>JAPYZS010000127.1:0-127747 GCA_030522925.1 Trissolcus japonicus | reverse complement strand
TTTCTTTTTATTTTTTAATATAATTTTCCCTATTTGTTTATGAAAATTCAGAATATAAACTTTTTGCTTTGACTATCACGCTAGAACCACCTTAATTTTCGATATTTTATGTATTTTTGAACAAATTTATTATTTAACTAACATTATAAGTAAAAAAGAAACGTATTTAAAAATGGTTGGAAGTTTTTGAAACAAAAATAAAGCATAGAAAGATGTGTCGAGAATTGGCATTTCGTTTTCGAGTGGATCAATTTTGACGTAATAAAGAGGCAGAAAAAAAAATTATACTGTTCGCAAAAGAGTCGTAAAAAATAATGCCAGTAAAATAACGCGGGATGTTATACGAGGATGCATTTCGTGTAACATAAAAGATCGTTGCAAAGTTCGTGAGTGCAAAATTATTGACGCGCAATATTCGGGCCCCGTTATCAATCGTCGACGAGATTTCGCGTGTCCGTGACGTAAGACCGCGGATCTGCAATCAATGCAATGACGTCTCTCTCAAGTTGTAAAACCGTTTTACGCGAAATCAGCCGCGTAATTGAGCAACCGATGGTCGAAACACATTTCATGCACACATTTCTTTTTGTCGTCATTTTTTTATTGCTTTTGCGTCATTTGACGTACCGAACAAAAACATCGACTTGATGAGAAAACAACTTTTATTACATCCAGTCGGCAACTAAATATAATCAATTGACGAATAATTCTTTTTTCCCCTCTTTCATAATTTCATCAAAACACTTTTTTTTGGTTGATATTTGCTGTGTTAATATGTATTTTGAAGTGATGTTTTGTTTATTTTAATTTTGATTGCAATTTGATATCAAATTTTTTAGTTTTTAATTAATAAAAAAAAATTGATTAAAATACTACATTTTATTTTATCCATTTTGATAAGGAAATTAGTGTTGAGAATGTAATTTATGGTTTTTTATTTAATCGAATTCTGCGTTTATAAAAAAGGAAAAAATTTTTTGAAAGGGAAGTACGATTGTATTATGTAAAAAAATGTTGATGGATAAATAAAATAAAATCGTCGAGGAACATTTTAAGCGTCAATTAAATAGGAGAAAAACAGAAACATTATACGATGCTTATTTTGCAGTCCAATTAGAGCTTGGCACCTTTTTTCCTCAGTAGCGAATCAAAATTCGCTCACGAAACACACCAATCGCTCGGCAGCATCTAAACAAAACTATTTTCCTCGTTGAACGAATGACACATCGATCTCCTCTCGGTCCACACGCCAATTACTCGAAAACAGTGTCGCGTCAAAATATTTCTCATCGCCCATGCGGTATTGTTCGCGCTGCAAAATAACTCCTCAGTTCACTCATTTCTCAACCCCAAATTTCACTGAATAATAAAACCGAATAAATGAAATAAATTTTTTAATTAATGTTTTTTTGAAAAAAAAAAAGTGAGAAACGTCAACAAATAAAATAATTGACCTCGTAATTGACCTAATTACCAAAAATTGAATATGTGCGTCGAAGTAAAAATTGTAATAAGAAAATAAATAAACAAATGTTTTTATTTTGAAATTGTGAATGACAATGCAGAATTTTTCTCGTGTGGATAAAAAAGTTGAAGTTTGTTGTTGTGATGTTGTTTTTGTGTTGTTGTGTTTCAGTGTAATGACATGATTATTGTAATAAATTAAAGACGAGCGTGAGGCGCCGTGCTGGTGCGAGCAGGAGGTTAGCAAGTTTGATTTCGGGCACGTAGCTCAGGTCAGGGCTCCGACCACGTAGAATTGACCCGGCTCGATCAATCAGCCATTACACTCGTTATCGACAAAAATCCACGCTTAATCGAATCACGCTACTTGACATCTGCGGCTAACTCGATCAGTTAACGATCCGAGCACAATTAAACACGCGCTCGCAATATTGCGCATTTTTTTCTCTCTTCTTTTTTTTTATTCATTTTGCTAAACCGATTATTGATTCTCAATTATCGCACGTTTTCATCCGCATTGAAAACATGCGCGCATTCACGCATCACACTGCAGCGAATTTTTCGTCAGTTTTCAAATTCGGTATAGAAATTTAAAAAATTTATACCTTTTACAAAATGAAAAACCTTTCTCAAGTTATTAATTTTGTGTTGAAAAAATATTTAGTTTCAAATAATTGAACTTTTGTTTGTTGTGATTGATAAAAACATTATAAGGATTGAAAGGTTGTGTTTTTTTTTCTGGCGTTTTTTATTTGGTTACGAAAAGTAATCAGAAATTAAATATATCCTCGAAACGCGCTTATGTCAACGTTCACGTTACAATTTCTATCATGTCAGCTGTAAAGAATAGCATGTTATTTGACGTCATAGCGATAAGTGAAATGAAATTTGACCACCAAAATCTATCTATCTTTCGTGTTTTTAATTTGAAGTTTATTTTTAGATTTTATATTTTTTTTTCGCACGTAAGCTCGGATTTAACTTCTTTTTTCAATTCGCAAGAGCGCCGAATTGGTTTATCGATTGCAAATTATATCTCATATATTCTTTAAAAAAACTCTCATTTTCTTGTCCGAAACTCCATCGTTCCCTTTTTTATTTCATCCGGCGCAATGATTTCAGTGTTTATGGCCTAACGCGTCCAACAACCAAATCGATAAAATCGTCAAGCATGAATTTTCAACATTTTCATCAATGCAATATTTAATTAAAAACACATTTTTCTTTTCGCCGGCGGACTTTTTCTTTTCTCCCTGATTTACTTAGTTTTTTCTCTTCTGTTTCAGATTTTTCATATAATGGACGTCGGATATCGAGACCGGAACAAAGAAACGGCAATTATCAAACGGAATTTACAAGTGCAAGGTAAAAAAAGTTGTTCCTATAAAACATTTTTTGTTGTTCATTATTTTTTTTTCTTTCATTATTTTTACTGGCTGATGGAATACAACCAATGGAATATGTACCAATTTTTATAAGGGAATGAATGATAATACGTGTATTGGTATTATGGGTAAGAAATGGTTACTAGCATATCAGACGCCAAACTAAAATTGTCACAAGCGTGAGAATCTCCGCATTCAAGTCGCGACGGTCTGATCTGGGTCAGTTCGGACTCGGCGCGACGCTCGTTGCAATATACTAATAGTCCGCTTGAAATTTTTTAACCGCCAACCTCTGAAAAAGTAAATGATTTTTCAAATCTCAATTAAAATTTTCAGTTTAATTTATTTGGTTCATTGATTTTATTATTTCAAAACTTTTTTATTATGGACTTTGTTTTCACATCAATATTTTGCAATAAAAAAAATTCGATGTAACTTTCTAGTAACTTTTATCTTGTCTCTTCCCTTTTCTAGTAACTTTTTATTACAACTTTCTAGTGACTTCTAGAATATGTTAATAATTTTTTTAATGTGATTAAGTATGATTTTCTAGAGACTTTGACATCTAATCATAGTTTTATTTTTGTTTACTTCTTGAGTATATAAATCACATCTTCAGTGAGATATTTGTTGGATTGCAACAGCTTAAAATGTCAATTTACTTATTATTAATGCAAAATAAAGTATTAACAAATTGAATAATAATGTAAATATTAAAGTGTCATTTACAGGAAAAATTTTGTTTCCAAGTTTGGTTTTTGTTTTTATCCAATTTTTTTTATTTCACTTATTTATTATTTAATAAGTCAAGATGATGTTGAAAAGTTGACTTATTATTTACTCTCCTGGATAGTTATATAAACTTTATGATACTTATTAAACGAGTTATCAATTTTACTTGAATATTTATATAAGGTAAGAACTTTCTAAAAAACCTAAAAGTTAACAAATTTTCAAAAAAAAAAAATTTGTTCCACTGGTATAGATCTGGTGTTGAAAAAAGAAATCAGGATCAGAAATTTTGAATATTGAAAATGAGGCAGGCTCGCTGTTTTTTCTTCTATCTCTTCATGATAATCGGCGAATCTTGGGAATGATTAAAAAGGAGAAAAAAAAGGAAATAAAGAAGTGACAATAGAAGCGAGAAGGGAGTCCGCGCGAGAGGAAAAAAAGTTTATATAGTTAACCGCGGCCAAACGGCCGTATTCCAGTCGACGACATGATTGTGCGCGTTGCAACTGCGGCATTGCATTTACGTAATGTGACGCGACGAGTGCAAATAAGCGTCTCGAGTTGCTGGTTGCAAACCAACCCAACTCGTCCGATCGACCCCCAATTCGTGTTTTTCATCCTGTCTCTCTCGTACCCCCTTTTTACTCTCCACACTTTTCTCTCATTTTTTAATAAATAAATAAATTGTTTTAAGATTAACAAAATTAAACGAAACAAAAATCATCAAATTTGCGATTGAAAAATGAAACATTTTTATTTCGCTTGTCAATTTCAGCGCGTCTTCCAAAAAATTGTCACAGGTCAGGCGTGCAACCTGAGATACGTAACAAAATACCCCTCAGCATGCAAATGCATTTTCAAAAAAAAAAAAAAAATTCTGCTTCTTTTCCTAATGTATCAGATCTCAAAATCAGACCAAATCATCCGAGGAGAAAAATTGAAATTAATATATTATGGAAAAAAATTTTTATAAAATTTGTTTGTTTGCTTTTTTTTCTCTCAAGTTTTTGAAAAGTGAAGAATCTAAGAGTTGCTTTGAAAATAGCTGTTTCTTATGGATTAATTGAAGGACGTTGGAATCGTGTCAGTTGGTGAGGAAAAGAAGTGTTTGAGTGTTGTGAAAAAGAAGGATGAAGAAACAACAAGCAAAGGGAGGGGGACGGAACGCGTGTTTGGCGCGGTGAGACAAAAACGAGGCGACAAAAGAAAAACGCGATTGTAGCGTGTGCGCGCAGATCATAAACAGTCGCGAGAGGCTGCTGCCAGGCGCTGCCATCGTGGGCGGCAGCTAATATAAACGCCACTACAAATTTCTCGGTCCATTTGCATCCACGATTGGGGTAAGTTGTCACGCGAGACTCGGCTGTACGTTTTTTTTTCTCGTCAACAAAAATTATCAAATTCAATATCTCAAAATGATCTATTTTTTCATCTAATTCTTTGAATTTTTTTTTGCAATTATAATATGATAATTTTGTTCCATTTTCAATGTTTTTTTCTTTTGTAACTACTCTTTATGAAGAATTAAAAAAATTATAAATCGATTAATTAATAAATAAAAAAGGAGATTATTATTTTTAATAATAACTTTTGACTTTGTTGTAATTTATTGTATTTTTACATGATTTTTCAAAAATAGTTTGAATCCAAAATTCAAAATGATTGAATGAGTTTGACCTTTGAGACGGTAAACGAAGACATTTTCGATAGAAGTGAAACAGCAAATCAATTATACCAAACGAAATAAGTCGATTTGTTCTCAGACGGCAAGAGAGCTTGATATTGAAAATCCTGTCGCTATAAAAGTTGGATATTAAAATTGAGTATTCAAGATGTGCATAGAATTTGATTCCACTTTATTGGTACGTTTTGGTGGAATAATGGTTCTTTTCTCGAGCCCGGAGCTTTACAAATTCAATATTTTTCTTCTTCTGATTCTCATTTTCAAAACAATATTTCACGTACCAGTCCATCCATTTAAGATAGTAAGCATATGTTTGAACACAATTTTAAATTTCAGTTTTATTAAAGAATTCGACTTTTTTATCTATTTATATTTACTATTAGAGATGAATTTTTTTAATTTTGAATTATTATAAATAAAAAAATAATCGATAAATATTTGCATTTTTTGTTCAAATTTGGCGAAAAATTTGTCGTAGAATTGACTTTTTTATGAAAATTGTATTTAAATTTTTCTTCAAAATGACTTGTCATTTAAAAGTTACATAAGAATAATATACAATTAATTCCAACTTTAATTACCTATTTCAAATAAAATGTTTTTCTTCAAATTAAAGGCACAAAGTAAAAAGTCAGAAATTACAAACAACTTGAGATGAAACAATTTTGAATCAAATCTTGCCGACAAAGAAAAATGAAACAAAAATAGAGTAAAAGAAAAAAAGTGTATGAAAACAGCGGGGTAAAAAAACATAGAAATGGGAGCATAAAAAATGTGTATGAAAGTCGTGTGCTAATCAGCGGAACGTTTGAACCCTTAATTATGTGGTAGACGCGAAAAGCCGCGACTGAATGAGTCTGGGCTAAGCGAACCATTCACCTCGGCAGGCTGCTCCATTCAGTGTTGCGATGCACGCTCGCATTTACACCTCCGCGTCTCGTCCCACCTACTCCGTCTCTTCCTCTTCCGCGAGGCTCCTGCGAATGTTAGAAGTTCGGCCAAACTAATTATTGGAAATCTCTCCTCTTTCTATAACTCATCCAACTGAGAATCCACTCAAGGATTTATCTTGAAGCTAAGTACTAAAGGAGACAAGAGAAAAGGTCAAAAAAAAAAAAAATTAATAATTTAGGCGGTTGCACACACACCCATTACGATGATTTAAATACATTGAACTTATTTTTCAACTCGTTTTTTACTCTGCCTAACTGACATTTTGTGAACATTTCCAGTTTCAGAAGTAGAATTACTAATTTGTTCAAGAAGTATCATAAAGTTTAACTTTTTTCATTTATAAAAGTCACTAGAGCGAATAGAAGTTACTAGAAATAATGAAAATATCTAAAAAGTTGCTAAAAAGTCACTAGACAAGATAAAATCTCTAGAAAATTAAAAATTATTAAAAACTACAAACAAAGTTACTATAAAGAAGTTACTAGAAAGTCACTGGATGTAACAAAACCTAGAATTTTCTAGTAACAGTAGAAAGTCATTGAAAAGTTAATTTAAAAAGTAGAACTTACTAAAAATGAACTAAAAATAGTATAAGTTACTAGAAATCTGTTGGACAATTACTAGAAACAATGCAACTGAAATTCTCTAAGAAAACTTACAAAGTTTGCTAGAAGGATTAGAAAATTAGTAGATAATCACTATGGGAGAGCAAAAGTTAAAATTAGCAAATTAAGTAAACAACAGATTTTAAATGCACAAATGATATATAACTACAATTCATTTTGTTCCATTGTTTCAGGCAGTCGTATGTTGAAGGAGCCTAGTTAGAAGTCACACGATTGACGTGAAACGTCCAAATTCGGCTTGGAAGACAAAACTCGAGACGGACGAAACGCGTAGTGTAATGCGACGAAGGGTCCATTGAGTGTGAAGAGAAATAAAGAAAGACATACGAAAAACAGACACAGAGAAAGAATCGAGCGATGGTGAAGCGCGTGTGATCGCGTAGGCAAGTCGAGATGTGCGAGTTGGAGTGCCAGTTGGAGTGCCGGAGCGGCAGCTGCGAGCGGTGCCAGCGACTGCACCTGTCCACGCCGGAGATGTGGGCCCCAAGTGCGACTCGGGCCCCGCCGCAACAGCAGCGTCGGCGACACGCGCGCTCAAGCCGGACTCATGCGAGCCGATGGCTCATGTGCGCCGCGAGTGTTGTCAGATGGGCCGACACCTGCGGAAGAACGTTGTCCCGCAAAAGACTCGGGGGCCTCTTGCTTGTGCTCACGCTCCTGCTCACCATGGGACTTTCGCCTAGAGCAGAAGCTTTCCGGATACCCACGAATAACTACCAACTAGCTGTAAACGAAAACGAAACCAGTCCCCAGGGGAATAAGGGTGAGGTTCAACTTTAATTTCTCACCATAAAACAACCCCTAGTCGCTTTTTTCAACCCTGCTCGCAAATTTGTCCTGTTTTATTTTGTTTTTGTTTTTTTAAAGGGAAAGAAGTTTCATGTCCGACCATGTATGATCAGTCTAAACCATTCAATCTGTTCGAGTTTCTTCGGGTCAGATTATTCCATCTTATTAATCTAGTTAAAGTCAAAATAAATTATAAGAATTGATACATGTTCAGATGTAGAAGTTTCCATTCCAGATTTTTCCCCAAGTTTTGGTTCCGTTAAGAAGGTCTTGATTGAAAATAGAACAAAATCATAATAGCCTGTAATCACAGATACCTCTCGCGATATTTGTTTGTCAAAACCACCCCCCGCCCCCCGAAGTTGCATCGCAAATTTTGGACCTGGCACTGCTTGCGAGTTACACCACCCAAAGTTGAAATCCTTGGTGAAAGCTTTCAAAGTCACCGAGGATGAAAATTGCAGATAGAATTAGTGACGTTGAAGCGTAGCCTGCGTTCTCTAACAAATTGTAAGTTCATCGTCATATAAATCCTCCCACTTATGAATGACGATGAAACGTTTGAAGCTAACCACCTCCCGCCCCTCCAAAAAAAAAAGCTCCTGCTATTCATGAAAATAACATTGTGGCGGCTTTCATGAATCGACAGGTTGCAGCAAACATGCCGATGAATATTCACGTCCATTAACCAGTCTATAGTTTTTCGAGTTTTTCTTCTCTCTTTTATTTTAAATTCTTTTTAAATTGTTCTTGGTAATAAAAAACTTGACGATTTGAGAATTAGAAAAATGAACGAAAAAAAAAAGATGAAAAAAGTTCGTGCTCACATGATACAAGTTGTAATTGCCATGTGGCCGAACGCCGAGAGAGGAGGAATTCATAATTGATTTCTTGCTTGTAAATAGCGAGCTGGAACTAAAAAATTGAATCTGGGGATAGCGGAACCGGCCACGAGAGAAACGCGGGATACGGTATCTCGGATGTCTGATTTATTTCCTGATACATTCGGATGTAAATAACGTTCGTTATTTACATCCGTCGTTGGTGCGCCTCGTTCTCTGTCTCTCTGGTGCGTTATCTGCGGCTCTTTCAATCACTTGTCTGCTTCGAATAACGTTGACGGTGCACACTCAAACGGATGAAAATTGTATTATTGCCTTTGATTTTATCAGCATCGTGCTCAGCTAAGAAAAACGTTTTCAGTTCCTCAAATTGAAACAATCTCACAACACATTTGATTTTAAATCAACATCTATTTCTAAAACATTTTTCAAACGTTTCTATCAACAAAATAATATCAATTTTATTATTCTGCAATTTTTTTTTTTCTGAAATATTATAAAATTTATTTTAACTATTAAGATATTTATTTAAGCAATTTTTTAGGGGATCTCAAATTCCAATGAACTTACAAAATGATGATATGAATTTGTCTCGAGGGAGGGAACAGGGAGAGGGGGGGGGGGTGATGTTTGGTATTAGGCACTGAGTCAAATGCGGAACATTCG
The DNA here is from genome assembly GCA_030522925.1 of Trissolcus japonicus. NCBI lineage: Eukaryota > Metazoa > Arthropoda > Insecta > Hymenoptera > Scelionidae > Trissolcus > Trissolcus japonicus. The sequence continues at coordinate 118,605 of JAPYZS010000127.1, read as the reverse complement.
TCGAACGTCGATAGTTCGAAACAATCAATAAGGTGGGGCAAAGTTTGAGATATGCATTGCTCTCAGCTTGGTCAAACTTCCTAGACGCTGATGTATTAATTTCATGCGTCTTATAATACAGAGAATTGAATTCCCCTTTATGGCGCTTGTATTTGAGCCATGTTACTACGTGTAGACAAAACAACAAGTTTTAATTAAATAACCATTTATTAAATTTGTACCCACAAATTAAATTTTTTAAACTAATTCTTGTTGACTTTTTAAAATTTTGAACTGAACATTTATTTGTTAGTTTAATAAATTACTTGACTAGGAAGATCATCGAAACTGATTTGTTTATTATAATATTAATTTTCGTTCAAAATTTCATGTTGTGAAAAAAAAAATGGATTTACAATTAGGATAAGAGGTAAAGTCGAAGCCAAAATTCGAGTTTTTTGCGAAATCAAAAAGCGATAATCCAGGGGGTTTGTTTTTGTCCACAATCTTGGGCGGCGCTTGAGCATCTTGTGCGATAATTGTAATCGGATTGTCATTGCGGGCTGGCTCGCCTGTTACAGATAGTCGACTGAAATTGGCAGATTAAGCGTTGCGACGCGCGGGATTCTGGCGTTGCGGTTAGCGTCAGATCTCAACGTTAACCATCGATTAAACCTGGGCCGAACAGCTGCGCATGTAAATCCGACAAAATCGACCAACAGAGATGTATAATTAGCGGCGCTGTAAACGATATCGGGTAATCACAAGGACATGATTTTCGGTCCCGGCATCTGATTAACTAGTCGTCGCCCATGATTCAATTTTATATCTTAATTTTTAATCTTAAAAAAAATTTAATCGTTTTCAAAATTTGGAATTTGTCATAAAATTGGGATAAGTAAATTATTTGAAAATCATCCAATCAATTGAATTTAATTTAGAATTTAACATTCATTTTTTTTTGTTTCTTAATTTTTCTTCCTCGTCATTTTAATTATATAATTTTTCAATTATTTTTTACATTAATTAAAAGTAAAAAATACATATTTAGTTATTGGTTAATGTTATTTGTTATTTGTTTTTATTATAGCGAGAATTTGAACGTTTTGCTACAACTTTTTCAGATCCCGCTGAAATTGCGTTACGCCCGGTTATTTACACTTATCTAAGCGTACTTACCGCGCGGCAAGTGTCGCTACTAATTATGTCTTCATACCCTTTAATGCATGCTGATGTTCTCCTCGACGAGTAGATTTAACTCGCCCAGAAAAACGGAACTGTCCCCTCCCCTCCCCGTCCCTTCTTCCGCAAACGTTTCCGTTTTTAACGCACCGTTTTTTATTAAATTTCTCTCGAAATTTCTACTCCCTGCTGTATTGCAACTGAACTGGACGATAATTTAGTGCAACCAAAACCACGAAACTGTTTTCATTTGATTGAGCAAACGAAACGTGCAAAAAATTACGAGTGTGTTGTATTTTAATTATTTTATTTTGTTTAAGTAATTAAGTAATTACTTAAACAAGTAGTAATTTTGAAAGTAATATATTACATAAAATTGCTAAACAACGGTATTTCAGTTCAAGTCGAGGAAATAAACCACATGAAAAACACGGAAATTAAAAGAAAGATGAAAATTGAAGCGCGCGCCGATCAAATCGATCGTTGTTTTGTATCGAAGAACCCGAAGCCTGGTGTAATATCTCTTGATTTTTTGTTTTCATTTCGATCAATTTTTATCGCTGATAGAAACTCGCTTTATATTTTACGTTCTTTATGTAAAAATATTAAAATAATCAGATTTCAACTACTCTTCAGTGTTTTCGAATAACGATTTAAATTCATTACAACGGGATTGACGTACATAGAAAGCACCAGCATTTACAATGCAAATCGTATTAGGAAACGCGGGATAAAAATTGGCAAAGGTTTTTTTACGACGTCTGTTTTTAATTTAATTACAAAATTTAGCAATTTACTTTTATGAACGAACAAAAATTTCATGTCCGGATTGAAAATTTGGAAAAAATAATAACTAGGGTAAAAGCACCAGTGAATTTTAGAAGTTCAATAAATTCAGATTTAATAACGAAAAAACGAAGTTGGAATATTTTCTCATTAATTTATAAATCAATAACATATCGTAGATCAATGTTAAATTTTTTAACGAATTTTATTATCAACATATAATTTTATTTTTATTTTTTAATGTCTCATGGTCAGAAAAACTAGTAATTGATCGATTGTACCAACAAATGACTTCACGTTTTCCCCAGTAAATGATCGAGCATCGCATCGGTATAAATTAAAGTAAATAAATAAGACAGAAGAACTAATAAAATATTTTGAATTTTAATAAAATATTTGATTTTGTGAATCAAAACTTGACCACTCAATATTAATAAAGAAAAAGTTCAAAAATATATTTTTTACTGTTTACAAAATTAGTTTCGACATTTCAAAACATGATTCAGAAAAAAGCATATTTGAAAACATCAAAGTACAGTTTTACAAAGAAAATTTAGAAATTTTTCGATAGCTACTCAAACGCTAAATTCATGACAACTGTTGATAAATTTAAGATAAAAATTACAGTTTTCAAGCAGTTCAACTTTTAATAAATTATATATAAATAAAATTTATTTTGTTTAATTTTATTAAAATCAATCGAGTTTTACATCTCATAGCAATAAAATTCGCTAAACGAGCAAAAACATCAATTTTATAGTTAATTAGGAAAACATGTTTTTATAGCCAATTAAAGAAAAAACAAAAATATTTTTTTTTTTTTTTTGATGTTTTTGTAGTTCAACTTTTGTAATTTCGAAGGAAACAATAGCGAAAATTGAAGACCGATCAAAAGAATGAAACAAATTGCGATAGCCGTTAATTTTAATTAACGATAATTGAGAAATAAAAAACTAAATACGTCATCGTGAAACGGTACACAGAATAATATTCGAGCAACTCGAATCGCGTGACGTAACTTTGGCAACGCAAATCGCTTTATTCAAGCCGAATGAAATTTAACGACGACTTTTTTTTACATAATCCCCGACATATGAATGAACATGCGAACGTCGTCGCGGCGTGACGTATTTTCAAATTTATTCTGTATTTTTTTCCTATCGATCTGACAAGGGATCTGTCAAGATTAGTTTTAAAATATATCAAAAGAATTGTAAAATCAAACGAGCAAGATTTTTTTGAATGAAAAATGGGTGTACAATTTATCAAATAGGAATACAAAAATATTAAGAAATAAATTTTCGTGAATCAAAATGAAACGAAAAAAAAAATTAAGCGGGGGGTTAAAAAAATGAATTGGAATCAAAGTCATGTGGGGCAAATTGCATCGCAGCTTATAAGCCCGATGAACGGTTCAAAGAGTTTTGCAATTCATTGCATTTTTTGGCACTCGGTAAAAGTCTCGAAATAAAATTAGGTTAACCAATAAAATGTGCGATCGAGTTGTGCATGAGATACGCGATGAATATTTCAAGTGGCGATCATTTTATTTGACCGCTGGCAGATGGTTTTTACAATGTCGACACACGACGCCCATGCCCAACTTCCTATCATGTTTTCGACTCGCGTCTCTTCCCCATATCCATTAATTTATGCTCGAATTTTCATCAAATTGGATCAGTTCGAGTAATAATTTCGTTTGTTTTTGTTTTCTGCGGCAATTAGGATATTCTTTTTTTTTTTTCAATTCAATCAGCGTCGCAAAAATAACAAAATATCAGGTTGTTGATAAAAATGTTCTTTTTTTAATTTCATTTTTGCAATTTTTTAAATTACAAATTGAATGTGGAATGGGACTTGTAATTAAATTTAATTAAAGTAAAGTGGAAATTTTCATTTAATTAAATAATGTGTAAGAAAAATAATTTTTGTAATCAAATAATGTTTTTCTCACGAAGCCTGTCATAAATTTCTCCCATATGTTAATAAAATCAACAACAAGTATACTTGTAGCATAAATAACTGTCGAATGAGAATCGTGATAAAAGTGACATTGGGAAAAAACGAGCAAAGGGTGTCGTGCACGTTTGACGTCAGAGGCTGTTCCGCCTCCACGTCGGGATGGACCGAAAACAATCATTTGCCTGTTGACTTCGTTATAAATTTCATTCACGCATTTAACTTATAGATAAACATCTTGAATTTTGTTTTTAATAATTATAATTAATTGAAAAAATTAAATTGAAAATCATATTCTTAATAAATTGGAAGTTCAGTACATTTGACAGATGTCAAAATTATGATTATTATGATTGTTTAACTGTCAACAACGGTGTTAACTGGTTCTTCAGTCCTTCTAACTTCTCTGACTTCTCTTGGTGTAAACGCATAAACGATCATGGCGCCGAGGCCTGGCTTGATCCAGAGACCCAAACAAAACAAAAATTGAGCGGAGTTGGCGGGCGCATTTTGGAATGTCGTTCGGCCCGACCGACTGCGTCGGTCAATGCTACTAGCCTACTACCGGTGATGTCTCATGTTCGCCAACGCGCAACTTCGTTCGTGTCGCGGCCCTTTAGTGATTAATAATCGCCAAGTCCCAAACCAATCTATAGTCACTCCGCAAAGGTCCTGTTAACTTCCCGTTTTCATCGTCCCATAAAATACATCTTGCAATTACTTTCATAAAATCTTCTAAATGATTCTCGTAAATGTATTTTGCAAATTTACAATAAAAAAGTTGTTAAAATAGATAAAAAGTGTGGAAATTAAAACAAGCATAGAATAAAATAAAAAAATGAATTTTGAAATTTATCAAAACCTGTAAAAATGGTGCATTTAAAACAGCGCCACCTGGCGGTGAAGATGTGCAAATGGCTTTTTGTATGTTTTCTTTTGGTATTCGGAGAAATATATATTCAAATCCATCTTTAATAGTAAAAAAAAGATCTTTAAATCCTTTAAAACTTGTAAAAATGATTTGAAACAGCGCCACCTGGCGGAAGGAAAGTATAAGTAATTGGCGTTCAGTTTGTTTTCTTTTGATTTTAGAAAAATTATAGTTTACAAGAGTAAAACAAAATTTAAGAATTTTTATAACTTATAAAATTGGTTGATTTGAAACAGCGCCACCTGCAGCGAGAATGTCGAAATAGTGTTTTAAAAGTAAATAGTAAATTTTAAAATTCTTCAACAATGTAAAAACGGTTGAGTGAAAACAGGCGCCATCTGGTGGCGGGTAAACAGGAACGGTTTTCTCTTTCATTTTTTATATTTTTGATATGGACGATGAGTTAGAAAATTTTGAAAATGCAAATAATCAATGTTGGTGTGTCAAAGGGAATAATAGGCGCATTAATAAAATAAAATAAAATGTGCGCGCGGAGTTTTCATTTTTTTCAATCTTAAAGAAGATAGAATGAGTGTTTGGCGCCTCATTACAAAGCCAAAACGAAATGGGTTCTCATAAGCACCAAAGAATGTTTTCCGATCAAAATTCCCGATGCTTCCCTCGGTTCCTCGTTAGCTCGGTATTTCAATCGATCATTCTGTAGCGGACGTTGCCCCTCGCGCACAAACATTCTGTCCAGTTTTGCGATGCCATTTGTTTACCAAATATGTCTGTTTGAATTTCCCGCCAAAATACATGACCAAATAGAAAACCAAAGCACCCGTTGCCCTCTGGTGGTAGCAATTCGAAACTTTCCATGTGAGTAGTTGAAAAAAAAGGTTCAGAAATAGTGCCAACAGTCGTCACCAGAGGGCGGATTTTAATAGAATGGAATAGAAAAGTTTTCTATTGTACATAGCCACATACATACAAACAAATTTCATTTTTTCACAATTGTGAGATGTGCCATCTTGTAGATGTCACGCCAAATTTGTGTCGCGGGAAATTTGAAATTAAAGTTAGGAGAAAAAAGTTTTGAAACACGAATAAACTTGGCGGAAAATTCGAATCGGCAATTGTAACTTTTTGTGAAGATTGTATTTTAGGTTAGGAGAAGGACGACGCAAATAAACTTGCGCATGCTCAGACAGAAAAAGAGCGAATTCGCACGAGCGGCCAGACACTCGCGATGCATGCGCGCGCGCGATTGAAATGAAAAGAGAGGAAAAAAAAGGCGCACGGCAATTCGAAACGAGCAAAAAGACGCGAAAAGCGGCGTCCTTGTCTTTCGGAGCGAATGGCTAAATCTCGGCGGAGCGCTTGGCCTCTCTTTGTTCTCTTCCTGAACTCTCGTGAACCAGACTCGCTTGGAATTTAACGCCGATTGAACGGGTGGAAAGAAGACGAAGGGAGAAAAGGCAAAACAAAAAAAAACAGGCGAGATACATTCCGGTTCTAAGCGTCATGGTATTCGTCGAATTTTATCGATGAGCGCGCTATCTCGCTTGCGACGAACTAAGGAGAGATTTTTATTTCATTTGTTTGTTTTATTTTTTGGTTTTCGGCCCTTGAAACTGTAAGTACAATTTTCGGAGGTAGACCGAAGATTACCTCGTTTTTTTGGTCGATTTTGCAAAACGATCGAACAGGGGGTTGGTTTTGTTTGGCGATTAGTGACATCTGGCGAGCGGCGGCCCATTAAGGCCACGTAAAATTTACTACTATTACCGATCGGAACCGATCGTCCATGTTCAGGGCCTTCCAAATTCACGACCTTTTTTTCACTCGACGAACGATGAACCGCTTTGTCTGCGGTCAAGGATGTAACCACATTTCAAACTTTGAGGGTCACAGTTTGGTCGAGGGTGGTCAGGTTCAAAACAAAAATATTTTTATTCCTTTCTTTCCCCATTCATTCCCCATTCTTAATTTTATTTTTTAGTTGAAAATTGTTTGTTTTCTTTAAAAAATTTTGTTCGTTAATTTTCCTTTGATATTAATAAATAATGAATAAAATTAAATAAATAATAATACAAAAATTATATTTTTAATTAATATATAATTATTTAAGCTGAAAATTGATTCTTTTGTGCTATAAATTAATTAATTAAATTAAATTTCAATTGGTCAAGTGAAAAATTTGTCGGTTATAATTATTGCATTGTTTAAATTGTGATTTTGATAATTGAACATTGAAAGAGAATAGTTAACAATGTTGAATAATTGGCGACGCGGTTGTTTGAAGTTTGGTTGAAAGAGTCAAAAACGGCGAAATTCAGCAGAAGCTTTTGTCCAGCAGCGTGGCGTCTCGCTTGATTTCGAATTTATTATGAAATACCCCCTGAACACAATGTATAAATCGACGGAGCTTCGGGCTCCGTTGACATCCGAGCTTTCGGACGAGATATTCCTATAAGCTTTTGTATACACATTCATCGGCCTCACACAATCCGTTTGAAATTCCGCTAGCCGCTTTATCCCTCCAGTATTAGGTATTAGTCTACTGTGCTACTTTGGATTCCCTGAGCACACCTTTAAATCATTTTTTTAAGATAATATAATATATCTTTTTCTTTTTTCATAATTATAACTTCAACGTTTTCATTCACGATGTACAATTTTCATTCGTCTCGTTATAAATTTACTACCAAGATATCAATTATAAATATTAATTGTTAAAATTAATTGTCAAATATTAGTTGATTATTAAAAAAAAAAAGTTTTGTAAAATGTTCAAAATGTGCAAAATTAAAATTTGGATTTTTTGTTTTGAAATGAAATTAAGAAATGAAGGAACAAAAAACGTTTGAAAAGTGGAGAAATAAAAGTTGAGATAATGCAACGATGAGCTAGAAGAAAGAGAGAAAAAGGCGTTACACGTCTAGACAGACGGTTTCCGGTCCCCGGATGGGATAGATCCTCGACCCTCTGACGATAGCACCTGGTCCCCGGGACTCAACGTGTCCTGTCCAAGGGTGAGTGACCTCGATCTCGGCCACAATCCACAGCATTATTTCCGCTGCGAACTGTATACAATGTTTATAACACCAGCGCGATAATGCTTTTATTGGACCACGCGCGACTCAAAGAACGTCGTACGTTTTCAAATCAACAAATATACGATCCTCCAGATTTCCGGAAACAGGTTGAATAGCACAATTCATAATCGTCAATACACCTTGTTCCTTCACATTATACATTGTAGAAACAAATTTTGTACCGAAAAAGAAACACATTTTTTTCAAGCTTTATGCACAGGATGAAACAAAATTTACACACTCAAAACTGACCAATATTTATAGCTAATTAAATTGAAATTAAATTAATTTTTCATTTAATTATTAAAGATGAAAAAAAGCCTTTTTTTGCGATTTTGTTATTGCTTTTTTAAATATTTATTGGAGCAAAAAATGTCTTTATGCAAAGTCTTTATGATTTTTTAGTAAGAAAATGCTGTATTTAATAAACGAATATTTTGATTACTAGTAATTTACAGAGCCATAGGATTTTCCAGCACGTGAGAATAAACAATTTACGAATTTCCCGGGGAATTTCTATCCCACAAAATCCCGGGACTGAATTCCTATATAACAACTAATGCAGCTTGACGAAAATAACGGAGTCCACGGACATCCGGTAACGTGGATTCGAAACTGATTTTCGATTCTGGGGGCAAAGTCAAGAACTCAGCGAATTTAAAGTAATCAATTTCTTCGCAGTTGCTTACGTGTTCTAAAGACAATGCTGATGCAATCAAGAAAACATCTTGATAAAAAAAACATCAACTTTATAAATTAGTCAGTCAAATTACAACAAGTACGTTTTTTGTATTTAAATTTTATTTTAATGTATTTTTATGCACTAGAAGTGCATCCGATGCATTTTTTCATGCACTTTCAAAAATGTGTTCGATTCTCTTCTGAAGATGCATCTGTATGAAAATGAAGAAGTGCATCTTGAATTTTCGTGCATTTTTAAAAATATGCCCGATGCTCTTATGAAGATGCATCTGAAAACGAAAAAGTGCATCTGATGCATTTTTATGCACTGCCAGAAATGCATCTAATGTTATTTTCATGAAAATAAATAAGATCATCTGATACACTTCACGTCCATTTAAAAATGCATCCGATGCATCTGATGTAATTGTATGTAGATCAAAAAATTCATCGGTCGTGTATTTTTATAAACATTATGCACATCCTGTGTAGCTGCAGAAACATCGATTCATTCTCATTGAGATAACAAATCGATGCATCTTCTATGCAATTTTCAAATTTAAACTGATGTATTCACGTCACGAAAAGGATTTCGTATTTTTATAGTCATTATTTTTTTTTTATTTTTATTTTATTTTTTTTTTATTTTCGTTCAAAGCTCTAAAAATAAATTCTGTAATTGAATGAAAGAAAAAAGCGTATACGACAAAACGAGATAGAAGAGCGCGGCGTCTGGTTGAGGTAGTGCTGCACAAGAGTCTTTGTTTAGAATCCGAGATTTATTATTTTTGTCGAAATTGGAATCCATTTGATTGCGTGCACCTCTGCAACTGATGTAAGAACTAATTTACATCGACTTCGCAGACAGCTGCTGCAGCGTCCAAACGCTTTTCCGTGAATCTTAGGAAATCGTTTCACCGTTAATCGAACTCTGCAGTTCGTCTATTTTTACAGTCATTACGCAGTTAACTTGGTCCTTTTATCCACTTCCGTCCACATTTGGCCTTCGATTTATACTGCGTCGACAAATTTCAATTACAACTTGGTTATTTTAAATAACGACCCATCTGTCTTTCATGTTTTCGTGTCTTTTTTTTATTTACAAAATTATCGTGCAATTACCGGCCCTTGACCTTTTTTACCTCAACGATATTTGAACTTACGACGGAACGGGGAGGCTGAGAAGAAAAACCTCAATTGCAAAATTGTGGGAAATTTTCCTTTTTAGTATTTTTTACTCAAGTTTTAAAAAATTATTTTTGTATCTATTTATTTATTTTTTTTCATTGAATGACTGGTTGTTGAATTTTTGCTAAAGTCAGAAACAACGTGCATACGAGGAGGTGAATACCGCGCTCTCGTTCAAATTATTCAGTTTCTTGCACTTGGAAATAGATCGACTGCATTTACATGTCTCGTCTGAAGGAAATCGTCGTGGAGTTAATCGAACTTCATCGTCCATTTGAAATCCATCAAGCTCTCTGCGAGCTTGAATTTAAACTTTCTCTTTTCATCCGTGTCAAAAACACGAACAAATGCTTAAACGTTCAACGTAAATATTAAGTAGACATTTTATTTTTTACATTGCAAAAATACAGAGAGAAAAAATGCAACATTTTCTTTTACTATGATATTTCGCAGGTAAATGAAAAATGATACGTATCGTTGGAACATCTTATCCGAAGAGAAAATAAAAACACCAAATACAAAACATTTTATTTCATTCGCATAAAATATATTTGAGTCGTTGTAACATTTGCTTTTCAAATATTGATTAATGTTAGGGTGAATGTACCAGTAAATGACCGCGTACCAATGAATGACCATTTACAAGAAAAAAATATATAATTAAAAATGCATATCATACAAGTGGATTAAAAATAAACAACACAAATTTTTTTTTAAATATTAGTTATTATGATTTTACGATAAAAAAGAATGAGTTTTTTTTGCCCGTGTAGACTGAACAATTGCATTTCGCCCCCGAAATCTGGTACAGCGTCGCGCTTGATAGGAAGCATTGGATTAATCAACATTCGCGTGATATTTAGCGAAAATTGTGCGCAGCAATGGGACAGAGCGTGGAACGCGGTGAATGAACATCGCTACTGATGAAACAAGTTCCACAAGTCTCTACAATCTCGCGTGTTCGTAACATATTTGCCCGTCACTTGCGAGTTCTAAAAGCTCGCGCAGATGTTTACTCTCACGCGAAATAAATCAGCGAGTTTCCCCGAGTGTTGTTTTTTTATTCCCTCTTTTTTTATATATTTTTATTTGACATTCGAAAACTCGCTGATATATCTGAAAGTGGAATTCAACTTCTGTTTGATAATGCATCTTCTGGTTGCAAATTTCATATCGATGAGATTTAATATTCAAAAAAAATTGTTCCAACAAAATTCGATAGGTGGCGCAGCTAAAAAAATTCTATTAATCAAAACATGCTTTTTTGGTTTTATTTAACGGGGTTATAAAATGTGATATAATTTGAATCGATTGTGAAAAGTTTATAAAATATAAATTTAATGACTCTATAAAATGAGTCGTTTCAAATGGGATTGAAACTCGATTTTGAGTCAAGAGTGACGTTCTTTAATGGAAATAAAAATTCGAAATGATTATCCTTTAATGTTTTTAGTCACGTTCAGATGCACAAAATACAAAAGGTGATTTGCAGCTTTGCTATTGCGCTTATTCGAACAGCATTGAATAAAAGGCTTATTAATGCGTCTGTAATCAAGATCTATAAACGCGCTCGACATTCGGAACACGAACTCTCAAAAGGCGTCGCGGAATATCGGGTAATACTCACAGATAAGGGTAATCCAGTCGAATGGATTCGAATAATTCCTTTGCGCCGAATAACGGGATGCCATCTTCAGACAAAACAATGATAAGAAATTGGAACTGTCGGTTTAATCAGACCGCGAGTTATTTTGCACACCGATTCATTATTTGTCAAACAAAACGTACAGAATTACCATAAATCACGCTCGGCATTTTATAATAAGCTTTTATAAAAAATAGAATTTTGTATAAAAAACAACATTTTTCGTTTTGCGCGGGTCGGTATTAAAAAATGAAAACATGAAAATAATTTATTGCGAAATTTGCTTGATTCGAATGCTGTTGATATGTGCGCAAAAAGGTTACTGGAACGTCCATCTCGTATTTGCTAATTAATGAAATTATTAATATTTTTAATAATTTAATTAATGAAAATTGTTTAGTTAATAAAAAAAACTAATTAATGAAAAATCAACGTCAGGAAAAAAATCAAACTGACAAATAAGAGATTTTTTGGTGATGAAATAGACTTCTTTGTGGATAACGTTTCGGATGACTGCATTACATCCGGTAATGTACATTACCGGGGCAGATTATTTTATGGCGCTTGGCAAACACCGCGGCTCGCTAATTAAGCGCATACCTGACTTGTAGCGTAACTTTTTAATCTACCAATCTGTATCATACGTCGCACAACATACCCCGAGCTAAATTATTCCTTATTTAAAAGTTTTTTAATTCAATTGGATTATGCAAAATTAACTTTTATTACAACTGGTGCTAAACATGCCAACTTGAAAATTAAATATTTGGTTTGTTTAATAAAAAACTAATTATAAAATATAATCTTTCCTTTTTTAAAAATTGTTCAATTTGTTGAAACTGTTGGAATTTGTTTTATTAAATTAAATCCAAGAGAATTTTCTCGGTAAAAGACGCGCCTATGAATTGGACAATTCATTGAACTCTCGGCCACCCAAACATTTGCAATTTGCTTCCATGAAGATCTTTTGCCTTGAAAATGTCAAGGATCAAAAAATGAAACGACGTGATTGAGCGCAAATTACAGTGTATATCTTGTAATGAAAGCGGGCAGACGAGATCGCGTCCAAGGCCGGCGGAACAGCATTTCGTGGGGTATGAAATTAGTAAAAACTACGAAACGAATGTCATCGTCATACATATTTTACAAAAATGTATCTGTTTTTATTGCAGACATATATCAAACATATCAATACTGAATTACACTGTAATTAAGAACAATAACTCACAAAACTCAACAATTTTAATCCAAACTAAAAAAGAAAAATAGATTTCAAAAATCCGTATCAGTAAAATAGATCTCATTTCTGCAAACAAATACAGACAAAACTTTTGTTTGTTTTTTTTTTTTTCTTTTTTTTATTTTAAAAAGAAAAAAAAAGAGCAATGTCTTGCATTTCTTGATGTATTTTTTATATATTTGTATATTTTTGTTTTGTTATTTATTTATTTTTTTTTAATGAAAAATTGGATCGGATCACCAGTTCAAAAAGCATGATTAAAATTTCGTTAATAACACGGTCCTGATGAGTAGCCTCAGGACATCGCCGCCTCAAAAATTATATGTTTCCGTTTGTGGTACAACGCACATCCGCCTCCTCGTATATATGCACGTTATATCTTCGTCTCGGTCCTTTTCTCCCCGCTTCAACGGCCTATCATGATCCGAATCATTTCTCTTGACGTTTCATAATCCCGATTTACTTCATTTAGCTTTCCTGACACCAAATTAAATTTCACTCTTCTGTCGACTTAATAACAACATCGGTAACATTTTTATCAGCTCTCCCAAAAAATTATGAAATTTTTAAGTAAGTCGCCTCTTTTACCTGGGTAAGAAAGTTTATAATTATAATTCGAAAATTAGTTGTACCAATTATTTGCTACAAATTTGCTGATATTAGAAAATATTGTGAACACAATTTTTTACAATAGTTTGAAAAGTGAAAGGCCTGTGTTTTTAGAAAAAAAAGTTAATTGTTTAATAATAATAATATCCAACATAATCATTTATTGACAAAGGGTTTCATTTATTTATATATGATATAATATATATATATATACAATATTCATTATATATATATATAATATATAATATATATTAGATATTTAAATATATAACGTTTAACAATGGAAGGAAGATCCTATATCAAATTAAACTTAACTTTGGTGACTGGACGAGAACCAGTGCTTTCAACATGATATGAACGTTCAAAATAATAATGAAATTAAAATTTCCCTAAAAACAGTCGAAATCTGTCAGATCCATATGGTTATTAAAAAATATATAGTTCATAGACTAAGTTCAGTAATTTTTAATTGAAAAAAAATTTTTTTTAAATTTGGACGACTATGGGATTTGAACCACCGACCTCCCGAATACAATCTCCACACTTTATCACTGAGACCAATCTGGCCGTTTTTGTGTTTATCTGAATTAAATCAGAGAGAATAATAATTTGCAATTCTCTTTGTCGAATCTGAAATTTGGTACTGGGAAATCAAGCATAGCAGGCATAGCAGGCCAATAAATAGCCATTCGCTGAATGCACAAACGTCTGAGTTATTTCTATTTCTATTTCGCACGAATTTCGTCTGCGATGCTCGCGAAAAAGTCTCTTCTAAATTCTGCATCCTTTGAACGACCGTTTAATCCACAAAATTGTATCACAAAGTCTAATTCGCATTGGAATTGTAAATTTTCTGGGGATTATCATTTTTTTCAATTCAAACAACGCCACCCGATGACCTTTTCGGGAATTAACGTTTTGGGAAAATATTTGTTTCATGAAAACTAAATTTAAAAACTAAATTTAAAAACGTATAAAAAGAATAATAAAATGTATGATGGTGTGATTGTCAAGTTTAACTTTGATGTTTTTTTCATTCAACTTTCGGTCGAAATTCGGCGAGTTTGTTACAAGTTGCCCGTTTAGTTTGGCACGTCCAATAGTCGAAAATGTGAAACCCTTTGAAACCTATAGAGATAATGCAACCCGCATGAACGATACCTCGGGAATGCGCTGGAAATAAACGTATTCAGCGAAGCGTGGGTGCGTTCAAAATTATTTTTAAACTTTGAACTCCCTTGACCTCGGCATTGACTCGGACATGTCGGGGTCGCGTCACTATACTAGAAAGACATTCTCCCGTGAGAACGATGCTCCGAATATAAATGCTCTTTGTTTTTGCTTTTTTCCCCTTCCTCTTATAAGATTATACTCGCTTCTCCTGAAACATAAAACACTTTTCATTACTGTTATTTCGACTTATTGACAAATTTGATTCAAATGTATGTAGATTTTATTTAGAAATGAAAATTAGATGTAAGAAGAACAGGAGAGACCAGATGACGGGATAACGTTTGTTCTATTTTGTTCTGTTACAGTGTGCCAAAGTATAGACATAAGAAACTCAGTGAGTGAGTTTTCGAATCTGCAGGGCTGCCGAATCGTTGAAGGATTTGTTCAAATATTGCTAATCGAAAATGATGAAATTGAGTCGTTTAACAACATCAGTTTCCCAGAGTTGGTGGAAATCACTGGATACCTCATGCTCTATAGGTATATTTTTCATCCATCCAATATCAAAGTTTAATCATTTTATTATTAATAAATTAAAGAAAAAAAAAGTTTTTATACAAAAATAAACCATATTATATATCACTTATTATACTCAACTTTCCAACTTTGTTCTTTCTTTCTTTTTTTTTCTTTTATTTTTTTTTTGAATCTTTTGTACCACTACAATTACCTAAATTTTTTTGTTCAAATGTTTCAGTGAATCTGGGATTCGTTTTAAGAAATAAGATCAAAATTGGAGGTGTGATTTTTAAATGAACATTTCCGGTTGAAAATTAAAGTCCAACTATATTCGGAACTTGACAAATTATAGCTCGACCCGGACTTCTAGCTGAAAATACCGCGAGGAAGAAAGAGAGGGAGAGAGAGAGAAAAAAAAAGAGAGTGCGAATGATCCTTGCCTAATTAACGAGTTTATTAATACAAGTACGGTTTACATATTCCGGTTACTAATGAGTGCGCCGTGGGCTTATTTCCGCGCGGTTATCTGCCGAGCGAAAATAAGGCTTACGGTGGCGCGCGCAATTGCTCAATCAAAACAACATTCTCAGACAGAGCGGTCATCGTGATTTGAATTTTAGACCTGACACCGTTTTTTCAAGCCTTTCTGTCGGCGTGATGTAATCTTTTGATAGCTCTTCTCCATCCTCTTCTTATTTTGTTTCCAATTCCAACCAGCCAAATTTTTTGCCACTTTGTTTGTTCATTTTTATTCGATTATTTTTATTCGCTTCTTTCCTTTTTCATCTAAACAATAGTTTATTTTAATTCTTGTACTTTGTTAATGTTTTCATCGTTTGGGGTGATTGTAATCTTTCAAATGCAAATTTGTTTTTCGTCTCGGTGAAATTTAAATTTCGAAAGTTAATTGAAAAGTTGAAGAGTTGAATTTTTGGGATGACAAAAATTGAACATTTTATTGGGTTCAAATTGTTCCTCCGTGGCATTTCGTTTGACGGATGACATAAAATGAAGAAACAAGAGGGAAGGAAAGAAGCAATGAAATTATTCCATAATACGAATCAAAGTCCCGTGTCGATCCTTCCGCACATTAATCGGATCATAATGGCCCCGCCGTTGGAAGCGATATTCAAAGTAAAATGATAGTTCGCTCGCAAAGTAGCAAAAGTTTGTTTTTGTTTCCTCTTTCTCTTTTGCTTTTACAGCATCTTCCTTTTTTCCCTCTGTCTTGTCCTCCGATCTGCACTTCCTACGAAGTTTTTATCTGATGGAAGAGAAACAATTAAAATTATTCAAAGAAACACTTCAAAAATCTTCTAATGTGATTTCATCAAATCAAATTTTGTTATCTCAGAAAAGAAAGACAATTTTAATTTTTTTTGGAACTGAAAGAACAACTTTGTATGCACATATTAGTTTTTCGTTAAGTACCGTTTATTTTCAACATTGCAAAATGTCCCTGATTGCAAGAGTAAACTCTGTAACCAAAGCCAAGCGTTGAGCTTTCATTTTCGGTTCGATAATGAGCACTCGGCGATTCATTTGATCGAGTGGATTGTTTGTTTTGAAGCCCGCTTGAATGAGTGATAAAGCTTGACACGAATTTCTCACGAACGCTGATCCCAGATTTGACTTTGACATTGATCTCTTGTTTTTATTGTCAGTTATTACAATCTCGTAAAAATATTGGAAATTCAAAAAATATTGATCAATTTTTCGCATTTTTTAATGAATTTAATTGGCGATTTCGTTTGTTAAGTAAAATTGTTTTTTAGGTTTTCATTTCATTTTCTCAGGAAATGAACAAATTATTCGACCTGTAATTGTGTCTCTTTTCATTGGTACAAGATTAATTTGATTTGGATAGAAATCTGATGTTGAATTTATTTTTTTGTATGTTTGCAGAGTTAATGGATTGCGGAATCTCACCCAATTGTTTCCTAATTTGACGGTGATTCGCGGTAATTCGTTATTTATCAATTACGCTCTAGTGGCGTTCGAGATGATGAATCTTCAGGAAATCGGACTCTATTCTTTAACGGACATTGTGCGGGGTGCGGTGCGTTTTGAGAAGAACCCTGCGCTTTGTCACGTAGACACCATCGATTGGGACCTCATCGCTAGTTCTGGAATTGATGAGCACGTCATCAGGGTACACTTTTTCCATCTACATTTATCATTACTCATTCAACCTTTAATATCCCAACGTAAAAAAAAATAAAAAAAAACAACATTACAAATACAATTAACAAAATAACCGACTAAATGAATTAGTTTTATTTTTAATATCTGTTAATCACTAGAAATAACAATTTTGTTAAAGATATTTGATATAGGATATCGACAAACAATTGTCTTTTCTGGAAGCACTACAATTCATAGCATAATTAATTGAGAGCCAAGACAATCTAATTAAGACATTTCCGAGACCCTAATTCTGACACAAAACGCAATTAAAACTCAATAAGAAGAATATAAAAAAAGGACAAAAGGGTGATCAGCAGATGAATGTGGAACCGAGGAAGAAAGTTGAGTCTAGGGAACGAGCGACCCTTGTAAATTGTGTCTCGATTTCAGCC
The DNA here is from genome assembly GCA_030522925.1 of Trissolcus japonicus. NCBI lineage: Eukaryota > Metazoa > Arthropoda > Insecta > Hymenoptera > Scelionidae > Trissolcus > Trissolcus japonicus. Next base: position 101,096 of record JAPYZS010000127.1, on the reverse strand, counting down.
TAATAAGATAATTCCCACTCGAATCAGCAATAAAAGCACTCGAGCGGGACTCTCGCGAGAGGATCGTTGAAATTCGCAGCTGGCAGAGCGTGTCCTCTCGTTAGCCGTTTAGCGTCAGGTAGAAACGTTGCCAATTTGTTCGCGTAACGTCTCTTTACGCCATATAAAATAATCATAACAGATAACAATAAAATGCGACTTGAACAGTTTACAGTTTACTGAGAGAACGAAGCTCGAGAAACGTTTCTTCTTTCGTTTATTCGTATCGTTTTGAACATTCAATTAGCAATTTTAGCAGATGCTTATTCAAAATTCAACTTTTCGGGTTGTCTTCTTGTTTAACATAAATGGCATTTGTATCGCGTTTACTAAAACCAGTTGAATCCTAATTGTAATCAAAATTTTGAAGTTCAAGCGAGTCTCGGGTCTCGCTTGACTTGTCAGGGACTTACAAGTTCCTGCGTTTTGTCGTTTCGATAATCCAATAAATTTAAACTCACCAGAAACCAAGAGGTACAAGCGCGCTCACGCGAGCCATCGCCGGGGGAATGACAAAACAATAATCTCATTTGAAATGTTATGGGTCTTCAGGTACTTTACCTGCGCCATTTCAACTTTGACAAACGTTTAATTCCTTCACTTGTGTTTAAAACTCTTTGAAATTCCCAACAAAGAAGAAACTACAGGAATCGTATGAAAATAGCGCAACAGAATTATATTAAAGACGAAAGATAAATTTCTTACAAAAAAAACTCAACTTTCTTTTTCATATCCGTTACTTTTAAACGAATTGTCATAAATTAACTTTTAACAAAATGTGGGAAAATTATTTACTAAGTTGTTTGATTTATTTGTGATAATTAATTTCTTGCTCAATTTAATTTCCCAGACGAACAATCAGAAAAATGTTTGCCCGATCTGTGACAAGAATTGCCCAGTGAAGGCTACCCAGAAGGACGAAACTATGTGCTGGAACAAACGTCACTGCCAAAAAGGTGATTTTGAATCGCTTTACTTTTTTTTCAGTTTCAATATTGGTTACTTGTTTTTTTTGTTTGGTATCATTGTTTTAGAAGAATTTTTACTAGTCAATGAAAATGTAGAAATTTAATAAACGCCAGGACAAAAATTCTCGTTCAACTAATGAAATTTAGTTGATGATGAATAAATTATTCTCGCTGACAAAACTGATGGCCAATAAAAATGTCAGACGTTTTATGGTTTGGTTATGTGCGTTTACATTGTAATATAGTGTGATGTACGGTGCCTTAATGTTGGTCATGAACATACACGGTGGGTGAAATTAATGTTCATGCGTATCAATGTGACTTTATAATCCAGCGACACGCTCCACTGATGCTTTTATAATCGCCGATTATCAAATATAATCAATTTGTTTTCACTTTTTTTTTACTGTTCAATTTGATTTATTGTTTTTATCAGAGTTTAATTTCAATTTCATTTTTATGAAACAGTTTTAATTAAAAAAAATGACCAAGTTCAGTCAAGTAACAATAATAATATACTAAGAATGTTAATTTTTGATTTCAAGTGTGCCCACAAAAGTGCAATGATCGAGCCTGCGATGACAAGGGTTCATGCTGTCATCCGTCGTGTATAGGAGGTTGCACCGGGCCGACGAACAAAGACTGCAAGGTGTGCAAGGACGTGGTAGTCGGCGACAACGAGTGCGTGGAGAAGTGCCCGCCGAACACGTTCGAGTTTATGAACCGTCGCTGCATCACCGAGGACGAATGTCGCAAGATGCCACGACCGAGGGAGTCGGTCAACACCGACCCGTACCCGTACAAGCCGTTCAACTTCACCTGCATGATCGAGTGTCCGCCCGGCTACATGGAGACCACGATCAACAACAAGTCCACATGCAAACAGTGCGAAGGCCAGTGTCTCAAAGCCTGCGGGGGTGTCAACGTCGACAGCGTGGCGACCGCGCAGAAATTGCGCGGCTGCACCCACATCACCGGCAGCCTCGAGATCCAGGTGAGCGGCGGCCGCAACGTCGTCAAGGAGCTCGAGGAGAACCTCGGCGACATCGAGATCATCGACGGCTACCTCAAGGTCGTGCGCAGCTTCCCCCTGGTATCGCTCAACTTCCTGCGCAATCTAAAAGAGATCCGAGGCATGTCCAGCGATAACGCCATCTACACTTTGCTCGTGCTTGACAATCAGAATTTGATGGAACTCTGGAACTGGGAGAAGCACCCGAAGATCAAGATCTTCAACAATGGCGACCCGCACAAACCCGGCAAACTTTTCTTTCACTTCAATCCAAAGTTGTGTCTGGATAAGATCGACAAACTCAAGTCGGTCTGTGGCTTACAGAAGCACTCGGATGATATCGACGTGTCGCCCAGCACCAACGGTGATAAGGCTGCTTGTAACGTCACCGAACTCGATGTCAAAGTTGTTAAAAAAGCTCCTGAAGCGGCGCTTATACACTGGCCTGGGTTCAAGCATCATGACCCGAGGTTCATTTTCTGGATACTTTTTATCTAATCTTAATTTTTAGTTACTGTTTTACGTTATGATTTTTTGTTTTGCGTTACATGTAAGATTATATTGAGAAACAATAAAAATGAATTGTAAATGTATTGTCATTTTCAGAGGGATCTTGGGATACGTTGTGTACTTCATCGAAGCTCCAAGTCAAAATGTGACGATGTACGATGGCCGCGATGCATGCGGCGGCGACGGATGGAAGGTGGACGACGTCTCGTTGTCTGAGACAACGAACAACTCGCTCCTGAGCGAGAGCGAGCCGATGCCCTATGCTCACATCATGACACAACTGAAACCCTACACCCAGTACGCATTTTACGTTAAGACTTACACGATTGCATCGATCAAGTCTGGTGCACAGAGCAAGGTGAAATACTTCACTACGCTGCCGGGCGTACCAAATCCACCCCGAGGTCTCTCGATCTATAGTAACTCGAGTGACTCTCTGGTCATCAGTTGGTTACCACCCCTGCAGCCAAATGGGAACCTCACCTACTATTACATCACGGGAAAATGGAACGAGTATGACAATACGTTCCTGCACGAGAGAAATTATTGCGAAGATCGTGAGTTCTAATACTTTTAAAAATGTTATTTAATTGTGATTTTCTTTTAATTCTTATGGTTTATTTATTTTTAGCGATGCTTCTGACTGAAAAGAAAACAATGATGGAGATGGCCGAAGAGGAGCGCAAGAAAGCCCATCTGGAGAGAGAAATGGTACCAAAGATAATGGAGACGTCGCGCAGCTGCGACTGCGCGGATCGTGAGCCTAACAAGTCGCAGCAGGAGAAGGAAGTCTCGAGCTCGATCGCTTTCGAGGATGCCCTTCACAATCAGGTGTACATCAAACGGACCAACTCACGGCCTCGACGTGAGCTGCCTCACATCTTGCGCGGAATCAGGAAGCGCGACGCCCACAGCTACGCTGATGAGAAGGATATCGTTGGCGTGCCGGTGGCTAAGAACATAACGGACGCTAAGAAAGTTGAGAGCGATCATTTTGGGGACAAAATTATTAACGGAGTTTATGTTACCTTTGCGAGAAATGTTTCCAGTCGTAACCTGACCTTTGTGATGAAGGGTCTCAAGCACTTCGGAGCTTATAATATTGAAATTCAAGCCTGCCGAGACAGACTCGACGATCCCAATGATGTTACCAAGACTTGTTCGACAACCAGTGTTAGAACTTACAGGTACTCTGATACATTGTGTCATGGTAGTTAAATATGTTTATTTGTATCTTTGTATGGTTGTGTACTGATGTTCAATTTGTATTTTTAGAACTTTGCCGAAAGAAAATGCCGACAACATCCCAACGGACAGTCTTCGGATTGTGAGATTGGGCAATAACACTCAAACAATCATGAAACTTACCTGGCAAGAGCCGCAACATCCGAATGGATTGATTGTTTCGTACCAAATTGAATACAAGCGAGTGGATATACAAAATGTTGGTGGAGTTTGTCTATCAAATTAGAATTAAATCTTTCCCATACATAAATCTACGGAAATATGAAAATTAAAATGTACACGTTTTTAATTTAATTTGTAACATTAAAATTACAAATTACGTTTGTAATTTTCTTGGTGTATTTCTAGATACATGAAAACTTGTTATACTTATTATGTAAACCATGTCGCTAAGTTGCAACATTGATTGAATTATTTTCTAGGTTCAACCGACTACCATCTGCATCCCAAGAGACAGTTTCGTAAACAACACGTTTGTCTATTACCTGAAAGGTCTCTCAGCTGGCAACTACTCGGTGCGTGTCCGCGCGTCGTCCTTCGCAGGCAACGGTGCTTACACGCCGGCTCAATATTTTCAGATCGAAGAATACGTGGAGGGAAATACGTTCTGGACCACTTTCTCGGTGACGATGGTGTTCGTTGTTATAGGTGTGGCGGTGGTCGTATTCGTAGTCCGAAAGAAAATAAAAAATTCTGTACCGAGCATGCGACTTATCGCTACCGTGAATCCGGAATATGTAGGAGCTTCCTACTTCCCGGATGAATGGGAGGTGCCCCGTAAGAAGGTGGTAGTTATGCGAGAGTTGGGTAACGGTAGCTTCGGAATGGTATACGAAGGCGTTGCTAAAAACATTGTTAAGGGCAAACCTGAAGTGCGCTGCGCCGTCAAAACTGTCAACGAACAAGCCACCGACCGAGAAAGGGTCGAGTTTTTGAACGAGGCGTCAGTTATGAAGTAAGAAGTTAGAATCTCAAGAGTGAATTCACCAGTTTACAATTTCACTTAAAACCTGAGAAAGTTCGAAGACCTTCCAAAATTGTCGTACATTTATTCGGTTTTGTTAGAACTACCAGTCACTTCTATCTGAGAGAAATTGTAAACTCTTTTGAATTCACTTACAGAACTCCTATCGTCGGTTGAAATTCAATTGGATGTTAAAATTTCGTTTGTCATTTAACAGGGCCTTTAATACCCACCACGTTGTACGACTTTTGGGAGTCGTGTCTAAGGGACAACCAACGCTCGTAGTTATGGAACTAATGACGAATGGAGACTTAAAGTCGTACCTTCGAAGCCATAGGCCGGACGCGTGTGACAACCAACCAGTACCGGGGAGACCACGACGGCATCCTCCAACTCTTAAGAGAATTCTACGGATGGCGGTAGAGATTGCAGACGGGATGTGCTATCTCGCGGCGAAAAAGTTCGTCCACCGCGATTTGGCTGCACGTAATTGCATGGTAGCTGAAGACCTTACAGTCAAGATCGGCGATTTCGGCATGACCAGAGACATCTACGAGACGGATTACTATCGAAAAGGATCCAAAGGTCTTTTACCTGTACGATGGATGGCTCCTGAAAGTTTGATGGATGGAGTTTTCACCAGCGCCTCTGACGTTTGGAGCTACGGCGTGGTGATCTGGGAAATGGCCACGCTTGCTTCACAACCTTATCAAGGATTGTCTAATGACCAGGTATATTTTGTTTAAAGTTCTGCTTATTTATTATCAAAGCTATTTTTCGATTCGGTTAATTGAATTTTTGTTTTTTAATTAACAGGTTTTACATTATGTCCTTGACGGCGGTGTAATGGAACGCCCGGAAAATTGTCCGGATTCGTTGTATACGCTTATGAGACTAACTTGGAACCACAAAGCAACCAATAGACCCACTTTTATAGACTTGACGGCAATACTTCTACAAGAAGTGCAAGAAGAAGATTTTGAAAGGGTCAGTTTTTATCACAGCCCGGAAGGAATCGAGGCGCGTAACCAGAACGCCGCACATTCCATTGCAAGAAATGAAACTACGTATGTAACATTTTGGTTCGTCTATAAATGTATATGCATAGGAAATGTTATGTTTTTTTTAATTTATTTTAATGTTTTTTTTTATTTTGACCACTTAGTTTGTAGAAAGTTGAATTCAATTAAACAAATTTATTTGATATATTTTTGTAACTTCAATATTCATCTGATCTAGTTTCATAACTAATAACATTATATCGCTGCAATCAACATAATAGAGTTGTCATAAAGTTTCTAACTTTCATTTGTCTCTATTATTTCAAAGTTGTGCATTTTCTCAATAATAAGTTTCTTCATAAAATTACTGTTTTAATAATAATTCAATATGATTGCATCACGATTTACACTTGAATTAATATATCAAATCAAATGTTTTTTCTTTGCTAAAAAAAAGTCAACTTTCGCAAAAAAAAAAAAATTTTTCACAGCGAGATCGAGATCACAAGCCTCCAAGAGCTTCAAGAGCTCCAAGATCTTCGCGAAGAAGAGATGGAGATGGACGAGGAAGACTCGCCTCTGCACCCAAATAGTGCTGGCGACTTCACTTCGATGGTGCCAATAAGGCAGCGCAACCACCTGAACTCAATTCATTACGAGGACGAGCATGAACGTTTGGAGGAAAACACTTCCAAGACGCCACTGAAGGCAGCTTTTGACGACTTCGACGGCACTCTCGGCGACTCATTGAGTTCCAGTAAGGATACACTCGACCTCCCCTACGCCGAGGACAGTCTCAAGTCATCGACGCGAAGCTCTCCCTGCACGCGTAGACAAAAGAGCATCTCGCCGAAATCAGCGAGCCCGCAAAGCATACGCCCGGCTGACAGCCCCTCTGCGGTGCTCTCAAATTTAACTCCGAATCGCGAGGAGCCTGACTATGAAAACCGCACCCCCGAGATGCGCCTCCCCGAAAACGACGTGACGAGTCTAAAAATGGTACCGCGACGAGAAATTGACGAACGTGAACCTGAGAAACGAACCGGGACTTTGAACAATGGCTACATAAGCGGCGCCACAGCCAAGTAGATCGACAAGAACTCTCATTATTTTACATTCAACTCTGTTGAACTTTGTAGTAAGACAGGTTGAATTTCCCATTTGTTCGAACGAATACTAAAAAGTAATAGAATTTTATACGTACGAGACTGAAGGTATTTTTATGTTATTTTGTTAGATTAGTATGTATTTGACTGTTTTAAGAATCATCGTTCTTAGGAATTTATTTTTGTTTTTTTTTTTTTTTCAAGTTATGATAAACTGTATGTAATTAGATACGTATGACAAAATTTAAGTCTAATTTAGTGTGCTTATGTTACTAAGATAAGTACTGTGTAATTTGATAAGACAATTTTCATAGTCGAAGTAGGGTTTCAGATGTACTCTTCCCGGCAAATTAATTTTACTGTGATCATTCACTGGTGCAGTTCAAATCAATCGTACCAATTAATTGTAAGTTTTTAAATGAAACATAAGGTTGATAATTTATTTATTGGGTGCATTCAAACGATATATAAAATAATATAAATAATATATTAACTTCTAGACCAAAAGAAAAAATAAACTGAATCCAGATATAATTTTATGACAATTATGAAACCCTATTCGTAATTTTAAAAAAGACCTATATTTAATCAATTTGTACATGTGTAAAATCAATTTGATGTTTTTATACAAATATTACGTGTAATGTGAACCACAAAATGAAATTCTTTTATACAAGTACAATCGAACATTGTTAAATTCTATTACTTTTCATTATTCAACTCTTCCGAAGCACTGCGTTCTTTTGCCATTGAGACCAAGAATTCCTCTTGCATTTTTTTGATAGCCGCAAAGTTTGTCGATTTGACGTCTTAAACTCAGTATAATGTTTTTATTTTGTACATCACTTTTCCATCAACTTCAACGATCATACCGTAGATTCATTTTTATTGTTCAAAACGCAATCTTGTTCTTTTATTCGCGTGCTATTAGAGTTCCAGGTATACAATAATTTTACAAACGCAACAAACAATTTGATGTAAATGTTCACTTGAAAGTTGACTTTTAAGTTGATTCTATGTGCCCCGCATGAGGAACTCTCGGTCATTGTTTTAACGGTTTCGTTCCAGGGCGATATTTCCTATCATCCCCATATGGCGTTTACACATAAGTTTTTTTTCTAAGTTTAAGTTTAAACGCACCAACAAATTTTTTTTTTTAAATAATAATACACTTAGTGCAAAGTTGTCCTTATTTCTGATAGTTGACATTGTAAGTTACGGTTTATTGTTGAACGAAAAGTAATGTACGTTATTAAGGATAACAATATATAATGAAAAACGCGAGCGATGATCATCCCCGAAATTGGTATTTGTGATTCAAGTGAAATCGATCCACGTTTCATTCCACTCTCCGATTTGTAAATATTGTAAATTTAAAAAACAAAAAGACGCAAAAAGCTCGAACTGAATGAAAACAAAGCCCATGAATTTGGTAACCAATAAAGAAAACGGAGTTCTCCTTTTTATAAAAGTTTACTACAATCCCCAGCGTTTTATTTTTTATTTATTTTTTGTTCACAAAACAAAGAATCTCTGAAATATTTATACGAAAAGGTTCGGAAAGTCGCCTGCGCAATAGACAGTCTGATAAAGTGTCTTCAATAACTAAGAAACCATTTTTCGATGCGTTTAAACATAATTATTGTCCATAGCTTTTGTAAACGTCTACTACTTTCCGCTTTTCGCTAATCCAAGAGCTTAGGTTTCGCGCGAAACGTTCCCAGTACCGGATGCTCGGATCCGATAATATTAAAATCTATGTATATCATGTGTTCGCTCCTTGGAATCGGCACAGAAACTGGGTTTAAAAGCAATGGAAATAAGAATAAAAGTCAATGGTTACAATTCTTTTTTTTTTTAATTTCGTGCATTTATCCAATTGGAAACGATGTCTTCCAGGCGAAAAATAATTGTCAAGTTGTTCTGTGCCAAATCCAGCGGTCGGGCTTTCAAGTTCAGTGGCGTACACTGCCGCCTTGAGCAAGAAAAGGGGGCGACATTTGGAGTTACTTCGTTTACACTGAACGTTATCTTGACTTACAACTGGCCAATGATTGATAAGAAATTGTATTCAATATTTCATCGGGGGGATGGTTTTATAGAGTTTCGCAAAATTGTGGCGAAGGTATTCAATTTTCGATTGATGAATTTTTTGCTCGAGGTAACAGTAGGCTTTATATAAAGGAGAGAACGTAGACTGTCTTAGTCCAGAGAGAGTCAAGATTGATTACGAAACGGCTGACCTCTTATTATGAGCTATCAAACAAAAGAAAAATATAAACGAATTGTAAAACATGTATACTGTTAATGTCACGAGTTTTGTATGAACAAAATAGTCGAGTTCTTGATCGAAAAGCTAATCGAGATAACGCGATCACACTTTCGATTTGGTATATTATGAAATTGGACGTATCATTTTGGATCCGACTTTGACACAATGACGTTTGATATCTCCCCCACCCTTCTCCCTCTTTCTTCTCTCTTCGACGATTCGTGCATTTGTTCTCTAGCGAAATAGTTAACCCGATGGATATACATTGCAACTAATTTTGTAACATACCAAGTCTAGTCTTTGACTATTACAGCAACCAAATGATCATATATGTAACCCTTGAAAAGTAACGTGACGCATGAAAGAAAAAAGAGAGGAGATTATTTTTTTCTATTTTGAGTATGTGTATATATTTGAGAATGTCTTATATACATATATAACGCAAGATTATATACCTATACAGTAGACGTTCGGCTGGCTAACGAACTCTGTGGCCGCTCGGCTATCTATCCACAAGCGGGGATTCCCCCAATTATTTAAAAATGCAGACTTTTCATGAAATACAATTTTCATCTAAACAAAATGATTTTTATGATCACTTTGTATCTTCACCTCGAAAGTGAGAAATCATTATCCATTAACAATTTATAACAACACGTTGACATTTAATCTGATTGTTGATTAATATTAAACAAATCTGTAATGGTAGCCGATTCGGTTTACTAAGCAAAGGTTAGCTATCCGAGCGTCTACTGTAAATAGTTGATGAAACTAAACATAACGAGCCTCAATTACAAGACTGATTAGCTAATTCCCTATATAAACTCATAATAAACTCCTACTAAGTTAAAGATTAAACGCAAGGTAGAAGTTCCATACGTTATTGTCATTAGTTAAGGTGGTCCTTTTTCTTGCCCCCTTCTGTGCGATCCATTTCACGTTTTGCTGCGTACCGATTTTTTTATAAATACCCTTTTCTTTTTCTTGTTTGTTTCCTATTTCTTATCCAGAACACAGTACAACAGTTTCATCTGTAGTTTTCTCATTTCCCTTTGTAACTCATTTGAATTTTCCAGACGCAGTCATTCCATTTTTTATATCACAGACAAATTTTTGGACCAAGAAACGGTCTACCCGAATACAAACAAATTTGGCTTGTATTTACACCTGAAGTACCATTTTATTCTTTGTTTTTTTTTTGTTTTTTTTTTAAGATCCTGGAATTTTCAAATGACTTTTTTCGTCGCTCCACCGAGCAGACAAACGGTCAATCTATGAAACAACAAAACTCAATTTATTTATTTTTACTACCGATGTTTTTTGATTTCCCGCTGGAACGTTCGTCACGACCCCCTCCTGTCCGTAATTGTACGAATTTTTTTGTTGTCGCAATATCGTTTCACATGGAATTATATAAATGAATAGACGATTCAATGTACGAGCGCGCCTATAAATGAAACGTCATTTCCCGTTGCTTTAGACATTTAAATCAATAAGTGCAGTATTTCAACGAAGACTTGTATACACTTGAGAAACCACTTCGACTAAACAAGACCACCAAGTGCATTCTAATTTTTGTACGATCGTTATTGTTTTGTATCATTCCTGTCACCAATATTGTTTTGTTATTTTCGAACAAAGTCACTCATCAGTTTATTGGTAGAACCTCGTACCATCTTGTAAATATATTCATCCATGAATTCACAAAACAAACTACAACCAGGCGACAAATTTTGGTTTTTTGTTATTGTTTTTTTCTTTTTTTTGTTTATTTTGTGTTTCACTGTTACGTAAGAACACAAGTTGAAAATTGTATGTATGAATTTGGACATTGTCACGAAGAAAACGAGAAAGACCATCGTTCAATCCGTTCTGACTTTAAAGTAAAAATTCCACTGTAAAATAGTTCACACCCCCTCGGTTTGTGTAAAAAAAAGAAGAACTTTCTGTCACGTCTGATTTCGCTTTTCATTTTGAACGAAGATGTAAAAGTCGTGAAACATTTGAAACAAGAAGCTGAGAAAAAGTTAAAATGTTACACGAAACGCAAGCAATACCACACACCATATACTTGTTCAGATAAGCATTAAACAGCGTATCCACTATTGTATAACGTTAAAAAGCCTCGCTCGTATTTCAAAGTATTTAAATTTAAATTGGTTAATGCTTAGACTAATGATTATAAAATAAAACAAAAATATATATTATATGTAGATAAAGAGTATATTAATGATGATATAATATCAATTATATTATTATCATTATAATTAATAATAATTATTATGATTATATTAATAATATTGATAAACGTGAGTGTTGTGTAAGTGTTGAGTAAGATCAAACAAGCGTTCGCGTAAGGTCGATTAATTGATATCCCACATGAGAGAGGAACGAAATTGATCGTCACAATTTTTTTTAATCGTTTGTTTCATATCTTCGTTCGTTTTCCTTTTCTTTTATGAGAAAACGTGAGAAATGTTTATATATCAGGAATTAAATTAATCGCTATTATTAGGCCTACCGACTTTTGTAAGTCTTTGTAATATAACAAGTATAAAAATATATATGTACGAGAATGTATCATATATATTTATATTTATAATAAAAGGCATGGTTTTGAGTGCGTGTGTATAAATGAATCTTGTATCAACGAGTGTTTGCGACCAAGTGAGACGTAAGGGAAGCGGCGAAATTGTGCGGGCGTGTCTCGGATGTTAAGATAAAATTTTCATGAGAGTTTTGGGATGAAAGTTGTAAGCATGAGCATGTAAGAGTTAATTGTAATACTAATCGAAACCTAATAGCCGAATACGAAGGCGCCGTCGCGGTATCACGTTCTACAAGACGCGCCAACGTCGATTGTACATTGCGTTGAAACGGTGTTCAGACCAGGACACTGGAACTTACGAAAGTTACTAAGAAAAGAAAAAAAAAATTACGTACATGGTAAGAGCAAATAGTGTATTTTTTGAAAACTCTTGGTGTGGAGGGAACGCACTCTTACTCTCGCCGATCCATCAATACGATTTGTATACTTATTATAAAATATAGGTGTCTTGAACTCCCACGTACGGTGTCTTTCATTGCCCTTGAATTTTTTTTATCAAATCTATATCTGTTCTTCATCCAGTTCTTCATCTGACCCACGGGTTTCCAGTTTGGTATAAGATTCTCTGTTCAACTCGTCTTTTTGTTGGTAACTTTGAATCACACCAGCGCAGTAGCAAAAGAATGTCATCAGTAGAACAAAAGATAGGTACTTGGAGTGACGGAAAAAGGCTGAAAGGATATTTTAAATTCATTTCATTTCGTCATTTTTACATTATTTTACATAGAAAGTTACATAGAAATTTATTTTTTATTTATTTTTACACTGTACCATCACTTAGAAGTGTGGATCTTGCGACAACGACTAATTTCATCATCATCATTCGTTCCCCATCGACATAACAGGTGTAATTGCCTTTGTCGCTGGCCGACACTTCTGCAGTTATTATTAATTGATAAGTTATATCTACTTTTTCTATCAAGACAAAATAAACGAAAAGAAATGTAAATAATAAAACTGTACCCATAAGATACAAATGAGAAGAAGAGTCGACTATTGTTTTTGATCGCGGGTCTGTCTTTTCGTATTGTTCAGCAGTGTCTTTTGTCATAATTATCCCATCTTTTCGCCAAACGACACTTTTTTCTGCACTTGACCTAATGAAAATAATAAATTTTAGAATAAAATATAAAAATATGTAGTTGATAAAAGTTTGGACATTCAAAAAAATTACTCTGGACACAACACCACCAGATGAGATCCTTCAGTTAAAATGTGCGTCCTCTTATATTTAAATAAAAATTTTTTAACAACTTTAACTTTTTTACAACGTTTACATCTTTCTTCGATGATAAAGAGAGGCAAATCTTTCACAGCTTGACTCACATTCGGGAACTTCTCTGCTAAAATTAATGAACTACAATGTTGACATTTTTAATTTGCAATAAAAAAAAGAACTAGTTGCGATTCTGTTATATTATACTACTTAGATATCACCGACAAGGGATGATGGGGAAGCTTTGGAAAAAATCCACAATCGTTTTATTTTCATGGAGAGTCTGGAAAAGAAAGATCAATAAGTAAGTCCAAAACTGTTAAATATTTTTGTTTAATTTTAAGAGCAGCCTCCACCTGGTTCATTTTTCTTTGTATCCTGCAAACAGTGGGACAAGTTTTTGTTCCATATTTGTTTTTACAATTTCTGCAAGGACTCCACGATTTTTGTTCGCTCAGAACTTCTAACGTGATTCCATTTTTTCTTATTTGAGACATTTCTCGCTCCTTTGATGTCTAAAAAATTATCAATCAATTTTTTTTCTCCTGTTTGGAATTTCATTTCAAAATCTCTTTTAACAAGATGAAATTTTACAGCAAATTTTATTGTGACAGCCTTGAAAATATTTTCCTGGTACTCTTTCCACTCATCCAGGTCTCCCCGTTGGATGTTTACCGTTTCATTATCATTTACCGTATCATCGAAAACCGCTACAAAATGAAAATACAATTGATTAATTGCCCATAATAAAAATTAATAAAAACAACCTCTGTTGTGTTGAAATTTGTTTGCTTGTCTTACGTTCGATTCTGTAATTATATTTATTTTCAAATTCTTCATTGTTCATCCCGTAACAGCGATAAATACCAGAATCATTCAAGGATACTGTTCTTATAACGAGGGACAGGTTCATGTTCGTGTACACACGATTAAGTGAAACATTCGAATTCATATCCAACTCGACTTCTCTTGCAGTGGCATTTTTTTCGAACGGATTTTCCACGTACCAAATTTTTGGTTGTGGGTTCGGCTCAACTACGTTGCTGTAAGAGAAATAACAAATAAACAAAAGTATAGTGTATCGATATAAAAAATAAAAATGTATAAAAAAATAATAATTTTTGTATACCAAAACTGACATTCCAGCAAAACAGTCGAATTAATAGTCACTTCGGCAAGCAAATATTCATCAAGTTCTTCCGATTCAACCAGCCTATCTTTCTCTCTGCAGTATTTGAAAATTTGATTCGGTGGATTGGAATCCACAGATGAAACGCCATGACGTAGGATCAAACAGAGACAAATCAAAAAACGCATTTTTTTCATTTGTTATATTTCCAACAATGTGTGCGGAAACGTTTTCTCCGTCACTTCAAAAAGGTTAATACAATTTATTTGTTTTTTAGAACATTGATTAAAAACTAAATTCATTGTATTCAAGCACTGGCAAAAAAAAAGATAAAAATATGAAAAACTATTTAAGACATTTTGTTTAATTATTTATCTCAACATTTTATTTTATTCACTAGAAATATTTTTGTAAATAATGTATATATGATATGTTTTTTAAATAATTGTACTAAGTACGATATTTTAATAATATATTTATTCATTATTTTTCATATAATAAATTAAATTGAAAAATAAATTTTCCAAGCGCTGTAAGATATAAGTCCTTTCTAAATGTGTACAACACTCTTTGTTTTCCTGTAAGAATTCAAAAAAAAAATTATTAATAAAATCTGGTGTTTTGCATATTTTAAAACTGTCAAACGCTACGGATCATGACGAAAGGTTGCTTTTCGGGGGTAACGCCAGTAGATACGTTTTGCTTAAAAGTGGGGATATGCTCGGACCGTATAGTACCTTGCATTACATTTTGCAAGACAATTTTCCGTAAATAGTAATTATTTTAATTATTCTAATTGTAAATATTATATACAAAACAAACATTTAAAAACTGACAAATTCAAATCATTATAATAAACAAAAAAAAACAAAAGAAAAAAGAAAACAATCAATAAAACATACTTGAATCAAGAACCTTTTTATATATGTACTCGAGTTTTTTTGTCTATCTCTTATCTAAAAGATGACTCATTTCTATGTCAAGTGAGGCAAGGAATTTCTGGAATTTCTCAAACCCAATCTCATCCTCATCCTAATTGACAGGTCTCTTGTATGTTTTTCTTTTATAAACCCTCCTCTCACCCCCACCTCTCTCTCCCCACTGACACGAAGTTAGCCGCGCATCACCGCGAATTCCCCAGTCTGGTTAGAAAAAGAACGTGGCAACGTCGCGCCGGCGGCATCGGTATCCGCGGTATCATGGTGTCTCCCTCTACCTCGCAATCAACCTTCCACCTTCTCTCTCGCTAGCTCGTATACCGTCTCGCGCGGCGGCAGTTAGCGTAGCAGTTCCGTCGAGTTGCACAAACCTGCGTGAACGAGAAGATGGCCGCTGTATGCTCGGTACAAGTGTCGACTGTCGCCATTGTTTAGTGTTTAGTTGTTTACCGTGTTCTCGCCGCGCTCGATCGGACGGTCGCCGTCAAAATGCCGAGTGCCTCGTTCACGTCGTCGCGCAGCTACGTGCGTAGATCGCGCAGGAAAGGAGCCAACAGGATTCCGTTACCCTCGCGAACCACTTCTGGTAAGTCCCACGGTCGCTCGCGCGCGCCTGCCTGGCGCCCGTCCGGGGTCCCCGGTTGCACGCCGCCGACGGCGACGACGCTCCCGAGGACCTCCGACGCCCTCGCCCCAGCCTTCCGTTCTGTCTGTGTGTGTGCGCGCCCGCGCCCCCTCACACCATCGCACTCACACACGCACACGAGGGAATGCCGCATACACGCACGGCTGCCTACATCTTGCACGTCCTCGACCCGCTGCGTGTTTTCCTTTGTCCGCGACTTTCGCCAGCGGTCGGCCAGGCGACGATGTCCGATAGCCAATTTTTGTTGTTTCGTCATCTTTTTTTTTTTTTATTTTTTTTCTCCTTTTTTGTTTCGCCCTTTGTGAGCTCTCCCCCTCCCGCGAGCGATTGGCGCTGTCAGATTCCCGACAGCATCTGTTTGCTCGCTTTTCCTCACGTCCTTTTTCTCTCTTCTTTTCCTTCGCTTCCACATGACCAGTCAAGTGGGCGCTTTCGCCGATTCGGCCACTTTCGCCGTAACTGTATATTTTTGGCGATTGCGGTCGCCCGGACGCAGCGAAAGCCGCGGTTTGACAATTCCGCTCCTACCTAATTGCTCGGCACATCCTATTGCTCCGGATTGATCATCCTAATCAGCACGCTCGTTATGACTTCCTCGAGGACAAACGGGTGGCTTTTTTTTGCCTTCGTCTGTCTGTTTCTTGTTTGCGTTTCTGCAACGATTAATTCTGCGGATTAATTCATGCTAAACTTTTGACGTTTCACAATGTTTTTGTTTTGATTTTATTTTTGGCTTGTTTTTGTTTTGTTTTGGGTTGTTAACAAAAATGTGCTTGAATATTTAATTGTAAAAAGAATGTATTTAAAAAAAAAACTTTTTTTAATATAAAAATTTTTTATTTCTTTTGCAGCGAAAACATTTTTAAAATATGTATTTGTCAGTTCTGTTTAAATATAAGTTTTGAAATGTCACTTTCGAAAAAAGTGAACATGTAAACAACAGTGACTCAAGAACTTAACAAAATATTTTGAATTGTTTGGTTTCATTTTTGTATTGTTATAATTAATTTTATTTTTTCGTTATTATAATCATTTATTGATTTTCAGAATTTGTTTCGACACTTCAATTTTTTTTCTCTATTAAAAAAAAAAAAAAAACAAAACAGTATAAAATCGTATTTAAAATTTTCATATATCGTATAGGAGCAATTGTTACGACAATTTTGTAATGCCGTTGAACAATTTATATAATTTCAAACAAAACCCCGCGCTCTTGGTATTTCCCGCGATCAAATGACGTTTAATGATCGAGTTCCTTTTACGTTGTCTCCAAGTTTTTAAATGCCACAACCAAGGTTCCATGTCGCGCAGCGCATTTTTAAATATCAGTAGAGATTATAAACTTGGTCGCGAGATAAGATCACTTTCCAAAACATCGGTTACAGATAAAATTTAAAGTTGACTTCCTGTTTTTTGATGAGGTGCAGTTTTTACCTGGTCCGCTCTTATTAAATTAATTAATAACTAATCCATCAATTTTTTGTAACGGCGTACCGGTCAGGTGAAGTTTGCGAAGTTTATGGCCTAGAAACGCTCGGAAATTCTTCAATTTCAAAATTGATTAAACATTTTGATGAAAAGTGATACGAAATTTTATCAGTTTAAGTCTTATCTCCTAATCCAATTTAAAAATTCCTTAAAAATTATTCAGGATGATGTGTATGTTTCAAAAACAGATTTTTGAGTTCGTAAACAATTTTGGCTCAGGGGATGAGATCATAGGCGTATTTTTCTAGATGTACGAGTACGATTCTTAGTCATTGAAAATTTTTTTCATGTCAAATACAATATTTTTGTTAAAATAATTAAATTCAATGAAATATTTGATTACAAATAA
Organism: Trissolcus japonicus; assembly: GCA_030522925.1. Taxonomy (NCBI): domain Eukaryota; kingdom Metazoa; phylum Arthropoda; class Insecta; order Hymenoptera; family Scelionidae; genus Trissolcus; species Trissolcus japonicus. The sequence goes on along the minus strand of JAPYZS010000127.1, from coordinate 83,605 downwards.
ACAAACATTAAATAAAAAAAGAAACTTGAAAAAGGAAAGAAAAAATGATGGTTATTGATTGAAAGGACTAATTTTCAAAATTTCAGCAGAACCATGTGACCTGCCATGTCCGACAGCAGCGTCAAATCACCAGATGGGACTTAGCGGAGTGGTCGCAGGTGGAGTTGCAGGCAACGCAGGAGTTAGTGGTGGCGTGGTCGTGGGTGCAGGAGTGTCTGCAGCACCTGGAGGCCTAGCAATAGCAAACAGCAGCGGCATGGGAGGCAGATCTTCACCGAGCGTGTCAGGAGTCGCAGCTCCCTCGCCCTCTCCCTCGCACTCTCACTCGTCACCCTACGATCTTAGACGTAAGAGTCCGCCGCACCCAGACCCTGCTCCGGGCACCAGCTCCGCCATGCCCCCTGGTGGCAGTAACATTGCATCCACTTTTGGTTCCTCTTCTCTTCCAGCACGAAAGCGAGTCCGACGGAGCTGCTCGCTTTCAACCGACGGTAATCATCATCCAATAATATAATTCATTGTCGATCCAAAATATCATTCATTCTCAATCTCGGCTTTCAATGGGATCGAACAATTGATTTCAAGGCTGTGGGAAAGTTTGAATATTTTTTTTCTTTTTGAATACATACCTCAGTGGTACACGCATAATGAGAGTGTTGATCTGCTCAACGGAGTACCGTTAGACCTTTGATTACATTATGAGCTTTCAAAAATTTGAACCCAACATGGCATTTCAATGTAAATTAACATTTATAGGTCGATTAACTTGTACCAATTTAATATTACGAATTGTTTGTTTCAATTCAAACGGAAACACAAAAATCAATTGTTAAAATTGTATAAATATTTGAAATGTTACTAATTGTAATTATATTTTGTTATGTAGTTGCATTTGTAAATACGATAAAACAATATAGAAAAATGTACATTGAATTTTGGATTTTTTGCTCAATTCATTTTTTTTTCTTTTGATTTTTTTACAAATTTTGCTCAAGGATGTTTTGCATTGAAATTTCAGGGACAAACATCAGCAACACAGCCGCGCATTATCTACAGTACGAGCTTCCCGACGAGGTGCTGCTGACAATATTCAGCTACCTCATGGAACAAGATCTGTGCCGCGTATCGCAGGTGTGCAAGAGATTCCAAGCAATTGCAAACGACACAGAGCTGTGGAAGTGTTTGTATCAGCAGGTATACGAGTACGATCTGCCGTTGTTCAATCCGGCGCCATGCAAGTTCGAGTTTGTTGCCCCTGACGACTCCGAGTATCAGAACCCTTGGAAGGAGAGTTTCCGACAACTCTATCGGGGTGTTCATGTCCGTCCTGGCTTTCAGGTGACAAAGATGAAATGAATTTTTGGTTTTTTGTACGGATAGTCATTAATTTAATTAAGAATTTATTTTAACGATCAATCTGTTTTCAGGATCTGAAAATCAAAGGTCGAAACCTGCCGTACTTCAATACAGTGCAGGCAGCGTTAGATTACGTGGACGAGTACCGAACAAACAACAGCGGCGCGTCGCCAAACAGCAGTAGCAGCGGAAGCAGCTCAAGCAGTAGCAGTAGCAGCAGCTCAAGTAGCAGCAGCAGCGGCAGCAGCGGCGGTTCCGTGAACAGCACATCTGGTGCTGCAAACTCGGCAGCCGCCGCGCAAGGCAACTCCGGAAACAATCCGAACAACGCCCAGGGCTCGAACTGTTGCAACAACAACACAACGCAGAATAATAACTCCGAGGAGAATGTACCGCAGCAGCACTTAGTGTTTTTGCATACAGGCACGTACCGAGGCGAGTTCCTGGTCATCGACAGCGACGTCGCGCTCATAGGTGCGGCCCAAGGCAATGTCGCGGAGTCGGTGATTTTGGAGCGGGAGAGCGAGTCTACGGTGATGTTCGTGGAGGGTGCTAAAAGGGCCTATGCCGGACACCTGACGCTCAAATTCACCCCGGATGTTGCCAGCACGGTCCCCCATCACAAACATTACTGTCTCGAGATCGGCGAGAATTGCAGCCCTACGGTTGACCATTGCATCATTCGTAGCTCTAGTGTTGGTAAGATATCAATTTTTGATTATAAATTTGTTTGAATTTTTTGGAAGAGATTACAATTAAACAAATATTTAATTAGTAAGTAATAAAATGGAGAATGATTGAAAAAAATGAAATAAGAGGAAAGGATGAAGAGACAACTGTAAATAATTGAAGTTATACAAAAGGAACGGAAAGGTTTCAAGCTGAATTCGAATTGAATGTGAACTGACGGTTTAACATTGAGAGACGTCTTTGCGCGCGGTAACGGAAGGTATTAATATGTATTGGAGAAAGTAATCGGAATGATTTTCCCGGAGTAGCGGTTTTCAAACTAGGTCAACCCGTTTGAGTCAAAATTATGAAATTGCGAGAGCTAAAAATTCAATAGCTCCGAACGATCTTGACATTACAATAACTGTGATTTGATAGAATCAAAGGAACGCGTACACACCAGCATTGAGTAATTGTAGTGATGAATAACTAATTAGTCACTCAAGAGTAAGAAACTGAATAATATTCATTTCACGGAATAGGTACTTGAGCGTGTTCATTTTTCCGTAGACCAGAAAACCAGTACGTTGAGTTTTATGAATATGTTGTTGTGAATAAACAATAATTAACGGATTTATTTTAGTTGACCAATTTTTCATGTTTTTTATACTTAGAAATACCATTTTTTTGAATTACGAAAGTGTTTTTTAATCAGCAATAACGTATCTTTTGCATATATTACATTTATAATATTAATGCGGGTTGAAAAAAATTATTACCTAACCATAAAAGCTGATGATAATTAATAAGTTGTAATATGGTATAGCAAAATTGTAATGTGGAGCATTTTGATTGTTAAAATATTTTCATAATTTGTTGAACAAACTAAAGTTTGTTAACATTATTAATCATTTACAATATTGTAAATTTATTATTTTAAAAATTTATTTGCCATATTACAGTACACTAAAAGTAATAGAAATTTACATAAGGAAATGGTTTTCAAATCAAATTTACAAAAAAATAAATCATTTATACAAAAATTTAAGTGAAATCAAACACGAGGAAGTGAAAACCAAATGTAACTTTCAACTTTTAATTTCCAACTGATCCAGTTCTTATAACACCTTAGCAAATCAAAAAGTGTCTAATTAGATTGAACTTTGCAAACATTTATAAACACCATGCAAAATTTTATACGATGGAAATGTATCAGATATTTTTTTTATTTTATTTCACTAAACTAAAAATAATAAAACCAATAAAAATAACGCATGCTTATGCAAATTTGAATTAAAAATGACAATTTTCCGTTATGAAATTATCTGTGATGATATCTAATCTCGTATACGAATTTAGTTCAATCATACATGTTCAGACTTGGAACTTTTTTCCCGGATAATTTACGTTATAAGTACCTTAGTCTATTTGCAACTTTGTTGAAAAGTAAAGACTTTATTCAAAAAAAGTAAAAATTTGTTTCTGGAATGATGAAACTGTATTAACGGGGTGGCACATCTTTATTTACAGTTGGCGCAGCGGTATGCGTGTCAGGGGTCGGTGCGAATCCAGTGGTGAAGAACTGCGACATCTCAGACTGCGAGAACGTTGGGCTGTACGTGACCGATTACGCCCAAGGCACGTACGAAGACAACGAGATATCGCGCAACGCACTCGCAGGAATCTGGGTTAAGAACTATGCGAACCCAATAATGCGGCGGAACCACATCCACCACGGTCGCGACGTAGGCATCTTCACCTTCGACAACGGGTTGGGATACTTCGAAGCGAACGACATCCACAATAACCGGATCGCTGGATTCGAAGTTAAGGCCGGGGCAAATCCGACGGTTGTTCATTGCGAGATCCACCACGGCCAGACTGGCGGCATCTACGTCCACGAGAACGGCCTCGGCCAGTTCATCGACAACAAGATCCACTCCAACAACTTTGCCGGTGTTTGGATCACCTCGAACTCGAACCCGACCATCCGCCGCAACGAGATCTACAACGGCCACCAGGGCGGCGTGTACATATTCGGCGAGGGCCGTGGTCTCATCGAGCACAACGACATCTATGGCAACGCCCTCGCGGGCATCCAGATTCGCACCAACTCCGACCCGATCGTCCGGCACAACAAGATCCATCACGGCCAACATGGCGGCATCTACGTGCACGAGAAGGGCCAGGGCCTCATCGAGGAGAACGAGGTATTTGCCAATACTCTCGCTGGCGTCTGGATCACCACCGGCTCCACCCCGGTGCTCAGACGGAACCGCATCCACAGCGGCAAACAAGTCGGCGTCTATTTCTACGACAATGGACATGGCAAGCTCGAGGACAATGACATTTTCAATCATTTGTATTCCGGAGTACAAATAAGGTGACTGCTGTTATTGTTGTTTTAAATTAAAGCTTGTTTTACTTCGGACGAGAAGATCACGGCTGAGAGACTGATTGAAACAAAATGGACTCACCTTCACATGGTGCCCTAGGGGAATTTGGTTCTGATTTTCTTCGGACCTTCAGATAAATTAAAATATATCAAACTATTCTTAAACGATAAGAATTATTTGATATGAGTGGTTTGAAGAGAACAATCGTGTGACTCCCCCTGAATTTGGCTCGTTCTTGTAAACACCAGCCTTCGCCGGTCATCAGATCAGTTGTTGTTATTTTGAAACAGAGGCCGATGAACTATTCCCAAATATTTGTTCGGGAGTTTTTCACCGTGTCTCTGTCTGCAGTAACGCAGTCATTTCTCGCAAGTGGAAATTGTTGGTCCCGGGGGGTTTATAAGAAGGAGTTGCGCCTTGGACTAGCGGATGGTCCGAGGCTACTCGGAGAACGTTAAAAGCACTGTAGCGCTGATAACACGGCGGCGATCGATTGAGAGTGGTTCACGTTCTCGATGTATGGCATGCTTCTCTGCCTCTTGCGTTGCTGTTATATTCCGCGTTTGACCGACGTTTAACACCCCGTTTGAACGGCCAGGAAGCAACACTCGTGCAAGAGGCCAAGAAACCAGATTTGCGTCCGATTCAAAATTGCGTACAGAGAAACCTCTGTTCACGTTTCTTCGACGGACGAAGGAACCGAATAACTCTATGACAGTAGAACATGAACCTGTATTTCAATTGAGAACCGTCGCTTATGCGAGGTTGAGTTCTGCCTCATCTGTAGTAGCACTTATTTGACCATCATTTTGATTTTGTATACGTTTTAATATTTTTAATACCTTTTATTTAAAAACTATATAAAGACTTGTCCAATCGATTTTTTGTTATTTGTTCACTTCATTAATTAATTAAAAGTGTATTTGCGTATTTGATCAAAGTGGAAGACGTATTCCGTTGGTTGTTTTAGAGGCACGGATTTTCCGATACTTAATCTTTGTTGTTTCGATGTGGAAATGGAATATTTCAACATTTAAAATGGAAAAATAATGTTTGAAATATTATTTTGTTATAGAACTGGCAGCAATCCAGTTATACGGGGGAATAAAATATGGGGCGGCCAAAATGGAGGAGTATTGGTATATAATAGTGGATTAGGATTACTCGAACAAAACGAAATATTCGATAATGCCATGGCTGGTGTCTGGATTAAAACGGACAGTAATCCAACACTCAAGAGAAACAAAATATTCGACGGCCGCGATGGTGGGATTTGTATATTCAACGGTGGAAAGGGTACGATCGAACATCAATCTAAACGAGATGAAGAAATATTATAATCCTGTGTTTGTACTATATTGCTAATTTGATTTGTCGTAAATGTTATAGGCGTTTTAGAAGAAAACGATATATTTAGAAATGCGCAAGCAGGTGTACTGATATCGACCCAGTCGCATCCGGTGCTTCGAAGGAACCGCATTTTCGACGGCCTAGCCGCTGGGGTCGAGATTACAAATAATGCAACTGCCACATTAGAATTCAATCAAATTTTTAATAATCGATTTGGCGGTCTGTGTCTAGCAAGTGGTGTACAGCCTACTACTAGAGGTACTCATTCGTTTTGTAATTTTTAGGGGAGAGGCTTATGTCATGAGACGATCAAGTTCAAGAACTTTGTTGTAAATTTGTTTACATTGAAAATTTTCAAACCGTTATAAAATTGTATACAGAAATTTAACATAGTCCATTCGAAACATTAAAAATTGTTATTTTTTTTAATATCAGAAACAAAATTTAATTGGTGATGTCTCCAGACAGAAACTGTTTCTAGACTAGAGTCCCTCCCCTATATAACTTTTTTGTTCCAAAATTTCAATAGTTCGTAATTGTTAAAAAAAAATAATGAAGATGCTTTGATTTCAGGTAATAAGATATTTAGTAACCAAGATGCCGTTGAGAAGGCAGTCGGCGTTGGCCAGTGTTTGTACAAAATATCATCGTATACTTCGTTCCCGATGCACGACTTCTATCGCTGTCAGACGTGCAACACTACCGATCGAAATGCTATTTGTGTAAATTGCATCAAAACCTGTCACGCAGGACATGACGTCGAGTTTATTAGACACGATCGGTAAGCATCGTTTCCAGTCTATCAATTTGATAAGATCATTGTGTTCTCTATAGGAGCCAACTTCTCTATATACCTCAACCGACCTTAAAGTTGTAGATTTTTAAAATTAATATTTTAAATCATTCGGTATAGGTTTTTCTGCGACTGTGGTGCTGGGACACTGAGCAATCAATGTCAACTTCAAGGAGAGCCAACGCAAGACACCGACACACTGTACGACAGTGCTGCGCCAATGGAGTCTCACACACTCATGGTTAACTAGGGTCTAACTTAATTTAAACATTTACAAAACTACTTTTGAGAACAAAACTCGTAAGTCCGTCTTCGCATTTGAAATTATATGAAAAAGAAAAAAACAACCCCTCTACTCTATTCATCTATCTAGCATCGATCTATTTATCTCTTTATATTATCGCAAAACCCCCCTGTCATTTAGTTCAACGTCATTGTGATGTGATACATGACTATAGCACCGAATAATTACTCTTGTAATCATTATGAATTACGAAAAAAAACAAACATTTATCGTTTGCCCCATTGAATCAACGGATTTATATTTTTTTTGTTTTTTATCGACGATATTTTATTTTCATTTTACATCTTTTAAATAGGACACGATATCTGTTGTAAGAAAAGATGTAAGAATTTTTGGCATCAAAACTTTTTAGTACAAAGAGAACAAAGAAATTTAACATTTGCCATAATTGTTATTGTTGTTGTTGTTCTGCTTTGATTTATATAAGTACTCTTTAATTTTACAAAATGATCTTTCTTTAATCATTGTAATGGGATTTTTTTTATTTTAATTTGTGTTAAATTTTGATGATAATGAGCGTTACGTTAAACAAATTATGATTACGTAATAACCTATGAAGGTTAACGTAACCTATGAAATTGAATTTCAGCGGTTCGGTGTAAACTCACTCTCGGATGTGAAACAGAGTTGATTCGGTTGTAGTTGTTTATTACAACACCGCTTGCTTATAAGTATTTTCAAATGCATCCCCGTACTTTTCATTTGTCGTCACGTTGTTCCCACCATTTAAGATTGTCATCATTATCATCGTTTACTGTATATAATTATTTATATTTTAAATACAAAAACTTTCGATTCGCGAAGTTGCTTTTATTATAACGCGTTCGAACGTGGTGTAACTCGTTATTTGAAAGGCAATGTTATCAGACAAAACAAAAATTATAAGACTAAAGTATTGAACCTTGACACGTAAAAGTATGAAAGAATAAAACACGAAAAATTAATTTTACGCATTGTGATTCACGACGTTCGATCGTGGAAACAAACAATTGAGATTAAGACTTTAAAAATACGGAGAGGTAGAAAGAGATATAATTTTATTACGTTATGAATATCAAGTCTTCATAGTACTTATAATTTCTTTTTTTTTAAACCGACATCGAAAATGAGTTTGAAAATGCTTCGTCAGTGTATATATAATTGTGAACTTGAATTGTACCACAAATTCATCCTTCTGCGCGTCACGTTGATTTTGTACCAAAGTTCTCACGGCCCTGCGTCGCTCTGCTAAACTCATTGTTTATTTCACTCAGTTATATAATTTTGTTCGAGCGTTCATTTTTGGATGTGACTTTATTGATTGTTATCATTTGTACGTTTCCCAAGTTGATACAAATTTGATTATAAAAATGTTTATCCTCGAAGAAAAAAAAATTTTTTGTACGAAAATGTAACAAAGAAGAATCAAAACGACCCGATGCAGAGCCGAAAGAATTGCAATTCGTGTTTTGATTTTAGCAGATTCTGTAAAACGAGAGTTGTGTGTTATGCAAAACATTCGGGTTCCGTTTGTACACCCTCCCCGACCCCCCAAGTTGTAATCTAAAGTAATGTACTATGAATATAAATTCTGCTACTCCACTAGAAACTAAACGACGGCGACACGCTTTGTCAATGTGAGCCTTGTTTTCCCTTCTCGGCGTCGGCTGCGTTGAATTTGCCATAATCGTTAAGTCAAACACATGAGCGTCGACTTATCCCCCCGAGACGGAAATCGTAGGTTTTCGCGTTGTCAACTACTATTATTACTACTATACCACCACTGTTGCTACTATTCAGCATAATTATTACCTATAAATATTATAAATAATTGATAAACGATTGAATAATGTATGTAAAGAAAAATGTCGCACAATTTTTCTGGACAAAAAAAGACACTTCACGAATTAGGATAATGCAAACCTCTTAATCGCGAGTGTAAATGTGTTATTTAAAAAAGAACAAACAAAATAAGAAAAAAGGAAAGAAACATTGAAACCAGTGACGTAAAGAACAAACAAAATGTTGATGAAGTTGATCGAACAAATTTGTGAGAAGCGTAAACACGAAGTGTGTGCTCGGTGGATTGGGATGTCTGGCCGACGAGTGCGAGTGGAATTGAAAAAGCGAGGCTTTTTTCTTTTGTTCCCGAGCCCCGGGAGTCACGTTTAACAACATCGACATTTAAGCGCGAACTTTGTACGAACACGTTCATCTTGTCCTTCCAACAGCTTATTCTCGACACACGCGCCGCACATATTATATGTACCATAGTTATAAAGTAACAATAACAATAATTATGATAAATCATGATAATAATGATACTAATGATTAAGAATCAAAATGGCGTAATATTGTCGAATCGTCGTTATATTTGCAAAGTAGGATATTTGTAGCGATAATTCTTTATGCGATATAGATCTCTCGATAAATGTACAAGAGAGGCGAAACAATTTGTGATGCCACTTTTGGGTGCACTCTTTCAAAGCTCACAATTCTACACTTTCGTTTTTATCATTTTTTTTGTTTCGACGTTTGTTTTGTCTTTCTTTCGTTTTGTTTTTACGTTATGAAAAAAAAAATTATTAATGTTTTTTGGGTGATTCAAATTAAGTGCACCGGATTGTATCACAAACGAATCGTTCCTCCGCTGAATTTCGTGTAAACTGAATTGAACTGAAATTGTGATGGTTCTAAGTTGGCCGACGGCGCAGTGCATATTCGAATATTGAAGGCACACTAAATCGTATTATCAATATGAGCGGTACTCTCGTTTGTGCATGTATCAGCGAAGTAAGCAAGAATATAAAGTGGACAAGGAAAAACAAATTTAAGAAATGTTCAAAAAAGTGAACCAGAACAGGTCGAGGAGGTTCAGGCCGTTTATGCTAGTCAGAGTAGTGTTCAAAGTTCATTAGAAAAAAAAAAAAATGAAAACTAATAGCGAAATTGTGCATCATTTTTTTGAACTTCGATTTTATTTAATTCATTGTGATTGTCGTGCAATAAAAGGTCATCGAATGAATTCCCTTTTTTTACTTCTTAATGTTTGAAAAGTAAGCTTTTTTGTTCGCCGCGTTTTTGTGAACTGTCAAACAGGATTCAAATTATGTCTGGGGAGAGGACTCAAAATTTTTTGTTACATTTGTATTGTTTCGTGAGATTATCCACGAATTCGTTTGAAAAACAATGTCTCGTTGGATAAAAGGTTTGGCATCAACCTCCTCAACCAGGATCACGACGGAACTTGATATTTTATCAAATCAAGTGTTCATGAATGCGAACGTTTTTTTATATATGCAATGTTCGATTATCTCCAATCCAGAAATGTGATTTGATTTCCGGTATTTTACAATATGAACAATTTAAAACAAAAAAAATTATACGGTTTCGTTTCTTTTTTAAAACTTAAGATATCAAGTTCGTGTTATTTCGCAATAAACACAAAATGTAGCCTAATACGGTAAATATAATGTTGCAACATTGGTGAAAAAAAAAACATAGGTGTAAATACAACAAACAAAAGTGAAGTAGTTTGGATCATATTTTAGGAACAGTTATTACGGAGAGAGAATGCTACACTTTAATACTTTTTGATGGAAGATACACAACAGAAAAGAAAAAAAAACAGAACAAAATTTATAGGCCTTTTTTGTTACAGACCGTGTCAATGTCATTTTCTTAAACAAATACAATTCGTTTGTTTAAAAGATGAATGTAAACCTCTCATTGCCAATATTTTTTGTACCTTCAAAGAATGTATTATTTTATGGAAAAAAAAATAACTATGTGTAGTTGATCGAAGTTGTATCATTATCGTATATTTTTGTTATTGATTACTAATATTATGAGATAATCGTCGCGGCGAAGAAAATGTCGGTATAAAATTGTTTTCTTCGCTACTTGTATAAATACGAATGATAAAATTATGTTCCCTTTATATATATATATATAAAAAATAACGTGCATGTATTATGTGAATTATCACAATTCTCAAAAGTCTCGGTAGATAATGAAAGTTTATACCTTTTATTTCGTTTCATCTAGAATTGACAAATCGCAAAATTACTTCTAGGCATCGTCAATTTTGATTTTCATTTCATTGAATTTATTTATGAGATGTATGATTTGAGGTGACTTCATGTAAATTCATAATAAAGACATTTTAAATATCAGTACGTCAGTTCTTATTCCACACACAGTGAACATTTGCATTCAAAAATATTCGTTTGAGATACATTTAAAAAAGAATCTGCCTTTAAAATTCATCTTTGACTTGTTTCCCACCGATTAAATTCTCTTTGAACTTGATCGAATCCCAGAATTGATTTTGTCCTACGTTGTCGTTTTGCTCGAGGGTGAATTTCCCCGGTTCATGGATGTGCAGATATGTTAATTCTTTCTTTGATGGGTCGAGATTTGGCCAATCTATCGAACCATATTTAGGAACTCTGAAACAAAAAATAATAAAATTATCAATCACTCAAGACTAATTGCATTAAAATTACAATAATAAACAAAATCACTAACTTATTAGTTGCCACAGACATGACGAAATCAAGAAGATGATCAATCATCTTCAAGTCTTCCTCGGATTTCGTTGGATCAAAGATTGCATTTTCCATAAACAAGTAAATGTCATCACCATGACTGACACCTGTAACAAAATTTTTTAAAATATTTTTTCAAAAAAGTTGTCTACAAAATTGTTGATCTCTTTCATCTTCGACCATCTCGTACCGAAATTTCGTTTCGTGCCACTCATGGCATCGCTCAAGCTATCGCTAGCTCTGTAAGAGTAATAGTAAAACCAAACGGGGCTTTTGTTCGCCTTGGCTTGCATCCTGGCAGCTTTGACTTCATCGGCGACGAAAATTCTGTCGCCAATCATCTGAACCAAGGAATTGACAGTGGAACTGTCGATCGGTTTCGAGCCCAAGTAATGTTTCCTCGCTGCTTTTGCTACTTCTGCATGTTTGCTTCTCGGCAGAGTTTCATTGAAGTCGAGCAGATAAGGCGCAATTTCCTCCCAGCGACTGTCAAGCTCTTGCAAAAGTTTCTCATCGTGAATGAAAGCTGTAGAAATTGAGAGATTTATGTGAAATATAAACCTCGTAATTAAATACAACTTATAAATAGAGATCATCACATTAAAAAAATCAAATGAAGATAACAAAATTTTTTAAATATGACACATCGAAATGGAATTGTAAAAAAAGTTATCTTTTAAGACTTATATCACAAAGTGTAAATTTAAAAGTGCCAAGCTTAATTTATCTCTGGTACTCTGAACCTGCGGAATTCCAAAGTCCTTCCTCGCTCGTGACTCCGATTATCCAAGGAGCGTCGTAAACTTGGTTGTTTTTTATTATTTCCGCAGGACTGCTTGAGATGAAAGGATTATCTCCGTGTTTTTCTACCACTGGGCCGAATGGAGTGAAGGGATTAAATTCCCAATACTGAAGATCAAATGAACATCACTCAAAAATAGTTATCGTAGAAAATGTATTCAAATTCTTTTTATTATCAAAAATACAAAATTTCACCTGAAACTCTTCAGTTGCCTGGGCAAGGGTCAAAGCAGGTCTGTACCTGAGACACTGAACCATCTCCCGATTATTCAAAGTGGGACACCCCACGATAGAAGCTAACTTTTTGGCTTTTTCCGCGGAATTTTCTGTCTGTGCCCAGCAGTTCAAGGCGCTTCCGCTGAATGAAATTCCAGCTGAAAAGGAAAAGTGTTTACATTGCGTAAACTCTGATATAATCACGGTATTGTCTAACGCGTTTTTGCAAATATCAAATTTGCATTTCGTTCACCTTGGAACAGCCCGGCGCTCATTGGAGAGAGATACTGATAGTGAACACTCACTCCTCCTGCACTCAAACCGAAAAGAGTAATTTTTTTCGGGTCACCTCCGAACCACTCGATGTTATCCGAGACCCATTTTAGGGCCGTACTTTGGTCCTTCAAACCCATATTGCCTGGGACTATATCATCTTCGGTACTTAAAAATCCTGTTCGTAAATAAAAGTTAATAAATTATATAATTAATAGAGAAATTAATTTAAAGGAATTTATTTTTAGTTGTTTTACCAAATGGTCCAAGTCGATAGTTGACAGTGACCAAAATGACGTCTCTATCCATGACGTATTTGGCCTTGTATATATTTCCCGTTCCATACTGAAATCCTCCGCCGTGAATATAAAAGATGACCGGAAGCAGTTGGCTGGTTTTTCTTGGTGGGACGTAAACGTTAACGAACAAACAATCTTCGGAACCTGAGACTTTGAGTTGCGGGTCCTTGGGAATCAGATGATACTGTATGCAACCGGATCCAAATCTCGTGGCTGCAAGTTCGCCTTGCCACGCTGGCATTCGCTGAGGAGGCTACGAAAAAATTCAAATTTTCCTCAAGTTAAATTTTCTAAAATTCGACAAACCTCAAGTTAAAGTATAAAAAAAGTGTTTCAACAAGTAGACAAAAATATGGTTGAAAAATTAAATTTGGTTGAACCAAACTGATTAAAACTAATCATGTTCAAGTCTCGACTAAACTCAAATTTAAAATCATTGAACAGAACCGATTTAATAACATTGTATTCAGTCGTGCAATGTCAGACCTACTGATTGTCCAGACACGGTCACATCAGAATAAATTAGGTCTGGTCGTGTCTGAGCAGACATATAGAATCAGACATGGAACATTTTTTGCGTGTTAAAAAATGAAGTATTTACTTTATCTATCATATCATAACAAAAAATTCTTCTGTTAAATCATTAAATACCAATTAATATTATTAATTTGATTTTTAATCAATTGAGATTAATTATTAGATTCTTTTTAATTAAAGTAATAAAGTAATTATATTTGTATTTATAGCATAATTTTTATTTAATCATCAATTATTATTTTTATTTGTCTCGTTCTGGTTTTATCTACCTGGTATTTTAAGTTGCAAAGATTTAGATAATTTGTATACCTTGAATCGCAGTTTTCCAATGGGAGGCAGCGCATAAGGAATCCCAAGATAAGCCTCAAACTTTCTACCGCCATGGGAAACTTGGTAAACCCCCTTGATGCCTCCCAAAGGAGTTTTCACTTGAGGTGCATCCTCTTCTGAGTGAACGAATGATACACAAACAATGACAACGAGCAAAAAAGCTTTCATGTCTGTGCTAAGTGTAACTCAATTCAGAAATCGTTACACACTGGCAGCGGGCATTTAAGCCCCCGCGTTATATATTCTTATCTTGTATCTTTCAACTTTTGCAAAGCGATGTCAACAAGATAATTTTATTTGGCGAAAATATAAATTGTCTGTACAATCCACGATTACAATATTTCAACAGTGTACAAATTTTTGAAATTCGCATCTTTTTAGTAAATTCATTTTTTGTTTAAAGTCTAGTTCAAATTTGATCACCGTTTTCTTAATACATTAAATTTTTTTTCCAATCAAACATTTTATTTATCAATTTTTAAACATTTTCACACATCAATTTACGGTTACAAAGCAATAGGCATTACAAAAATGCATTCCAAAAATGAAACCGAATTCGAGAAAAAAACCAACAAACAAACTATTCAATTTTAGTGGCAGAATAATTGTCTAATAAATAATTCACTGCAGGTGTTACACTATAAACTTGAATGCAGTGTTCTGTTCGTTAATTATTATCAGTAAATTTAGAACAGTATACGTAAAGCGCGCATAATAAGACGTTGAAGCGATGAAAATGAATTATTAGTAAATTTTCAAATACGTTAGAATTATTCTACTCTTCTCTCGTTTTTTTGATTTGAAAATATTTAATATAAGAAAGATTGTCCAAGCAATATCAAAATTATAGTAATAATAAACAGATACGAACTAATCGAACAAAGAAAACAATAGAAATAAAAATGAATAATTAAATATTAGTAAACAAAAGATGTTCAAGGGAGACAGATCAATAAGTTTTACTCTATTCAGTCTTCTTGGCAGCTTCATCGCGGATGCGAGCGAATTCCTAAAACGAACAATTCGAATGAGTTATTTAGTTGTTTTTGTTATATCAGTTGTTTCATTACGAAACTACAGAAACTCAAGTTTTAACATAATTTTGATATCGTAATAGTTTTCGCTTACAGCAAATTTGTCCCCTTGTGACAGAATAGTCTTAGCATACTCTTGACTTTGAGTCCGAGCCGTGGAAGTTGAAGGTAACAAAACATCAATATCAATTTTGATATTTGGATTTTGGCTTTCCACTTGCTGCTTCGTTTCAAGTGCAACCTTCTTCACGTACTCTGTATCTAAATGCTGGTCATCGGACCATAACGGACAACTACAAAAAGAAAACAAGAATGATTCATTCTGTTAAAAAAAAATGTTTGATAAAAAATGAAAAAGTAAAAATATTCTATTTACAGGTCATATCTGTCGGATCCCTGTCCGCGAAAATGTTTATAGTTATCTGCGATAACTGTGTTACACAAGTAGCACATAACTGTATGACAGTATGGACATTTAATCTTGTTGCAGCCGTCATCTTTACACAACGACCTATGGCAATTAAGACATTTTCTGATCAATGCCAGCGTCATCTTCTCTTCGATCAGTAGTCTCGCTTTTTCCGTTTCTAAGATATCTTTACACTTCATCGGAAGATGATTGACAGCTTTGCACTTTCTGAAACAAAAAAATCATTCAATATTAAACAAAGAAATAGTTCGAATAAAAATAAAAGGAAAAAGTAAATTTAAAAACATGGAGATAGAAAATAAAATAAAATAAAATCTGTTCGCAAGAATTTTCACCTGCAACTTTCTTTCGAGCATTTTGGATCTGGACACTTGAAAATTTTGTCGTCCTCAGCGACTGGACCGAGGGAACTACAGAACGGGCACGATCCAAGTTCCTCCTGCAACGCCCTGGCCACCTCTTCGGCCTGAAACTTCTTGAAAAATATTTCAAACAATGAATCGCTGAATACCTTTTTGATATCCTCCAAACTGAACTGGCCATCGCAGTCAGCGAAGCACTGCAGGCTATAAACGCCGTCTGCCATCTTGACTTTGATGCTTTCCATCAAGCAAGATTTACAAAATATGTGCGCCTTTGAGCATGTCGCGACTTTTGAAGGGGCGATCGATTCGTAACAGCACTCACAATCCACCAGCAAATTTTTCTCCTAAAAACAATATAATTAATAACATAATTGTAACAAATTATAAAAATAGAAACATTTTGCAATCTGAATCTATAAGAAAGGTCGTTTACTTTGCACTCGTTGTACTCTTGAGTTTCAGCCTCAGCTTTCTTCGTCAGATAATCTCTGATCTGATCTTTGTTTTTGATGAAAGCGACCTCGTGGAGGATTTCTTCATCAAATAAACAATTCGACAAATAACGCTTTGATTTCATGTTCCGTTTCATCAGAGAAAGTCGCTCATCCGTGAGCGTCAAGTGAAAATTCATGTCAAAGTATATTCCTTTTATATCGGAAACCTATGAAAAAGAAAAACAAACATGAATAAAAACAAAAAGACAAACAAATTCAAACCTATCAAAAAGTTAACTTAATTAGATAAAACAAAGGATAAAAATAAAAAAACAAAAACTGAAACAAAACAAAGAGATGAAGAAAACAAATGAATCAAGAGGAGAAAAAAAATCAAAACAGAGAAGCAACAAGCTTACTTTGATGGTATTGTACTGGTGTTTCAAAAAATTGAAAGCACTCTCGTTATATTGACACTTCCTGTCAGGATTCCCGAAATATGCAAAAGGATCTTCGTATAAGCGCAGAAAATTTTCAACGTTGAAATCATTAATAAATTCGTTTTCGAGTTGTGTTTTTCGTTCGCGCGCCAAGTACTGTTCCTTGGTAGGGTAGGCCGGATTGGCGACGTTTGTCTCGATGAAATTGTTCAGAGCGACCAGATCGTCCCCATTGGCATTGACGAATTCCGCCAGGTACATCGGATCGGCATCTGGGAAAATATCCTCCAACATTGCAGTGCAGTTCCTGTCGTTCAAACTGTTGTCCTGAGCTTGCGCGACATTCTGATTAGGATTTGTTCGCAGGTTCAGACAGCAGATCGTAAATTCTGTTATTAAGTTGTTCCTGTCGAACATTGCTGTGTTGAAGGGCGGATGGATGAGTAACCTTCTGATCTCATTAAAATCCGTGTACGGAAACATCTCGATCAGTTTGTAATAAATATCCTTGTCAGGGACGTGGTCCAATGAATACTGAATGTTACCGTTCACGTCCACTTGTGGGTTTTCGTTTCCAGCTGCCTCTTCATTGTTATCCTGTTCTTCTTCATCAACGTCAGGCAAGATTGGTAAAAACAATTGTTGATTGTCGTTCCTAAATTGTTTTTTGTGTTGTACTTGTTGCACTAACGCATTATCTGCCTGAACCAAAATATGGTTTGCTTCCTGAGCTAAATTATGGTTTTCTGCCTGATTTACCACCTGACCTGCATATACACCCAAATGATGAGTTGGCTGGCCAAATTGTGGGTGACCTGCTGGAACTAAATTGTGTCCTCCACCATTGGGATTCATCATGTCGCCCATTTTTTGCAAAGTTGTAAAACTGCTCTCTGGAAACGTGAAAACTCTTTGTTTATTATTTTGTTTGTTTCGTTTGTTTTCAATAACCTCTTTTTTGCAATTAAAAAGGTAATGATATTTTTTTGAAAACACTTACGAAGAAGACAGTTTCTTTTTTTTGCGAAAAAACAAAGTTTAGATTGTGTTTTTGTTTTGTTGAGATGTTGAGAGGCGGAAAAATATTATTGTATGTTGTTAATTGTTACCTTAGTTTGCCAAATGAGATTTCATTGATAATATCTTGACTCACTCAAAATAGTGTATCTACTGCGACAAAAATGGGTTTGATAAACATTGCCTTGTGCTCGTGCCGCCCTTCACGGTTTGTTTTTCTTTTTGCTTCTTATGTTTGGAATATTTTGAATAGGTAGCGGTTGTACGGTTGGAGAACAAATTCAAATTTCGCAAAAATTTGAAATCGCAAAATATTCATTTCATTGGAATAAAAATTGTTTAATGAACATGAAATTTCTCCAATAAATATGCAAAATTAAAATGTATCACAATTTTAATTATAATTATATTACATTATTATATTATATTATTAATATTAATCAAATTTTTTTGTATATATTTTTAATGGAATTTTCACCTTTTTTAGAGGCAAAATGTTCTGAAAAAAATTAAAAAAGAATTAAAAACATAAATAACATTAAAAATGGAGGATACGAAAGACTGACAACAGATAGACAAGTATTCGATAAAAAATTTGGATTTATTCAACAAAATCATATAAAATTAGGAAATTAACTTTTTAAACTTTCAATAGTTCCATAGATTTCAAACTTTTCGTTTGACGTTTCTCTTAATCTAGAGTGCAATTTCTTAATAATACTTCTTATGATTACATTACATAGTTACGTTTCATTCGCAACATAGTTACGTTTGTTGAAACTTTACGATTATGGAATCAACGTTCAAATTTTGTAAAAAAAATACTTATAGAAGTAGATATACTGTTTAACGCATCTCATTTGGCCATCTGCGTTACAACTATTTAAATTTGACAAGTTACATGCTCTTATGCATCTTCAATCATTCACAAAAACAATTGATAATAATTTAGCGTTGTTTCATATTTTTAGGCACTAGAAGAGACCTTTTTTTCGTCTATCTTCAATCAGTATACAAGTTATTAATCGAACATAGATTTTTTTTACCACGCGTTTTAAATAACAGTACAAACTAGTCGAACATCACAAAGTTTCTGCTGCCTAACTGACCTAATATTCATCAATAATTTCTTTCTTCCTTTCTTCTTTTGACAAAATGAAAAACAAAGTTAAATAAATATACATTCGCAACAAATTTTTAACTCAAGATAAAATGGAACACAAAGTTTGGAAAAAGAATGACTTCTTGGAATAATGAATCAGGATTCATCTAGGGAGGGCTCTAGCTTCCGGACCCTGAAAAATAAAAAGGAAACAAAGGAAATAATTATTATCTGTCCAATAACATCTTCAGTACAATCAAATGCGCAGTCCTAAACCAATGTTACTGTAAACAAGATAGACGCAAACTTACGTCTTTACTAAATCCAGTATAATAATAATAATAATTTATAATGTAATTGATAAGATCAATTTTAAACTTGCTAAAAATTAACAGATAATTTATCAGTCTAACAATTAACTAGAAAAACTAGATTCAAAATCTTGATCCAAAGAAAAATGTTTTTAGGGTCTACATTTTTATAACATAAGTTTGCGTCCAAATAAAAACAAAAAAGTGAGTTAGTTTTTTTGTTATAATTGGTAGAATTCATCATGAAAATCATTTAAAGGTCTGAAGAGATTGATGGGGAAGTCGTCAGGGGTACCGTCGTTGATGGTGATAGGTTGTTGATTAAAATTACGATCGGGAATAATCTGCTCGCGGAGTCGATTAGGAATGATTCGGGCGTCATTAACGTGTCTGTTAACGAGTCGAGGTGGTCCAAGTATACGTTCGCGTATGTTCATAAGTTCTTGTCGATGGGCAATTATTATAGGATCGTCATTGTCAGGATTGTTATTTGGGACATTGTTAGGGAAATTATTTTGATTCCGCACAGGTACGTCGACGTGTCCAAGGATGTAGTTGTGGGGTCCTTGTCGTGGAGCTGGCAGAACTGGCATCAGTTTTTCCGTGTCCAGCTGCACGTTCGGATCTCTGGCCCTCAAGTTTTCTGCCGTTTTCTCGGCTTCTCTCCGGACTGTTTGGGCGTTGAGACGTGCATCATCCGTGTACAATGGACACCTGAAAAAGTAATCAAAAAAATATAATCAACATTTTATGATAAATTTCAATCTATAAACTTCGTTTAAATCAATATAAATTTAAATTACAGATATTTTCTACATTTTTGTTGTTCAAGTTCGGAATTTGATCGAATGAGATTCTTACAGAGATTCGTTGTCTGATCCTTGGCCTCTGAAATGATTGTAATCGACGACAGGTTGGCCGCAGATATAACACATCTTAGCGCCGCAAGTGCAGGTCATCTTGTTGCAGCCCTCCTCTTTGAAGAAGGGTTTCTTACAGCTATAGCAAATTCTGATCAGCGCTTCGGTCATGCGCTCTTCCAAAAAGTGTCTCGCTTTATCGCTTGCTTTGGCTTCGGCACAGGACAATGGCACATGATTCAATTCTTTGCAGCTCCTGGAAAGGACGAACAGAAATGTAAACTTGCATTATAATGTCAATACAATAAAAAATTGTTATCCATCTGTTTTTAATTTTAGTTTTGAATGAACAGTTGTTGAACCAACCTGCAAGATTCTTTCATACAATCTTGATTCAGGCACTTGAATACTTTATCCTCAGCTGGCGGGATGGACGCAAAGTGACAGAATGGACAGGCAACGAGTCCCTCGAGGCCGGCAGCCCTGACCTCCGCCTCCTGTCGTTTGGTCAACAAAATACTGAATTTTTTGGGCTGTAACACCTTCTGCAAGACTGACAGAGAGAACTCGCTGTCGCAGTCGGCGAAGCACTTGACGTGAGTCTCGCCGTCCGCCATCTTGGACTCTGTGCCTCGCACTATGCAGGAGTAGCAAAAGTTGTGGCCGTTGTCACAAGTAGCGCACTTGGACGGGATGCACTCGTCGCTGAAGCAGCACTGACACTCGAGCAAACCTCCCATTTTCTGCAATTACAACCAAAATCATCTTAATCATTTCAAACAAATTCATTTCAATTACATTCAATTTTATTTAAAATTTTTTTCATCAAAGAACAAAAAATTCACTTTTAAAATTGTGTTATATTGCTAAAAATAGATTGAAAATTTGCCAAGTACCTTGTACTTTTCAAACTCCAGTCGCTCTTTTTCTTTGATTGAATTAAGATAAGCTCTTATTTCATTTCGGTGTCTGACAAACGCGACTTCCTGTGCAAATGGAATGTGTTCAATTAAAACATTTTGTGTGTACCGTTTGGTCTTCATGTCCCCTTTGACGTTGTCGAGTTCTTTTGAAGCAAGTGATAAATTTCTATTGTGTTTATCAAATGCACTTTTGATGACTCGTTCCTGTAAATAATAAAAATAACAATTTAAATTCGTCCTGCCTCTTAAAGTAATTTTGTTTTTAGACAAAACATGCTATAAAAATTTTTTTTTCCAAAACCAAGCACCCACCTTGGTCCTATTATAATGATTCTTCAAATAATTCCACGACAAGTGCGTGTAATTGGACTTTCTCTGCGGGTCTTCAAAGTACTCAAACGGATTGGGAAAAATCTCAAGGAACTGGCTCACGTTGAAGTTAGTGATATACTGTTCCAGCTGTCTCCTCACTTTTTGCTTCTTCAAATACTCCTCCTTAGTCGGATAGTTTTTATTCTCAAGGTTCGTCTGGACGAACTCTTTAAACCCCTGCGGGTCGTTGAGGTACGAGATGGCATTCTGTCTCAGGTACTCGGGATCAGCATCGGGGAAGATCTCGATCAGGTCGTTGCACTTCTCCTGTAGCAGCGCCTGCAGATCTTGGATCTCAGTCGGCTGGTTGTTTGCAGCCGGTTCTTTTGCCTCGGCTTCGCGTTTCTCGTCCATCCTGTTGACTTTGGCCAGCAAGTGGTCCGTCAGAAACTCGAGCATATCATTTTGGGTCATCGCGTCGTTCTCCAAACAGAGTTTCAAAATTTTCTTCTTGCTGACCTGGCCGAACATCGCTGTAAGATGGTTGAAGACATATTTATTTTTCAGTCTCTTTAGTCCCTCATCAAAATCGAGCGGGATCTCCTCGACTCCCTTGCTGGTGCTCGCACCCGAACTTCCACCACTGGTACTTGGAACCACTATCGGGCTTGGGACGTTATTCAAATTACTCGGACCAGGAAGGTTTCTATTCTGCGCCGCAACTGCAGGCCCATTGAAAACAGCCGGCCTTATAAGCTGCGCCGATTGCGATGCAACTTGTGGTTGCGCTTTTCGTTCCGGTTGTTGCATCTTTGGCAGTGATTTCCGTTCCAGCTGTATCGGGGCCTCACCTTTACCCTCGACTGGTTTTGCAACAGGGGGTACCGTTTTTCGTCTCTCTTGAACCACCTGCTGGAATATTTTATTTTGTTCCGCTCGGAAGGCCACCTGTGTACCAACTTTCAAACTTGTCGCATTTGGTTGTTGTCGAACTTTCGGTACCTGTCCAACTGCAGCTTGGACTCTCCTCTCTGCGGCTGTTCTTGCGGTTATCTGTTCCCTGATGGTTTTCATCGCTGCCTCAAGTTTTTCATGTGAGATAAACTGAGGAGCGTTCGGGTTGAAACTCGCCGGGCGAATGAGCGGCTGAGTATTGTTAGCCGGGCGAATGAGCGGCTGAGTATTGTTAGCCTGGCGAATGAGCGGCTGAGTAATGTTAGCCAAGCGTTCCCTCGAGATTATGGTCACCGGTTTCTGCACCGTTGCAGCGTTTTGGACCAGTTTTAACGGCTGAGTGTCTCCGATCTTAAGTCGGGGTTGTGCGATGACGGTGTTTGTCTCCATCGGTACGTCCTTAGAGACTTGGCTGGGCCCAGCTTGGGCAGAAGATGAAGAAGACGAAGAAGAAGACGATACCTCTGGGCCCTTCTTCTTCTTGGCATCGACAACCTCAGGAGGAACAGTCGCTCGTTTCGGCGCTCTTTTGTAGTCCTTCCTGTTCGCAAACTCCGGATTCTGCTCAGGCGGCAGGGTCAGCACCGGGTTTTGGATCTGCAACTTCGTCTTGCCCAGAGTGTACACGTCCGGCTTGCCAGGTACTGGCAGAACTCGGTTCTCAGTTTTGATCGTCTTCTTGTAAGCCGGCGAGGGCGGGTTCGAGTTCTTCGAACGGGGTCTGTTAACTGCGTGCATCAAGTCCCAAACCGCGGCAAACAGGCGTTGTTCATGATCCTCGTTCTTCTGCAGGTACTTTAAGATCTTCTTGTCGCTGAACCGCGGAGTGATTTTTTTTATGAGATCGAAGTCATCATCGAAAGTGTTTTGATTCAATGAGCTTGAACTCGCTGCTGGGATGTCATCCTGGACCTCTTCTTCGTCGCTCGCAGCCTCGCTGTCTTCTTCGGGTTCGGATTCTTCGGTACCGTAGTAATCCACTGGGTCGAGTTCCTCCTCCTCCTCGCTGTCGTATGCTGAGGCATCGTCCATGTCGTCGGAGATGGTGACCGTCTCGTTTTGAGCACGAGGACTCGGCGGATACTCGGACTGGTCAGAATCATCTAAGGTGATCTCCTCGGACGCGTCGTTGAGACGCGATAACATTGCGCTGCTGCCGCCTATACCCATGGTGTCATCCAGATCTTGATGGTCCTCCGATGAATCTAAGATCACGTCGTTGTTGTTCGGATCATTGTTGTTCACTTCCATCACTCGATTTGTTGCGTAAACTTCGATTGACATCAATAATCCTTCTTTCTGCAATGACCAAAACTTCAATCAACAGGTTGAATTATTTTTTAAATTATACAGATACGTAGATAGAGGACAAATTCAAAAAAGATGAAAAATAAAAAAAGGATGGATGATAACCTCGATTCGACATTGAAAATTGTCCAAACATTTTTTAAATTGTCGGATGTAACCTCAAAATTTTGGAGGGAAACAAGAATATTGAGTTGAAAACAAAAAAAGTTGTGTACAATTTTTAAAGATAAACAAACGAGGGGATAAAAAATGAAAATCAAATCGCAGTCAACGATACCGGGGTCTGGCCCAAGATGTAAACAACTTTGACCTACCGGAATAAGAAATACAGGAATAAGAAAAAAGAAAACAATGCAATTTGAAGCGCGAGAAACAAAAACAAAATGGTGTACGTACGATTAGAAACTTAAGTGTTGTTTATGATAGATAATTATCATCACAGTTGATTTTGTAAAACATTTTCCGATGTAACATGCAGCGGCATGTATACAACACTGTTCGACAATTGGCCAGTTTTCCTATAGGTCTGTCTCACCCTTACGCGCAGCTTTTGAGAAGTCCTTTTCCCCGGCAACTGTAATTGGTTTTCCGAACGCTCTGAGGTATCCTTCTTTAGTTGCCCGCGCATCACTTTCCTTTGTTCTTTTGTTTTCACACTCTCACCCTCTTTTTTATACGAAAAAATATTTTATGACCAATTCTTGGAAAAGATGTTCAGTACCATTAAATAAAAGATTTCTGAAAACGAGATCAAAACAGATGTTCAGCGTATTTGAACGAGTTTAATTCCGAAAAGACTTTCTTTTAAATTGTTATTGTGCATCACAAACAAAACAAATAAAACAAAAAAAAAACAAAACATCTTTGACCTTTGTTAAACAAAATCAATAAAAGAATTTTTTATTACAATGCCTTCACCCTTTTGTTCAAGTTATAAATTATTCATTTTACGATAAGTTTGAAAAAGTTTATAATTGAAAAGCAACAATGTAGGTGGCGACAAGGTGAATGCTTCTGCTGAAGAGGCGGCAAGGTCTATAGGCAAGATGGCGGCCAGCGACAAGGTACCGGCGGAATCGAACAAGATCGCCCCTGAAACTGCAGTAAGTCTTCGGAATTATCACATTTTGTTTTCAAACACGCGTCTGATTAAATTCACCCTCGTCCGGCGTCCCGACGCCTGTACGTTGACGACCGTCCAGGCGCCCCAACGAGCTTGTGTGCGCGCGCGAATTTGCACCGACAGCCCGAGCGCTTTTTCGGCTGCAAAATCGGCGTGTCCAGAGCAGAAGCGCAGTCGTGCGACGGACGTGATAGACTCCATTAGCCGGACCCCAGAATCGCCGACGACCCGCAGTTGATCTCACCCACACGTGGTTATTTTCGTTTGATTTCCTTCCCTTCCGTTGTCTGATTTGTTCCACTCGCCACTCGCCACTCGCTTGTAAACAATGGTTTGTACCTGAATTTTGCACTTACTTCACGCACGTGTCCCTGCGACTATTCGCCTCACCACGATTGTTCCCCGCGTTGCTTTTCGTGACGCGACTTCATCTGTCCCTTATTGTTGCAAATTCAATTGTTTTTTTGTTGACACTTGGGCGCCGTTCGAACGGGGGGCATTGTGAATTTGAATGTAATACAAATCCCGGGGACTTTTAGGTTATGTCAAGGGTGGAAAATTCGAACTTGAACCAAGAATTGTGATTTGCACGAAAATTTCGATGGATTGTGATCTTTTCTTTTGTTTTTTTGTTCACAAACTAAAACGATGTAACAACAATTGACATAACCTCAAAATTAAAAAAAATTTGTTTATATGTAATTAGATAGTTCATTTATTTATTGGGTTTTGTTTGTTTTTTAGGCTTCAAATATGGAAGTCGTCGAAATGGCCGAACCCGCGGCCTCGGACAACAACCAAGACAAAAGCACCAGCAATTCAACGAATTGCAAACAGTCGGTCTCGGTGGATGACATGACATCAAGGGATTATTACTTCGATTCGTACGCGCACTATGGAATCCACGAGGAAATGCTCAAGGACGAGGTCCGCACGATGACTTATCGTAACTCCATGTACGATAACAAACACTTGTTTAAGGGCAAAACCGTGCTGGACATCGGCTGTGGTACTGGCATCCTCTCGATGTTCGCTGCGAAAGCGGGCGCCGCAAGAGTTATTGGCATCGAGTGCTCGAACATTGTTGAATACGCGGAGAAAATTGTCGAGGCCAACAATCTGTCCCATGTCATAACCATCCTCAAGGGCAAGGTTGAGGAAGTTGTTTTGCCTTTTGGCATTGAGAAGGTTCGTTCAAAACAAACAAACATTTATCACATTTTGTTGTGTTTAGTATTTTTGTGACGAACAAGAATTATTATTTATTTGCTAATTTTATTTTTTCCATTATATTTTACTTATCTTATTTTGTTTTGTGTGTGTGTCTATGTTTGTTTTTATTTACGTTTTGTTTTATTAGTTCAAAGAAAAAAGAATAAACGACATTTTCAAATATTTTACTTCACAAATTGTTTGAAGGTGACAATTTTGTGTTTTTTATATTTTCATTGACAAAATTTAAAACAAAAAAGGTACTAAATATAAAATAGGTCCATAATAATTTCAAAAATCATTAACAAATTACGAATTAAAAAAACTAATGTGTATTTCGCAGGTTGACATTATAATCTCCGAGTGGATGGGTTACTGTCTGTTCTACGAATCGATGTTGGACACCGTGTTGTTCGCACGAGACAAGTGGCTGACGGAGGACGGTATGTTGTTCCCCGACAAGGCGACGCTGTTCATCTGCGGGATCGAGGACCGGCAGTATAAGGACGAGAAGATCAACTGGTGGGACGACGTTTACGGTTTCGACATGAGCAGCATCCGAAAGGTGGCGATCAGCGAGCCCCTGGTAGATGTCGTGGACCCCAAGCAGGTGGTGACAAACGCCTGTCTGATCAAGGAAGTGAACCTGTACACCGTGACCAAGGCCGACCTTGAATTCACCTCAGAGTTTCACCTGCAGGTGCGACGCAACGACTACATCCAGGCTCTAGTCACGTTCTTCAACATCGAGTTCACCAAGTGTCACAAGCGCATTGGCTTCAGTACCGCTCCGGATGTACCGTACACGCACTGGAAGCAGACCGTGTTCTACTTCGACGACTACATCACCGTGAAGAAGGGCGAGGAGATTTACGGAGTCTTCTCGATGAAGCCGAACGCGCGAAATTACCGTGACCTTGACTTCACCATCGAGCTTGACTTTAAGGGCGAGCTCTGCCAAGTGCGCGAGCGCAACACGTACCGCATGCGCTGATATGAGCCTTCCACGAGACTTACTGTAGTTGCTCGACTCAGAACTGTTTCAGAACCGCGTGCAGAACGCTCGACAACCGACAACCAATCGCAAACCAAGACCGCCTCAGCTGCTGCCTGAACGCAAGCTTCAACTTTTTGTTTTTCGTTTTTTTGTTTCCCATCAAGGCTTTGGACGTGCTCTCTAATCAATTGCCGTCGAATGATCCGCGCCTACAAGCCATTTTTTTTCAATTGCGTTCACGTTGCGACCCGCAGTCTTGATTTACAGTTGTTTCTCGGTTCCTGCGGGTTACCTGGGAGCATTCTAGTTTGCCAATCAATGTAGCAACATTTCTTTTTCTTTGTTCTTTGTTTCTATTTTTTTTTACTTTTTCTTTTGTAACAAAGTTTTGATCGGTCGTCTCTCAGATATTGTGTATACAGTCGAGTTCCGTGATTGTACAGAAACGAACTCGGTGTATACACACGTGCTCTCATGTTAAAATGGTTTGCGACGCGGAAGATTAATAGAATTATAAACTGCGATGACCCTTCGGTCTGACGATAACTCAATTTGATTTGAGTCGTTTGTAAAGATTTCGACATTTCAACATGTGAACCCGGCCTTATTTTATATTACTTGAAGTGTTGTTTTAAAAAGTTTTTTTCTCGATTTTTTTCGTTTCATTTGGAGTCGTTTTATTATCTTTTTTTGGAGTAGTTATATATGTAGTGACAAAAGGACATAAACGAGTAGTTAATTGTAGAACGAAGTATTAACGAATGGCTCTCGAATTGGTTCGAATGATCGTATTTTAGCAGCACCATCGAGAACGATTTACGACTCAACCCGGCAATCATATATTTTAGGCGTAAATTTTTAAGCTAAACGGAGAGGAAGATGTAATCGTGGTTCTAAGAACGTGTACTTTGTTGCAAGTATGACTCTTCCAATTTCAGGTAATCTGCACGAAGTAGAACAACACGTCGTTTTGTAATTTTTGTGTATTAAAATTTCAAAAGCTTTGATTTACATTGTACATTATTTCGCCTCGGTGCGAGTAGAGCCGCCGAATTAAAAGGAAATCAAGACATGTGTTTTTTTTTAATAAAAACACTTTTTGAACGAACAGATGTTTGACGTAAGTTATATTGGCCTTAATTTCAAAGTTCTAATTCTAACGTTAAGCTAGGTTTCATTTATTTTTTAAATTTGTTTAATTCTAAATTTATATAATGGTTATATAAAAGTTAACTACAAGTTTTATTCAAAGCAACGAGGAGTTACAATACGTTTCATTTGTACAATTAATAATCAGTCTCTTGCTTTTGGAAAAAGTCAGTTCAATTGAAAATGTTTCAATCATCTCTGTTAAAACGTTTTCGTCTGAAAATTCACATGTCACGAAAGAAATAAAAAATCAACTTTTAATTGTCAAAGTTTTAAAAAGGTGGTGGCAACGAGCCTGGCGGCACGTTTGGAACGTTTAAATATGGCACTTGAGCTGGCGATCCTGGATATCCAGGATTCATTGGAGGAGGCTGTTGCGGTCGGACAGGATACCCCGAAGTCATTCCTCCGGTCTGGAAAAATAGATACTTTAATTTTTTTTTTCATTTGGTGTCCGAAAATTTGTATTTTGTATTTTAAATTTTATATTTTATATTTACAAAAATATAAAATTTATGTAACTTCTTTTGGTATTTCGATACTTATAATGTTACAATTTAAATTCAAATTTTCATATTTGGTATTTTAAATTTTGTGTTCACGTAAATATGAAATACATCAAACTTTGATGAATCTTATTTTTTAGTCATGAACAAGTTACCTGAGGAGGTTGGGGGATCGATATAGAGCCACCATGGACTGGAACATGACTGGAAGCTCGTGCATAATATTTTTCCTCAGGATAACTGTCTTTGTGTTCAGAAGGGTGCAGATTCGTTAAATAACCTAAACCATAAAAATAATATTGAATTATATAACTTTTCATATAATTATTAAATGAATAAATTTTTGTTTTGATTTTTAATTGAAAATAAATGAGAAATAAACCTTGATTTATGGCTTGGTGGTTAGATGTCGATACTTGAGACCGACTACCTGGCAAATAAACAGGTTTCCTAGAATCTGGCTGAGTCTTTGGAGATGCGTAAGAAAATGCACTTTGTACCACAGAAGATGGGTAATACGTTGTGGAAGGATAATGATTGTTTTCTGTAAAAGTATAATAAAATCCTATTAAAAGAGTAACAATCAATGAACCAAAAATCCTAAAACAAAATTCAAAATTGTAGTTCTAAAAAATTAAACAAAAGTCTACACACTGTTCCACAAAACTGCTCGAGAATCTTCATGGCGTCTTGCAGCTTCATCTGTTTCTGTAAAGAACGAAACGGTGAGTACATTTTAAAAATTGGAAAAAAATGAATAAATAAGGTATACTTACTTAGATGAATTGGAGGGTTGTATGGAGGTAGGGGTGGTTGTTTGTATCCATAATTTGGATGGTATGACGTCGTAGGCGGTGGGGATGGAGAATGTGGTCGCTTGTTTACCGTCGACTAATGAAAGTTAATTATAAATTAAATTTTTACGTTACTTTACTTTTCAAAATAAAAACAAAAAATTAAAAAAAAATCGAAGTTTAAGCTTACGTTTGACATCAACGAATGCGCAGACGACAGCGCAGAAACTTTGTAGGGCAAGTTTCGATTTGGCATGGGAAGGTACATCTGTGCCCCTGGCTCGTGCAAGATATATCTGTAAACCATGTCCGAAGGATCACTATAACAAAATCATATCCGGATGTAAACAATATCTGACTGAATGTCAGCATAGAATAAACTAGGGACGAACCTCGGCTCTTTCATCTGTTTCTTTTTGTTGTCCTCTTCGGTCAAGATTTTTTTCAACTCGAGAAACAAGACGTGTTTCTTGTCCTTCAATTTCTCCACTTTGCTCTCGAGTTCTGCTATCTGTTGTCTCGTTTCAACGAGCGTCATGACGTCCTGTTTTTGCTTTTGTTCGCGTTCTTTTCGTTGTTTCTCTTCCTCCTCGTCAGCTTCTTGTTCTAAGAATTAAAAAATCCCAAAAATTAGTTGTTTACAATTTAATAACCTTTCTAAAACAAATTTTCCATTTAAAAATAAATAAACTCACCTTGTTTTCTACGCTGTCTCTCTTTACAGATGTATGTCTTGAGAGCTTGGAACATCTCCTCGCTTAATTTTGGGCGAGTTTGAGTTGGGACAGCTGCTGGCATCTTTTACCCAATTTTCTTCCTCTGTATTGAACAATGAAAACAATTCAAATGATCGAACAATTTTTAATTCAAATTTAAAATAATCTCCATTATCTCAATCTACATAATTTTCCTTCAATTATGTAGAATCTTTATTTAATGATGTTTTTGAATGAACTTCAAAAAATAAAGATACATGATGAGAAAATTATAAACAAAATTGTGATAAGGTTTTTTATCCGTCACAGATATTTGTTATAAAATAGTACTTACAAGGTCGCAAATGTTAAGTGAAAAAAATTATTACTAACGATCGGACTTGTTGTGATTTTAAAACTGTGGCCACTTAATTTTATTGGAAAAAATAGCTTGGGCGTATTTCATTCAGGTTATGTTCACTATCAAAAACGACAAGCCACTGGAAAGCTGGACCTAGACCATTGTTGACAGATAGGTGGCGCGTGTGTCATTTTTTGAAACAAAACCGGTCTTTAAGAATGAATTCCTGATAAAAATCTAACAAGATGGAAATCTAACATTAAATTTTATTGAAAATTCTCAAAAACTACGAACTAATTGTTGTCACTTCATTTTGATTATTTATTTCATTGGTTTTCAGATAAAAAAAATCTTTGAGCACCGTTTGTATCTTCTACAAAATGGCGGACATCAGTATACTAAAGCTTAGAAATTTGGACAATCATTTCCAAAAAAAAGTAAATAATTTATCCAATTTCAATTGTCTTATTTCGAACTTTGCAATTAATTGCATTTCCGTTACAGTTATTTAATTTTTTTTTCTTAATAGGTTATCAAAGTAGATGGTTCTTCCTGGTTCAGGAAATCCACCGTCTCAAGAACTTCGTGAGATAGTTTGGATAGTATAACAAAGAAAAACAAGGTATATCAGTTGGGGTATTGTCATTTATTCTTTTTTTTTATGCCGCTTCATCTAGAATACAATTTGTCCCTGCAAACATATGCTGACGAGCTTCATCCTCCACAAACTTCAATCGCCCCAACTTCTTTCGCCCCACTCTCTAATAAAAAAATGGATAAAAAAAAAGGGTAACACAGTTGCAAATACAAAGGGGCGTTTAATATTCTTCAGCGCCATCTTCGCCCTCGCCGTCGGCGGAGTCCATGCCGACCTCCTCGTAGTCCTTCTCGAGGGCAGCCAGATCTTCACGAGCCTCTGAGAACTCTCCTTCCTCCATACCCTCGCCGACGTACCAGTGGACGAACGCGCGCTTGGCGTACATAAGGTCGAACTTATGGTCCAAGCGTGCCCAGGCCTCGGCGATGGCGGTGGTGTTGGACAACATGCACACGGCGCGTTGTACCTTGGCCAAGTCGCCTCCTGGGACGACGGTCGGCGGTTGGTAGTTGATGCCGACCTTGAACCCAGTTGGACACCAGTCGACGAACTGGATGGTCCTCTTGGTCTTGATCGTGGCGATGGCCGCGTTCACGTCCTTGGGGACGACATCGCCTCGGTAGAGCATGCAGCAGGCCATGTATTTTCCGTGTCTGGGGTCGCATTTGACCATCTGGTTTGCCGGCTCGAAGCAGGCGTTGGTGATCTCGGCAACGGAGAGCTGTTCGTGGTACGCCTTTTCGGCCGAGATGACCGGGGCGTAGGTAACAAGAGGGAAGTGGATACGCGGGTAGGGCACCAAGTTGGTCTGGAACTCGGTGAGGTCAACGTTGAGGGCGCCGTCGAACCGCAGGGAGGCCGTGATCGAGGAGACAATCTGGCCAATCAGTCTGTTGAGGTTGGTGTAGGTCGGTCGCTCGATGTCCAAGTTGCGTCTGCAGATGTCATAGATGGCCTCGTTGTCGACCATGAAGGCGCAGTCGGAGTGCTCGAGGGTGGTGTGGGTGGTTAGGATCGAGTTATAAGGTTCGACGACGGCGGTCGACACCTGGGGTGCAGGGTAGATCGCGAACTCAAGCTTCGACTTCTTGCCATAGTCCACGGAGAGGCGCTCCATCAACAGGGAAGTGAAACCGGAACCGGTACCACCTCCGAACGAGTGGAAGATGAGGAAGCCCTGGAGACCGGTACATTGGTCCGCGAGCTTGCGGATACGGTCCAAGACGATGTCAACGATCTCCTTGCCGATAGTGTAGTGACCACGGGCATAGTTGTTGGCCGCGTCTTCCTTTCCTGTTATCAACTGCTCGGGATGGAAGAGCTGACGGTATGTTCCAGTTCTGACCTCATCTGTTGGTTAACATTTTTTTAGTACTCTTGAAAAGGTGATGACAAAATTTAAACTTCTACAATAAAATCTTTAAAAAAATAAAAATAAATAAACAACGCCATCTAGTGTCGAAATGACTCAGAAAGTTAACTTAATATTTTAATAATTATTTTTTATATTTAATATTATTTGTCTTCGTACAATCTTATTTTTGTTAATTATAATGTTAATTATAATTTGCTTTTATTATTTTTTGAACTTAATGGACAACACTTTAAGGACGTTTGTTTTCAGGCTGATTTGAATTTTGAAAAGTTGTTTTGCTTACCGACTACAGTTGGTTCCAGATCAACAAACACGGCTCTGGGCACGTGTTTGCCGGCGCCGGTTTCACTGAAGAAGGTGTTGAAACTGTCGTCTCCACCTCCCAACATCTTGTCGGACGGCATTTGACCGTCCGGTTGGATGCCATGTTCCAGGCAGTACAGCTCCCAACAAGCGTTACCGATCTGGACTCCGGCTTGACCGACGTGCACTGAGATACATTCACGCTGAAAATTGAAAAAAATATTTTTTTCATTTTTTAAAATCAAAACAATAATAATAATATTTTAAAAAATATTTTCAATTTTTAATATTTAATTTTTAATTTATTATTGTATTGGGTAATTATTTATTGTTTTGTACTAATTTGTATTTGTTCATTCATCCCTATTGAAAAGTTGAGCGATAAAAGAAAATCATGAACCGAGGCGAAACATTTAACGGTCGCGAAGGATCTTTTATCTCGTACGGCATTTTTGAACTCGCTGGCAACGCCTGAGCTAAAAATAGAATGTGCACACTTATTCGCCGTGCAAATAAAATGAGCTGAATAATTGAAACGTCGGGGATTCCAGTCGCTTAAAATCCAACAAAGAAAGCAAATTAGTGAAAAAAAGCAATCCTGCCCAGACTTTCTAGAAGATTCCAACCGTGCATTTCAAACGTTCTTTGTAGCTCGGCGAAAAACCGTTACAAAGAGCCTCCCCTCCCGGCAAAAAAAAGGTTACCGACCGAGACGCACTCACGTGTAATGAACTATTTCAAGCTTAAATAATAATAATAATCACAACCCAGGAATTATAAGGATGAATTTATAGGTAATTAGAGATTTAGAAACAAAATTCAACTGAAAAACAGGCTTTTTTAGTTTACGTTTTCAAACGTTTGAGGTATGGAGATTTTTTTACTTTTTTTTTCATTTTTTTGATTATTTAATGGAGAAGATAAGATTTGGATAAAAGTAAAAGGGTTTTCTTGTACTCACCATTTTGATAAGTTATGAAAAAACTTTGTCGAAGTAGTGTGAAGTCTGAAGATGCGTCACGAACTCGTTCTTGAAGCTGGCAATGAAGCTCCTCTAACGATCTCGACGTATTATGCGGCGCGGACAAACGGCCCTCTTATATAGCCTCGGTTGGCAGCGACCACTCCCTCTGCCCAAAGCGTCGCTGAACAATCTCTCTCGTGACTACTCGGCTCACACAAACTTTCCTCTCGCGAGCCATCTTGAATATTTCAATCCAATAACGGATTTTCTAACTCACCGAAAAATCTAATGACGAAACATTTCTCAACCCTCTTTTTTTATTGTTTACACACTAAAACTCAGGTAAAATTTCACGTGACCGAATTTCGGTTACTGAAAATGTGTAATTTCGAAAAAAAAACATTTAATCTTAATCTCTTGCATCTTTTGAATAATTTTTAATTATTAATTTTTAATTTGAATCAATTTTTAAGAATCAAATTTCAATGTTGTTATAAACAACCGATCATTTTTCAATGATTGAAATTCGGAAGGTAGATTGAATTTGAGATAAGAAAACCAAAATATTTTGTTTTTTTTTTTCAATGTTGTTGTTTTTGTTTGGTTTTTATTGGATGTTTTATGTTGATAACGAGTTTTGCGAGCAGCAGCACATTTGAAGCATTTTCAACCGTAGTTGTTCCCTTTTCATGACCAAGTCAATGACTTGTGCAGGATGTATAAATGAAATCTCGCACACCAATTTAGCACGCGTCGGGTCTCCGGAAAACGAAAATATATTATCAGGCAGGGTCGCCTTAATCTAACAAAAATCAACAACAACATGGAACCATTTTCAACGATTTCATCCTAATATCCTGAGACTTAAAAAATATAAACAAATTACAAAACAAACAAATGGTAAACAACAATAAGAAAACAAAAAACAAACAAAAAGTAAACAACAACAATTAGAAAACAAACAAAATAAGCAAAAATTTTAACAATTTCATGAAATCACTTTTTCATTTCTGGATCTGGGAAAAATAATTATTTGGGAAATTATAACGGATATTTTATGATGTGCCATGAAATCATTTAAAAACATTTTACCTTTTATAAGATATTTTCAGTTTGGAAATCATCTTTTTGGGATCGAAGAAATTCGTTTTTGAAAGTCATTTACTCAGTAATGGTTCAAATTAGTTATAGTTAAAACTGATATAATACAAAAAAAAAATGAATTGCGTTTCAAATATCGGTGATACTATATCGGTTTTACAATTTGGAGTATTCTATGTGAGTAAACAAAATTTACAAATGACGTGTCTCCTTCGCGTTTATTATTTTAGTTCGGTGAGATCATTATTTCCAAAACGGGCAATCGTACATTAAACAAAATTAAGGAAAACATTTTTCAAGCAGTCTTAATTTTAATAAATAATTGCCAAAGATTTAAAAAAATTTTTCTTTTAATTCAGATATTATTTTTCCAACAAACTGTTCTGCTCCATTTCCATCAGAAATGAACAAGGATTATTAGTTCCGGTTTAAAAGGATTATAAATGAATGAATTTCAACGACTGTAACCAATGTCAAAAATGCTAAGTTTGAATGAAGAAAAAATAATCTTTGAAAAAAGTATAGTAAGTGAAAAAATTATTTTGTGGTAAAAAGCAATTTAAAAAATGAAAATAAACTTTCATTAAAATATTTTTGAATTTTTATTAAACATTATTATTTTATTTATTAGTAAATTATTGACTAGTAAATTTTAATTAGTAAAATAATATTAAAAAATCGAAGACAAAATTAGAATATATAAAACTAATAAAATAGTATCAATGAGTGTAAAACGAGAAAATATATTGAGATGGAATACTGTTACGATATTTTGTAACGACGGAAGATCATGAGACCATAATCGTGGACCATTTTTTTTCTGATGAATGCAATCAAGTTACGAGTATGTGTTCATATTCAGGCAAGGGGAACAAGTCAGCGAAGCGGTGACGACGAGTAGCCTTATAAGGCCGGTGAAAACATCGTGGCATTCGAATCGAAGAGTAGGCTGAGGTAGTCCGCGTTAGGTAAAAAACATTTCGCCCACACTCCACAGACGATATTCGACTAAGGCCTTCATTCACTTCAAAATAAAGAATTACTGTTTCATGCAGTAAAAAAATCAATTCGATTTTTAAATTAATTTCTTATTAATGCCATTCATGAAAATTTTACAAGCGCGCCGCCTCTACGTTACATTTTAAATATAATAAATCTTTTAAAAAATTATATACATTCCGAAAAAAGTAACTTTATATTAATTTTTTAATTGTTTTTAAATAAACAATTATTTTTTGTGAATAATTATTTTGCGTCATTTTTTTAAATAAGGGAGAACTGGAGATTAAAATTTGATTGTCCGCATAATCGTTTATGTAATTTTACGTAGACTGGGAGACAATTTTATTCAAGTTCTGCTTTTTTATATTTTAATATTACCGAGGGGTAAAACGATGTAGACGTATAATTGCAATTGATAAATTAAAAATCAACGAGAAAAACGATGTTGTTCAGCTGCTTGTACATGAGAATGTCACCATCGGTGCATGAAGTTATTTTTTTATACGGATAAGGGTAAACTTTTATAAAAAAAAAGCTATAAAAAATGCTTGTATGGAATCTAACCGCATATATTTTAATGAGATTAAATGTAGTCTGTAAGTGGCGTATGTATATGGGAATTTTTTATTCACCCCTGTTAACCCTTAATGGAAAGATATGATGTAGGATGTCATCGGTGAAACTTTCAAACGTATGGTATCATGATTTATGTAACTGCATTGAAACTTTGTAGACAGGAAAATTGTAGGTTGAAAAAATAATGACAATAATAAGAAAATAAGCATCTGTAGAATTTAAAAAGAAAAAAAAATATAAATTATCTTTGGATATAATTTTTCTTTAAATTTATAAAGTTTCAAATTTCAATTTTTCAAACAAACAATTAAAAATTAATTTCAAACAATTAACTTTATAGCCAAAACATAAAAATCAACTGTGGGCAAAATTTCTAAAAAAAATTCACTTTTTAAAATTGCAACAAATTCAAAAACAACTTAACCCTTTTCCGGTCAGGTAGAATCCAGCTCCACTGTTGGTAAAAATGTTTTGATATTTTCAAAAAATACATAAACTTACCAATTTTGTCATAGTTAAATAAAACACCCTGGAAAATTGCAACCACCATATTTCAATACAGTATAGATCTCTGCTACCACAATTTACATTTATAAATAAAAAATAAATAAATAACACAAATTGTGAGAGGTCAAAAAATAAATAATAACGTACAACACTCGATACCGATGCACCGCACAATTTCACATATCAAAAATCAAATATTCTTCTAACGTGTGTTCAACAAGTAGTTACCATGACAATTTACCTATGGACGACCAAGCAATAGAGCTATTCAATATTTATACCAAAAATGCACGCTAAGCGACAAACCTCGCTCAACTTTGTACGAACTTTTTTTTCTCATTTCATCTGACTAAATTGCACAAGCGCACTAGTTGCCGGCCAGAGCATTTCCGAAGGACTCGTAGACAGTCTCACGTAGACTCATGGCTTAGAACCATCCTAACAAATAAATCAAAGCATTTAAAAAATGGGACTCAGCGTCAACATGATTGAAAACATGTCGCACCACGATGATTTTGAATTTGCGTTCAAGTACAACCGGTGGTTGCTCTACGCGATGGGATCCTGGCCGGACGTGCAAAGTCCCTTCCTGAAGGTTTGTTTTAAAATAATTAACGTGGTGCATATTTTGGTGATGGTGGGGATGATGGGACCGTTCATCTGGACCGTGTTTTACGCGGATCTGGAAATCCCAGAGCTGATACAATTTCTCGGGATTTTAAACCTGTACATAGGGATTTACATGAAATACTTTGTCATAATTTTTTATAAAAAGAACATCGACGCCTGCATCCGACAGATGCATCTCGATTGGAGATACATCTTTGAGAAATCGCGTGGGATCATGCTTGAGCACGCCAAGGTTAGCAGATATTCATTTTACGCGATAGTGTTGATGTGGCTGGCAGCGGGCTTTTCCTGGCACATAACAGTTTGGTTCAAGGAACCGACGGTCGTTGACAATGTCACGCTACATGACATCCCGTACGAGACGGAATTCATGAACATCGAAATCCGAGCGGCGCCCTACTACTATTATTTCGATGTGATACAATTTCTTGGCGACTGCATTGTAATGCTCATACTGTGCAACGTCTGTTTAGTCATTAGTTTAGCCATGCACATCTGCGGACAAAACGTAATCCTTGAGTCAATTATTTTCAACATTGCAAATGACGCGATAAGCGACCGACAATTGAACGTCTATTTGGCTCGAATCTTAAAGAAACATGTCTCTTCATTAAGGTATTTAAAGTCTGGTTAAAGTTCAAAACCGAACTTGAACACTGCAGCAATAATCTTTTATTGGAATTGAAAAAAACAAACGTTTTTTTTATAGTCACTTTTTGAACGTGTTGAAATTTTTTAAAAATGTTTAATATTTAATTTAAATGTTTAAAAAGTGACTTTTTGAATATGACGCCAATTAAATCTCGCTTAGATTTCAGTGTACCATCTATTTGCTGTAGATATATGAGAGACCTAAAAAATGAGTAATGGCGCCTGTGCAGGTTTAGTCTCTGGGGCTGTTCATAACCCATGTAGAAATTGCCAAGATGCCAAAATGAACGAAATGAGATGATTGAATTAAAAATTATGGAATTATTATGAAATTTAAAAGTCAAAGATAATTGCTTATGAAAATGATATAAAACATATCAAGATATATGAACTTTTTTTAAATTAGACAAATTAGTAATTATTTATAAATAATTTATAAATTTGAACAAATCAGATAACCTTCTAACAAATCTTGATTTCAATTTCCAATTTGTTGTTTATGTATAGACGACTTTTGCCAAGGCAGCCGATGAAGCCGGTGGACTCTACGAATCTGGAGGGACGAGCATTCGATTGCCAGGCCCAGGAGCAACAACTAAAATAAATTCGGGATTTTTAATTTCCAATATTGACTATAAATCATGAAAATAATGATCCAACATTAAATAAGTAACAAGTATTAATAATTAGAGTTTAAAAATGAACATTTAATTTGTTTGTAAAATTTAATTTGTAAATATGATTTATCAATTAATAAAAATAAACAATTCACCAGAGGTAAATTTCTACATGGGACATGATATACTTGAAAGTGAGGAGAAAAAAAATGTAATGTTACATTGTTTTACTTACTTCCATACTTTTTCGCCAGTTATATTATTAATGTGAGACTATTTATGATTGGTTGATTATGTTTAAAAATTAAAAAAATCTTGAAATCTAACTTCAGTGGACAGGACCTGCAAAAAAAACTGGAGTCTCACGACGCTCATTTTATACCACTATTTGTGCATTTGACTGAAAAGATTTCATTTCTATTTCCATTTCATCTGAAATTTAAAACCAGGTTGATTTTGAATGCTGAATAATCTTGCTAAATATGTCTTATCAATAAAAAACAAAATTTTGGATATTCACATATCATTTTTTTTTGCAGGTGCCATCTGGTCTGATGTTTTCATCCATCTAATTTCAACTTCCTGAACGTGTCTGTTAGACGTGAAGAAGGTGAAAAATTGAAGAATTTCATGTGAAAAATCATTTATGAACAGCCCCTTATTCCCACTGTTCCTTTAGAGAAAATTAAAAAAAAATGAAATTATCAAAACGTCCACTCCAATATTTCGTTCTTTCCAACGATTTTCATTATTTTTTATTTTTTTTAATATAAATAATTAAAATAAATACAACTGTTAATTATCAAGTTTGTTTTAATAATTTATGCTAGAAATGACAAAAACATATGACTGTTCTTAATTTTATAAGCTCCAATCACATGTCAGATTGCAATAAGAAAAAAACGTACTAATAAAAATACGATTTACAGGATGACATCTAATCTAGAATACACCTTTTCATGGATATTCTTCATCGAATGGATGAATTGCATCATAGGAGTTAGTATAATTATTTTATTAATAATTAAGGTACGACATTTAACTCTTTTTATTTGATAACATGATTAGCAAAATTTTAAATTCAATCATTAGTCAATCAAAATTGAATCATTTAATGAGATTATTAATGAGATGCAACATCATTGTTTTTTTTTTTTGTGATTGTAGCAGCCACAAGATTTCTATTCATTTGCCACAAGTCTCATAAATATAATGTCACTTATAATTTCGTTTCTAGTTATTTGTTACATTGGAGAAGCGTTAAATAAGAATGTAAGCCATGTTTCTTTTTCAGCCACACACTTGAGATGTGTATATTGAAAAATAAACTACTAATTGATCAATTTACAGAGTCGCAAGCTCGGTCTATCGGCATACTTAAGTGATTGGCACAAATTATCATCGCAACAAAGTCTGTATGTTATAATGATAAATAAAACTGACAAATTTCGAAATCAAATAACTATCGGTAAAATGGGTATATTGTCGATGGAACTTTTTTCGAACGTGAGAATCATTTTTTTTTTCCTTTAAAGAGTACATACAAATTTGAAAACCGTAAATTAATTTGTTGTTTCAGGTCATACAAAAATTATTTGCGTTTGGCAGTTGCATATCAAGTGTTTCGTCTATCAATAGTGTTTGATCGCAAAGAATTAACTATTTGTTCTACTTATTTTCAACTCATTCTTTAATGTTTTAAAAATTAAACATTTGTTAATACAGAGTGATTTACCTCAAACAGTCGAATTTCATTTTCAACTCGATTCTCGGTTGATTTTTGTCATTTTTGAATATTGCAAACAAACACATTTCCACCAATTATTTTGAAAAAAATTTATCAGGCAGGTATTTGAAATAAAAATTAAATCGATACCAAGCTGTTTTAGCCACACAAGCCTTTCAACAAACTTTTACGTAAGGGAGTCATTTTTTTTCTTTACAATCTGATCAATTACGAAGTTGCAGAACCCTCATTAAAAAACAAGCTAGTTGTTATCATTTAAATATCATCTTCAATTATTCATTAATGCTCACCCATAAAAAATGAAAAAAAAAACTTGTTTTCATCACGCAACGACGCTGCTTTTGTTTGCAACCGGCTGGTTTCATTGTTACAAAGTTTTTTGAAGGGAGTGGTTGATTTCGTTTTACAATACATGGCCAGTTTCAAAGTCATTGAAAATCCAACATACAAAGATGACTTTCACGAAACGTTCAAGTACAATCAGTGGCTGCTTTTTTCAATATCAATTTGGCCCTCGCACAAACGTCCCTCCACGTCTGCAAAAGTTGCCCTTCGACTGATCACCTTCATCGACACGCTTCTAATGATGGCATTCATGGTTCCAATTTTGTTCAAACTCGCACTTCTGAAACAAGATTTGCGCCAGATGATGGACGATAACGGTGTCCTGACCGTGTTCATGGGTTACTTCAGTTACTTTTTGATATTCAAAACTCATAATCACATCATACGGGCTTTCATCGAGCAGACATACTTGGACTGGAAACATTTGTTCCAAGGTTCACGCGGTGTCATGATCAAACACGCAAAACTGAGCAAAATTTGGTTGGCTGTGATCATTTCTGTTTGGATGACCACTTGGACGTCGTGGCTAGTCTTGGCTCTGACATCAGAGCCATACTATGTTGACGACAAGATAAGGCACATCTTGCCGTACCCAGCGTATTACATATTTTTTGACGCTTCGGTCGTTCCATATTATTATTTCATTTTTATTCTTCAGGCTGTTGGAAATTTGGTTTTTGTCCTTGTTATTTGCAATATTAGCATGATAGTCACATTCGCGTTGCACATCTGCGGCCAGTACGAAATACTTTCGGCCATAATCGCTGATTTAGGAAACAACAAAGGCGATTACTATCATGCACGCAGTTGGCTGTCACGCGTTGTTAAGAAACATTACACCTTGACAAGGTAATTGAATTTGAAATGACTAAAAAAATAGATAAAAATTAATTGTAATTAGAAATATTTAATTATAGGAAAATTAATGTTTAATTCATTTTAGGTTGACTTCTTATCTAGAAGATACGTTTACTTGGATATTTTTTATCGTTTGGTTTACTGGTCTTTCAGGTTTATACACGTGTAGTTATTACCTCGTCGTGGTATACATCGAAAATTCATTTTTGAAGATAGATTTTAATAATTAAAAAAAAAATTAAGGAATAATTGAATGGATAAACCTAATTTTTTATACAATTTTTTAGGATGAACAAAATATCAGTGCACTCATGCGTAACTTTACGTCTATAAATTCTTTGTTAAGTTCATTTTTTGCGATTTGTTACATCGGAGAAAAACTTACGCAGGAGGTGATTGTTTAATTAATTCAATTGCCTAATTGTTTTGCAAATACGCTCACAATATAGTTTTGATAGTAATATATTTTTGTTTCAGTGCTTCAAATTAAGCGATGCAGCGTACATGAGCAAATGGTACAATCTGTCGAACCGGGATGCAAATAGTGTTTATATTATAAACAGCATTCATAAGTTTCCAAAACAATTGTCAGCTGGTAAATTGAACCTCTTAACAATGAACACATTTACAGATGTAAGTATAATTTTTTTACTATATCATGACCTGGACAAAAAGTACGTATATTAATAATAATAATAATAATAATAATAATAATAATAATAATAATAATAATAACAATAGACTAGTATTAATTTTGCGATAGTAAACATCTCATTTTATTTCAGGTTTTAAGAAAAACAATGGCCGTTTACAGTTGTTTCAGAACTTTGTCTTAGATTTTTCCACATTCATAACACAATAAGAAATCGCCAAATTAGTGCTGTCTTCAGAATTTGTCTCAAATACGAAAAATTTAAAGTAAAATGGGATTGTACAACGGAGAAATGACGTTTATCAAAACTCCAAGATATATTATTTATTATTTATATTATAATAGAAACAGTAATATTTAGATATGAAAATCCAAAAAAAGAATTTTTCATTTAGTTGATAGTTTCAGCATATCATAAAAGGCTTATGGAGTGTTTTATTAAAACGAACGCGAATTTTTAGCAGACATAAGAGATTAAAAAACACATTTTATAATCCCAGTTATAGAACGAAAGTTGCGAGTTGCATATTTTATGAAATATACAAAAAGAAAAAAATTACAAACCGAATTTTTAGGACTAGGTATGTATCGAGGTATGTATCAATAGAAATTTGTTCCTTGTTGGAATTGAAATGTTTATATCTAAATTTAATTTTGTTTATAAAGTTTTCACTTTCTGTTAATATTCAATTAACAAAATTAATTGTTCAAAAGTTTTATAATACAGTTAATTTATAAGTATCAAGGGTGCTACTCTCTATCTGATATAATTTAATTTTAATTTTAATACCATCGGATTAAATCTTATTCTTATTGTTAAAAAATATATATAATGGTGTTAAAACGTGTTTTTATCTATTATAAAAATTGGTCATGAGGCACGTTTTTTAATACCACTAATATTTTTTAAGAACAAAGATAAAAGTTGACTCGATGATGATAAATTTAAGATCAAATTATATAAGAGTGCTATTCACTAAGAAAGAACATTTTATTTTTTAATTTTAACACCGTGAGGATAAATTTATTACCGTAGGGATAAAACCAACATACATTTGAACGTCATATAAAATTTATCTCAACAATATTCAATTGTTGTTAACACCTAAATTGGTGATAAAAGGCCTTTTAACTCTAGTTATAAATTTTAA
Source organism: Trissolcus japonicus (assembly GCA_030522925.1). Taxonomy (NCBI): domain Eukaryota; kingdom Metazoa; phylum Arthropoda; class Insecta; order Hymenoptera; family Scelionidae; genus Trissolcus; species Trissolcus japonicus. The sequence goes on along the minus strand of JAPYZS010000127.1, from coordinate 40,348 downwards.
CACCGTCGATATAAAATTTATGTTGACGGTGTTAAATTTATCCCCACGGTGTAGAATTTGAAAATTAAATTTTGTTCTCTTAATAAATAGCACTCCTGACAGATTAAAACTGTTTTTGAAACCGGAATTTTTTTTAAAATCCGTTGGTAAAATAGAGTTTTTGATGCTTACATAAAAAAATGTATAATCTTTTTGATGATATATTTTTTGATATTTCAAAAAAATAATTCACAATAATTCACAAAATATAAAAATCCTTTTATACCCACTCTGAAGGTCAAAATCTTTCCTTATAAAATTTTCCTTTTACTTTACTCAGTCTACTATGAATTTCCCTTTTTGCGAATAGTATACGCAAAAGTATGTGCTTTTCATACAACTAATATAAAAAAAATTAAATGTATCTTATGAGGAATCGTTGAAACCCCTCTTCATTTCGTTTTCAATCGCTTCAATAATAAAAAAAACCATCCTCAACTTTGTCATCGAATACTTTGCACGTGCTTGTAGAAAATCATTTATTCATCTTGGAATGAATTTTTTAAAAAACTCAAACTGAATGTTTCAACGTGATAACAGATATGTATAAATCGAGCTAGCACGTCGCAGGTGTATAATTTGGCCAAAGAAAAAAAAACTTTACAACAAGTTCTGAAATAAATATGAACGGAATATTATTTCCTTCGTGTAAAAAAAAACTTTCAAGCGGAGTTATTCCGCTTGAATTTTCATTGTAAATTTATGACCAACCGAGTTCCATCACGCAACTGCGGACTAAACTTTTGTCCTGAGATCCTTAGACATGACAATGTTAGACGCGAACTAAAAGTTTTTTTTTTATCAAATAAAAACCCATGGAAGGCGTATCATTATCTTACACGTACAACCATCACCGTGACCGCGACGTCAAATACTCTTTCGACGTGAATAAACTTTTATATCACATTGCCGGGATACGGATTGCGAGAAAGCAGACTCTCCCTCAACGGTTACTAATAACGTTGGTACAAATCGTTCTCAATATCTGTACGCTCTTTTTCATTCTCGGGTTTGCTTTCGACCTCATCATCAACATCAAGGACGGTGAGCTGTGGATGAAAATGTTCCTCGATTGGATTCTGTTCGTTGGCTTCCACGCCAAATACATGACACTGATCATCCAAACTAAAAACGTTCGGTTGTGTTACGAACAACTCGTCGATTTATGGGGAAACATATTTTTCGGCAGCAGAAAACATATGATGAGTTACGCAAAGCGGGGTCGAAAGATGTCTACATTTTTGGCCGTGTTGGTGTACATGGTGGTGATGTCCTGGCAGGGCGTTGCCTTCGGCGCGAAAGTCAGAGTCGTGGACAACGTTACGATACACAATTTGCCCTACCCGTCTTACTATTTCTTCTTTGACTCTCACCTGGCACCGGTTTATTATTACATGCATTCTTATCATTTTTTGGAGCAGATATTTTTCGGTGCTGTGGTCTCAAGTACATGCACGCCAGCTGTGTTTGCAATTCACGTCTCTGGACAGTACGACTTGTTGATACATTTTGTCAAGATGACGTTGAATGGTAACGATTCGCCGATGACTTTTAATTCCAAGCTCAAGATCATTATTAAGAAGCATCGTGATTTAATTGGGTATAAGTAATTTTTTAAAGGACGGTTGGGGTAATTGGGTTCACATATTCATTGAAATCCTTATATCGGTGACTTATTTGAAAACCTCGACAGTCCTGACTCCTCTTTCTTAAATAAAACTTGAACCCGACTCCTAGTTCATAAAAAAAGGTAAACTTGTTTGGGTGTCACTACCCCAACTTGTAACAATTACCCCAACTATTTCGCGGATAATTTAAATTTGAAAATGAAAAAAACAATGTTTTTAGATTTTAAATATTAATGTTTAATTTGATTTCAGATATACTTATCTAATAGAAAAAACTTTCAAATGGTTTTTCTTTTTCGAGTGGATGAATTGCATTTTTGGTGTATGCTTGTGTTGTTATTGCATGTTAACGGTACATGACAGTAATGAATCCGCCAAATTGATCATTTACAGTTTCTAAAACGGAATGTATCATTCATCTTTCATTTGTGATCGTCATTCAAGTGACTGTAACTCGACTTCATCATCTTCAACATGTGAATTAAAGCATACAAACACCAGCAAATTCAAAACTCTAATCTAATTAAAATGTCTAATTTAAAAGAAAAACTGACTAGGAATTGAGACAGTAATTTTTTTATTTTTTTAATTTTGTAAACTCACCCCGTCTAAGATAGAAAATTTATTTCACCCTCATTTTATCTTTGACTCTCTTTGACTAATTTTCATTTTGATGTCATATCAATTTTTATTATATACATTAATTTTACACTACACACCTTTTTTTGAATTGCTTTCATTTTTGTTTAGGAAAGTTCAGTATTAGCTTACGTTAAAAATATTTTGACAATGTTGTTTTTTATAGCACTGTTTTATATACCGTGTTCCCTTGGCGAAGAACTGATAGAGAAGGTACTTTTTGAATAATTGCGCTGCTTAAGTATACACGGTGAAAAAAACACAAAACGATTTTTTTTATCTGTAAGTTTTTCTTTTCTTTTAGAACGTTTCCTTTGGAGAGTCAGCATACTTGTCTGATTGGTACAACTTTAGAGTGCAAGACGCCTTTTGTTTTTACATGATTATCGCTAAAAAGTTTCGTCCAAACAAATTGAGTGCCGGAAATATAATTATACTCTCGATGGAAACTTATTCTGAAGTAAGTAAAAATCTTTCGAAAGAAAAATTAACGTAAAGTGAACTTTTTAATTTGTTACACATTAGTACCGAATCATTTTCGTTCATTAATCAGTTTAATAAATTTAATTAATTAAAAAAAATAAATTCAAAATAATTTTTTTAGGTCTTGAAAAAAGCAATGGCTTTTTTTAATGTTGCAAAAACTTCTGTGGTAAATACGAATTAAATATAACTTTTGAAACAAGCGAACTCAAATTGTACACATGTGGGGGTAAAATTTATGTAATAACATAAAAATTAGCAATTGTAAAAAAGTTTAGGCTACATTAAAAATTAAAAAATTGTCATTATTCAGTGTGACCACGAATTTTAAACACAAACCCTAGAATCTGAACACATAAATGCATATATACCTAATAAAAACGTAGAATAAGATGATGCAGATGAAAAAAGAAGACTGTAATTTGCACAGAACAAAATAAAGCGTTCATAGTAAAAGCTGTGTGTGAATATTATTTATTGAATAAAAGTTAATTTCGTATACCGGGACAAGTCTTATAAACTAATTAAAAATTATAGTCATCTTTTTTTGCAAAAACTCACTCAGTTCGGCGATCCAAATGATGCAGATCGGCGCAATTTTAAAACTAACCTCTTTTTTCGATGATCCCCCGTTGCGATCTGTTTTCCAACGATGCGACCTAAGGTCATCTTCAGCTAGCCATCAAGGTCGTCCAGAATTCGATTGGATACACCAAAGTTGGATACATCTGTCAAGTTGTCATCCGAAATTCAGCTATCCTCTGGATTATTCCTTTTGCTGTTCTCAAAAATGTCGTCTCACCAACTATGTTATTATACTTCACTTCACACTATTGAATCTTTTCCACTATTGTAATTATCTTATGGTCATTTACATCATGAACAATAAAAACAAACAAAAATAGTTCAGTTTGCGCGTTTGAACTTCGTTTTTGCTCGATAAAACATCGTGGTTTCGGTTGGCGGAAAACTATCCAACTTGTTGGTGTCGCCATCTTGAAAGATGCGCGCGTCAACGACAAAGACACTAAAATAGTGTTTGACATTGTTTTGAACTTTGATTCTTGATCAACAATGTCAACATTGTTATTTGCCTGCTCGATCGTGGTTATTGTTTGTATATTGAGCAAACATTAGTTGTTATTCGCGAAAAAAATATGTTTCCAACAATCGCAGGTTTGCGGAATTCTGCGCAACCGCATTGTGCGATGAATGACGCTGATTTGTGTTTTGTTACAAAATCTGTAAACATTGAATAATCTGTAAAATTTGAGACTGTATTTCGAACAAATAAATATCTGAAATTCAAACTGAAAAAATGTTTAATTTACACGTTTGTTGATACTATAATTTTCAGCAATTTTAATGTGACACAAAAATGTAAATAAAAAGTTATAATAACATTTTGTTCTTGACTGTACCACTACAATTACCTTCAACATAATTTAATACATAATTACATAAATAAATAAATTTATTGGAAATAAATAAAGTTAGTCTTTTTAATTGCAATATCTTTTGAGCGAAACTTCCGTTTCTTTCATCACCTGTCAGATGGCGCTAACGTCAAGAGAGATATTTTCTTGGATCAGCTGTAGATGCAACTGAACGTTATCAGCCGGGCCGAGGTAGTGTTAGTCCATGCCAATCTAACCGGAGCAACCGCTCGTTGCATTTTAAACAATAACAAATTTGTTTAAATAGAACTGGATGAATCTAAGCAAAACATGATCACTACTTCTGACCCACTGGTGAGTCACCAATATCCAATTCCTGCTCAAATCCTCTCGTTTGTTTTGTTTCAACCATTTCAATTTTTTACTTTTTTATTTCATCTACACTTAGATAGAAATTTAAACAAATATGTCAACAAAAATGTAGACAAAATTTGGACCATTTAAATCTGATCAAAATTACATAACATAATCTTCTTAAAATTATCCTTTCGTTTTCTAATAACTGATGTTATTATTTTGTTTTTGTTTTCAGGAATATATTCCAGGGGGACGGCAAACTATCACAAGGCATCCTCTCGCCCAAAATGGGAAATTAGCTCAGAGTGACGTTTTAGATGATAGTTTTCTATTGAAAAAATTCAGTCACGTTAACATTACTGATAAAAAATCAGTAAGTTTCAAAATAGAATTGTAAATTGCAAAATAAGTATATATTTTGACATGAGTGATCTTTGTTTTATCTGTCATTGTTTATTTTGTTTAAATGTATTTCCACGCGATAATGTGTTGATTTAAAAGAAAAATTAATTGTTTTTATTTCAGAAAGAAGTCTGGTCGATCAGAGAAAACGATAATTATGAAGAAGAGTTGTATTATTCTGGCAAAGTGGCTGTTCATCTGAAAGGAAGTCAGTCGACACGAATGTTAGAGACCTGTTACACATGTGAAACAAACATTAAGCATGCACTGTGGTGTGTCTTTCACACAAAAACGCCAGACCAACTGTCAAAGGAAAAAAATTTGAAAGATGAAGATTCGCCTGGCAGCAGCATCAATTGTATTTGCCTTTTTGATTCTTATACGTTAAAAGTTTTTGCTGAATCTGGCGAGGATTATATCTCCAGTTTACAATTTCAAGTAAATGTTTAGCAAATAAACAATCCAATTACTCATCACATCTTAATCACATCTTAATCACATTTTAATCAATCACATCTTAATCAATTTTTACCCTTTTTTGTTTCTTAATTTATTGTGAGTTCTGACTTAATTTTAGGTAACAGGTGTTTGGGCTACAAAATTTGGAATTTTGATGGAAAAATATCGAAACACACCGAGTTCAAGGCAAGACCCAAAAAGTTAAATTTTCATCGGCACTTGATTCGATTTTTATTAATTTTTGAATTTTAGAAATTTGCAATTTTTTTTACAGATGCAGTTCTGGAGAACCAAACAAATCGTTATTTTATTCCGATCCTCAATTGCCAATTGTATATTCTCTGTCTCATCCCCTAGATGAGATTTCCCCAGTTCTGGTAAAACACGGTTAAGTATTTGACTATAATTTTTAACAGATTATAAATAAACTGAACCCCCGCCTTAATTTTGAAATATTTTCCTTCAGGTCACATCTCTTACATGTGCGATGGAAACCAAGAGATAATTTTCACCAGCATTGAGCCATCCCTGGCAGTGATTTACGACAAGAAAACAGGATTGCATTCTGTTTACAAAATTCGCAAAGCAACCACGGAGGAATGTCAGTTTGTTTGTGGCACCGTGGACGTGCCTCAGAGTCCTTTCAATTATTCCATCGCTTCTTCTTTTAACGTCAGGCACAGTACCTCGGCCGGAAAAAACTGTTCTCAGAAGGGACATATCAGCATCTTCGGTAAAGTTTATAATAAAATGAATAATAAAAAAAGAGGAAATAAATATAAAATTAATTTATCGATTTAAATATCTTGTAGGCATGCCAAACACGTCGATGAGCAACGCAGGACTGAGTGGGAGCAACGCCCTGTTCGGTTCCCGGACATCCTATACTCCTCCAGCGTCGACCTCACCGTCGCAGCAACAACAGACCCAACATTCTCGATCGCAAAGTCCCATGGCCCAAATCTCTCGCTGCCACTCTCCCATTCATTCTGGTTTCTCGCCGCTTTTAGGAGTCGCGGGTAGTTTGAACCCCCAACAATCTCGGTTGCACCAAACAATCATGGCCAGTATCTTGGGAGTGTCGTTTCACAATCCTTCCATCGGTCCGGGCAGCAACACCATGCAATTTCAAGAGTCCGGCTCAGACCACAGCAAACCACTCTACCCCGAGATCTGCTTGGACTATGTCTGGACGGAAAGCAGCAATGTTTCCAAGTTTGTAATTTTTATCCATTTCATTTCAGAGTTGAAACAAAAAGTTTACTGATAAAGTTTCGATTATGTTGTTTCTTTTATGATTTAAATTCGTTGAATCTTTTAGAGACATCATTATGGGTCGTGCCTCAAAAGTGTTTCTAACAACTGATCTCGTGGGGCAAAATTACCTGAGTTACCTGGTTCCTGCTCGGTCCCAGTTATTTTTAGTCAGGCTTGAAAAAACTAACAAGGAGCAACAAGTAATTTTTGGAATGGTCACCAGTATTATCGCTAAAGATGCTGTTAACTTATCAGTAAGTTTTCTTAAAAAAAGAAGGCGATACTGAAATTGAAATTCGCCTCAAAAAATGAATTGTTCCGATTGCTAAATAGATAAGCTAGTAAAAATCGCCGTTTCTAAAATGTATTCGTGTTTCAGAAACTTAAAATGATGGCCATCATGGACATGTCGAACGCAGTCTCGTTGTATTCAGGCGTGATATTCGTCGGCAAAGTTCACATCCCAAATCCAATGGGCGGTCATTACAGACTCTCGAGCATCAGTCATTCTCTAAACGCATCGTTCCCCCGAAGAAGTTCGTTACTATCTCCGCACGGACATCACGATATCAAATTTGAAGACGGAGTTCATCTCATCAGTCCTGTACCTTGCTCGCGAGCGGCGAATCTGATGGACGGCACTTTCATAGATACTGGTTTTGTCGGACTGAAAGACGCCGTTGGGAACAAACTGATCATGGAGTACGGGAAACATGGCTATTACATGGTTACTTTGCCTACACCAAGTACCTCTCCATTAGGTATTGTCAAATAACAAAATATTTTACACTTAAATAACTTGAATGTACAACAATCTGTTTCATTTTCAGTTTCCAAATGCCTGAGAGCATTCAAAAGCGTCCTACAACGCGACTTAGCGATGCAACTCCTGGCAAAATGGTACTCGGCCAGAAACGCCCCAGGGCCACAGGACTTCTCGCCCGTCGACGAGTGGCGACTGTTTCTAAACATCCTGTACGGTCTGTTGGGTTACGACGTGGACAAGCTGCAGTCCCTCCGGGACGACGAGACGGACTCCACGATCGAAGTGGAATCCTCTCTGAGTGTCCCGAAAAAGCAAAAGACGGACGACAGCGGCTCCAACGACGACTGGTCGTACGTGATGAAGAGTTCCGGAAGTTTCGTCTCTGACGTGCTCAACTACTCGAAGCAACCAGAGAGCTCTAGGAGCACCGCTCCTGTACTTGACGGCGCTAATAGCGTCGGCAGGATCAACACCCAGGCTTGCCTCTTTGCCTATCTGCCACTCACTCTTTTCACTCTTCACCTCCTCTACGAGGAGCTCAAACTCAGCTCGGAGATGTCCGAAAGTCTGCCTCTCCTCGCCCAGCTGCTCTTTCAGTTGAGTTCGGATCTGCGGTTCGAGCTCTACAGTAGCTACTACTTTCGCGATTTTCCTAAGCAGTGTCACCTCTCCAAAGCCTGTCCGAGGACCTCTCAGATCACAGACGCCGAGCTGCAGCGAATCACTCCGCCGAACTACATGCTCCCACAGCCGCCAAGCGTCTTTCAGACACTTTACGAGTTGTTGAGTTTTAAGGACATCGTTCCGTTTCCATTTCTCAACCAAGTGAATCCCAAGACGAGAAATATCATTCATCTGGTGAGTCTGGTGGCGCACGAGGGTCGGAGCACGACCCTGGACATGAGCAAGTTTGTCAGACTGCTCGTGCCAGCGGGGAGCAGGGTGGAGACATTCGAGTCGAAGCCGGAAAAGGAGGTGCCACGGCAGTTCGAGTGCCCGGTCACCAGCAGGATCGTGAAGCTGTACTATGAGATGGGCATGACGAAGGAGGATTTGAAAAGTTTGCCAACCTCGGTGGCGCTCATTTTGATGGACGTGATGTACAGGTGCAGGGAACAACCGCCCTCCAACTGGTGCAAAGAGATCTATAAACTCATCGATAGGCAGGACTTGGCTGAGCTGGAGAAACACTTGGAACCTGCCGAAACGGTTGTTTGCGGCGAGAGTGCGCCTAGTGAGTGTACAGGCGAGGCTGGATGGGACGATGGGATGGATTTTGATGATACGGTACATCGTCTACCATTATTTTAGTTTAATTAAAAGAAATTTGTTCAATTAATTTTTCTTTGCTTGCTTCTTCGGGTTTACTTTCTTTTTCAATTGTTGTTTGATTGTCTCTTTTAGGTTTTGAAATTACGGTTCAACAAAGATCACAGAGTAGCAGAGGTGAGAAGACTGCTAAACTCCTCGCAACCGGTGAAAATCTCAATTGAACAAAGACCAGACGTGAGCGACCATGATTTTATCGAGGAACAGGAGAGACATCTGCACGCTCTGTGCACCAGGACGATGGCCCTTCCAGTAGCCAGGGGCATGTTCACTCTCAGAACATCCGCGCCTGTTATTACAGAACAGCTGCCCATCCCGAGATTATGTCTATCTGGTACAATAAATTAAACCTCTCAGAAATCTTTCATGCAAAAAAAAAAAATAAAATTTGCTTTCTTATAAAGATGGAATTAAAGTTGAATACCTTAAAAAAGGATTATTGCTTCAACCTTCATATTTTCGAATCAGTTAATTTATTATAATTAATAGTATGGTAGTTAATTAATTTTTATAATTATAGGCAGGGCACCTCCTCGAGGAACCATAGTAGAGCTCTCGCACATCGACGTGCCTCCGAACATGAACCTCTGGCCCTCGTTCCACAACGGAGTGGCTGCAGGATTGAGGATCCACCCAGAGGCCTCCAACATCGACTCTACCTGGATCGTTTACAACAAAAATCAACAGAGCGAATTGGGGATCGAGCATTCCGGTTTTCTCATGGCCCTCGGACTGAACGGCCACCTGAAGAACCTCGCGCCATTCAGCACGTACGAGTACCTCGTGGAGTACCACGAGGCCACGAGTGTGGGGCTGCTGCTGGGACTTTCTGCGACCTACAGAGGGACCATGGACGTCTCCATGACGAAGCTCCTGTCCCTCCACGTTGAAACTTTGTTACCCCCCACGAGCATCGAACTTAACATTCATCAGAATGTGCAGGTCGCCGCGCTGATGGGAGTGGGACTTGTGTACCAACAGACTGCTCATAGACACATTGCCCATGCACTCTTATCTGAAATTGGTATAAGGATTTAATTAGTTCTGATTTGTTGAAATTTAAAAGAAGGGAGCTAAAATTTTGACGGGTTGAATTTGCTTTCATTTAGGTCGACCTCCTGGACCGGAAATGAAGAACTGCGTAGACCGCGAATCGTATTCGTTGGCAGCTGGTCTTGCTTTGGGTTTAGTTGTTCTTGGCCACGGAGAAGGTTCGGATTTGGCTAGTATTCCGGACACGTTACATTATTACATGGTCGGTGGAAATGTAAGACCTTTCACCGGGTCGCAGAAAGATAAATATAAGTCACCTAGGTAAGCTTGAAAATTTTGATTAATTAATGTTAATCAATATTAATATTCATCAATTTTCATTTTTCAATGTTCTCAGTTACCAAATTAGAGAAGGCAATTCGATCAACGTGACATCTCCAGGAGCAACTATTGCGTTAGGTCTTATGTATTTTAACAGTGGAAACAAAGCCGTGGCCGAATGGATGCGCGCACCCGATACACAGTATCTTCTAGACTTTGTCAGACCCGACTTACTGCTGCTCCGAGTTTTGGCTCGGTCGCTGATCCTCTGGGACGAGATCCGGCCGTCCAGGTCGTGGATCTCAAGTCACATCCCCGACATCGTATCAAAATATAGGTTGCAAAAACCGACACCAGACATCATGCAGGAAGTCGATCTGGAGACTATGAAGTCAGCATCTCAATTTTTCTCTGATAGTTATAATAATTGTTACAATAATTATCATTAATATTAAAACTAAAATTTTAATTCCAGTCAAGCGTACTGTAACATCATCGCAGGCGCGTGTTTGGCTTTAGGACTAAAATACGCTGGCACTGCAAACATGTCAGCTTTTTCAACCCTCTACAATTACACCGAAACTTTTGTTTCCCTTTCACACAAATCGATCGCGGAATTGGCAGGCAAATCTACTATTGAGACTTGTTTGAATGTGATTCTTTTGGCCACGTCTATTGTGATGGCTGGCACAGGAAATTTAGAGGTAAATTATTTCAAATCTTGAATGATCATATAAATAATTTATCATTTGATTATAATTTTTCTTGCCAGATTATGAGGGTGTGCCGGCACATCAGAACTCGCGTCGGAGTGGCGAACAGTGTCGTCACTTATGGTTCGCACTTAGCCACCCATATGGCTTTGGGATTCCTCTTCCTCGGAGGCGGAAGGTACACGCTATCAAACAGCCCGGGTGCCGTAGCTGCCCTCATCATAGCTCTGTTTCCAAAATTTCCAACACACAGCAACGATAACAGGTAAATTAAATTGTGAGAACAAAATTCAATCGATGAATTAATCTGACTGTATCAAATAAATCGATTTAATTATATATTGTAACTCAATGTGATACTAGATCAATCAATTTGATTGATTTTAAAATAATAATTTCTTTACAGGTATCACCTGCAGGCTCTTAGACACTTGTACGTACTGGCTTGCGAGCCTCGATTAATTTTGCCGAAAGATATCGACAATGGCCAATTCTGCTATGCGAATGTGCACCTGACGTTCACCTCGAACGACCTTGCAACGGGCCAGACGGCTTTATTGAAAGCCCCTTGCCTGTTGCCGCAGCTCGACAGCCTCAAAAAAGTGATCCTGAAGGACGACCGATACTGGCAGATTGTTTTTGAGAAAGGACACAACTGGCACTTGCTAGAAAGTATGCTGAAAAAGTGTGGCACTCTGGACGTTAAACAGAGAGCTGGCTGCTTGTCTTATATCGAGGATCCAAATGTAAATGTCAAATTAATATTTTACAAATCGTATTAAAAATTTCAATTGATAATGTTGTAATTTTGTCTAAATTCGTATTTCTTCGTTCTTTTCAAGGGTTTCAGAAGTTCGCTAGCCCAACCCTTGACTGCCGGGGACGTTGCCTGGACAGCCAGGTCGGAAGACATCACGTCTTTTACGAATGACAAAACAGTTCTGAACATCGTTAACTACTTCCTTCAGCAGTTCAAAGTCACCGAACCCGATGCGAAGAGTATGGAGGATTCTTTTGAGACTAACATGATGAACAATACAACAACCTCGTTCAAATCGGCCATCGAGTCGAGTAGTCAACTTGACAATACGAGCCAAAAGATGGACGTGATGGAAACGTCTGTACCCTCAACTTCCAAGCTGAGCTTGATCAGGCCGGTGTCCCAGGTTGAGGACTCGTTTACAAAAATTTTTGCCACGATTATCTATGAGTGCGTTGTCAAAGACAAGATCAGTCTTTTGCCATACTGGATGAGCCTGCACAAGATCATCGAGGAGATCGGTACGCGCCCAAACTCGCACATGATGTGGCAAATCAAATTGATATCGATGATCAAAAATTATTCCGAAGACGAGGTCAGACTACTCAACTTGGAAAGTATTTTAGCCATCAAACAAAAGACTGCCTCGATTGTTGATTCATGGGAACCAGGTTTGTTTGTTAACATTTCTTCAAGGATGCTGGATTACTTAAATCATTACTAAGATATAATTACTCATTTATAAGTTATAATTTTTTGTTCAAGAGTTGCAATCCATTTTACAAGAGTACCTCAAGACTGGAACGACGTCATGCAACGATGAAAATACACTAGGAAAGCTCACTGCGTACCTAACATTTTACAACGTACCATGTAAAATGAACCCAGAAATTTTAGGTGAGTCTTCAAGATTGGAAGAAAAATGCATCACCTGCAGTTCAGTTCGTATATAATTCGTTTAATTTAACAATCAACAATTAAAAAACATGTTTCTCGTTTCAGCTGATCCTTTCACTTCGAGTCCAGCGGCGAGGGAAACGGAGATAACTAGCCTTTACACTTTGTACAGAATCTTACGCGCGAATTAATAAAACTATAAGCTAAAAATATATTATTAACAAAAAAATAGAAATGTTTATTTAAACGGCGTGCTAATATTTGTTTATACATATTTTGTACGACACCAGCAAACGTGAGTTCTGTTAAGTCACAACCAACCTTGAAACATCAAGATGAATAATTTGAAAAAAAAAAAAAATGTTTCACAATAAGGTCACTTATTTAACTATTTTTAAACCTCGCGAAAGTTCTAAAGGGATGTCCATAAAACATTTGTACATACGCTCCGTCACACAAATCTGAAGGACCTTCATCAGTCATTATTTATCAGATGTTCATTAGTCTGACAATTTCTGTTCATTAAATTTAATCTTTTGGAACTGATCACTATTTTTATAAATTTTACAAAATGTCCCAACCCATCTGTTGACGCGTATTTTATTTTTATGAACAGCCCCTAAGAACGTCTCCAAGTGCGCCGTCTATAAAATTCCTCCTCGTGGATAATCGGCGACCCAGTGAGCCATTGGATCTTGTCGTCCATGAACTCGCCAACGAACGTATAGCAGTACAAACAGCCGACCAAAATTCCTCCAAGGTGTCCAACGAAGGAGGCGTTTGGCACAAGCAGATGGATGAGGATGAGTTCAGCCCAGACAGCAATCTTACTAGGAACTCTTAGACCGCCGACGTCGTGCATCCTGTCGTGTTCCTCGCAGATCACAATCACCTTCAGGGCGAAGAGCACGGCGGAAAACCCGATCGCGCAGCTTGTGTAGTAGCCGTAGTCTCCAGTCAGCTGTGTGAGCGCGTAACCGAGGCCCACGTACATCCCGCTGCACATCGCTGATAGCATGCCAACGAGCACGACAAAGTTTGCCGTGCCATAAAGAGGCTCGAGGAAAGCTCCTTTCAGAATTAACGACACCATGTTGTAATAAAGATGCATGTCTGAGCCGTGCTCGAAATTTGACATTATGAAAGAGCGCCAGTCACGGTGACGCAGTATCTTTGAACTGGAGATGCAGACGTCCTCCGCGTTCCAGGGTGCTTTTATTACCCCTGTGTAAAGGAGAGCCTAAAACATTTTAGTTCGACATTTCAGAATTGGTTCATTTTTATTGAAATATTTTTGTTAAACATTTTTGGCAAATTAAATTAATTTATTTTATTATTATTTATTGATTATTAATTGAATTTTTCTAGGGTTTTTTAGTTTCTCACCTGTGCAACAACGGCGACCAAAGTCGCTGGAGGAATTTTGTCAATACCATAATTGACAAGTTGCATGCCCAGCAACATGATCCCGTACTGCAATCCTTGTTGTCTTCTCTGTGCCGGTCTCATTGTTGTAATTTTGATCTGTTGCTTTTACACAAAATTTTATATGTCATTTGCTAAAAAATTAATTTAATTTGTAATTTGATTTTCTTTTCTTTTTGTACAGATGTTCCATAATAGGGGAGAGTTTCGTTCAAACTGTCACAACATTTTGGTTTTCGTTCTGTCACTCATGTTTGCGTGAACTAATTGTTGATGAAGTTTGCGTCAGAATAGAGAGAGGTGTGAGTTTAGCCGACTGACAATATGGCGCCGGCGAGAGAACAGTTGCCAATTCACGTCGCTAACCCGTTCGCAACCATGTGACTAGGCTTCGTATGATTGCCATTCTATAACAAGCATTGACGATGCGTGTTTACACTGGCGGCACTCCTTTAACCAATTTCAAGCAAAAATAATCAATTAGGAACATGCAAAAATAACAAAAGAAAGCAACACACAAATCGTTAATGAAATTTAAAAATAATAATCAACATATTGATAATAAAAAATTGATCAAATCTGAGATTACAATTTTTTTTTAAATAAAATAATTATTCTGATCATAATTCTTTCCAATGAAAATGGAAATATAATTATAAATATTTTCTGATTACTTTTGACAATTTCTCGTTTAAAAAAATGGTTTTATCTCCATTACACAGCAGGGAATAGTTTTATTTTCTTCAAATTATTTATATCCCAAAGATAGTATATGTATTTCCATTCCAGACGTTGTTTCCTGTTTTTTTTTGCCTCTTTGAATTCGATCAGCGTCAGATGTCTTTACGATTCGAGGAGCATCACTATTTCGGAAAAACGGACCTTTATGCAGTTTGCATGACTCGACCAACATCCTACTTCGGTTCAATACACTGCGTGACAAATTTCATTGCATGTATTTATTTATTTATTCACATGGATAACAACAAACAAAACGGCAAAAAATATTTGTTGAATTTCTTTACAAATATAAAAAGACGTGTTGCAGTTTTCATATACACTATAAAATTAACAAAAATATTAGTTTAATAATAATAATTTATTGAAATATTCAATAGAAATAAAATATTCGCAGATCTTGTTTCCGATATGATTGATAAGTTGATATGAGTCTAATGATAGTGTTTAGAAATTTTTGACGCCAATTACACAAATGTGAAACACCTTCCGTTGTGACGCAAGTCAAGAGAGAGAATTTAAAACCGGTTTCGGTTGGATATTTAAAACTAGATCACGTCGAATCCAATCGCACTGGATTCTCACAATCATATTTTTTTAAACCCACAATTTGACATTCCTCTGCAACTTAAAAGTCTATGACAATTCAACTCTCCAATCAAAGTCAACAAAAATTAAAAAACAAAAACAAAAAACAAGTCAACAACTAAACAAAACACAAAAACATCCCGATCGTAAATAAAAATTAAAGGTACAGAAGAAAAACAAAACAAAAGGTCAGTCCAAGGTCACCAGAACCATCAATAATACAGATTCAACAATAATAAAAAGGTAAACAAGAATAAGAAACAAACTAAAAACAAAACAAAAGAAAATCCCAATTTGAAATTCGCGCCACCAGCAGCGCCCTCTGGTTTCTGTTTCGTCCCAAAGAAAAGGAGGGGGGGAAGACTCAGGACAAAGGGGGCAGCTCGGGTTTTCGGCTGGTGTTAGGCGCCGTTGTTCGCGCCGGCGCAGCTAGTGCGAGCGAGAGGGCAGTCGCGCTCGACCGGAACGCAGAGACAGGAGCGCGCGTTGGCGAGTTCGGACTGTCGATGGCAAGAGTTGGCGCGAGCTCCGGCCCCACGTTCGCGTCGCCCCGGCAGCGGCGGTGAAGGCGCGCGTACCCGCCGCGCTCTCGGCTACGACGGCGCTCCGCGCGGGCCGCCCAAAGTGCGTCACCGCCCATATGTGCTGTTGTCGGCGCGCTCGCCGTCGTCGTCGCCGTCGTCGTGAGCATGATGCGCCCCTCGCGAGCCTGAAACGATCATGAACTGCCAGGACAAGGGCCCTGCGCTCGCGACCAACAACGAGGGTGAGTCCCTACGGCCTTTTAAAACCGAGCGAGACGCTCCCATCGCGCGAAACGCGCGTGCGACAAAGAACCCTGCGACATTCGCCCGTAAACAATGATGACCGAGGAGCTTGTCCCACACACACTCCTAAGGGACAAAATGTCCGCGGAAAAAAATAAAGAAAGAAAATGTCCGGGAAAATTTTTGTTTGCAGGAGATGTATAATAAAGTGATGGATTAAGGTTGAGTTATTCATGCCACTTTCCCACGGAATTGGTGAAATTCTGTTTTGCAGCTCGACGTGACGGAGCGAACGATCTGCTGAGTTTTGTTTAAGAATTTGTATTTATAAAACGGCGCTGTCGAGAGGAAAACGTGCAGGCGAGACAAAGACGGCGCGCTCGCTGATCCTTTGGGGATTAATTTGCGGTCGCACGGCCGTGTGATATGGCGTGGGTTTTAAATAAGGCAAACGTTTTGTTTATGTGCAGTCGAGTGGGGAGCGGTGAATTTTTGATAACCTGGGTCGATCACTCGGCCGAATTCCTGTCTGCGATATCGAAAAGTGGGTTAGGCCATGGACTTTTCAAGTCTGTCCACTTTTTATTCATGGTATTTATTTATGTACACGTTCCGTTTTTTTCCTTTCATTTTTATTTTTCAATATCTCCTTTATCCCTGCTTCTATTGTTTATTTTATTTTGCATGTTTACACTTTTTGTTTACTTTTTTTATTAAAAAACTTTTTATTCAATATGTTGTCGTTTGTTATTATTTTGTTTGTTATTCTTTGTTTACTTTTTGTATCCTTGTTTACTTTTTTATGTCATTTTTTATGTTTACCTTTTGTTTAAATTGCTGGTTTTTCTTTTTAGGATTCCCGCTGATTGATTTCGTTAACAAAGTATCATGCGACTCGTGCTACGAAAAATCCTTGAACTTCGTGTGTTGCACCGAGCAAAATATATTTCAAGACCGTGCGAATAATACAAAACAAAAACAACGCCGCGCCGCAGGAAGAGGAGTTTCGTTTTCACCGTTAGGCTAATTTGACAACTTTTCCATCGGCGAAATTCCGAAGATCCGCCAAAGCCACCGAAATTGCAACAAGAAAAACAAAAATAACTTTCTGCCCCGCCACAAAGGATTAACGTGATCAATATTTTCTTTTCCGAGAGTTGCTTAATGAAGAGGCTTTGAGAGAAAAAGAAGAACGTCAATAGACCACTCGAAAAGCTCGACGATATTGTAAAATCCGCCAGTTTTGTTTTGTCCTCAAAAATTGATTTAATCGCGTTTCAACTTCGCGATCTTCGATGACAAATTATGTTTCTAAAATTAGCGGACGAAGGACTGTTTTGATGGGGAATTGAAAGAGCATCGCGAGAAGTGGCACTATCAATCATTGTTGGAATTGAAGAAATAAACGAAAAAAAAAAATCAGTCTCATTAAAATGCAAATGACTCATTGTGAAACTAAACATCGTTGGTCAATCGAAATGCAACATAACCTCTAGACGACTCGCTTTGCGTTGTATTCGCAATGACAATCAGATGTGTCTCCTCATTGAATTAGCGATTAGAATATGACCAATTAAAATTTAACTTGTATTATCAAAGTGAAATTAAATCTTCAACTTTTCTTAAATTTGTGATATTGTACACATTTCCTTGTTTTTTTTTTTTACTTTTATGGATTTTTAAATTAAAACATTGTATCAATAATTTTAATAATTAATCAATAAACAATAAATAATGTATAACAATAATAGTAACAACAATAATAATAATCGAATTGAAATTAAAAATATGTTTCTGGATTAAATTTTATACTATAAGTATTTCCTGAAATTCAAATTAGAATTTGAGTCATCCGAAAATTCAATGACGAATTGTGTTCATGAAAGGGGGGGTGGGGGCAAAAACAAAGTCAAAAGAAATCGACACGCGGAATCGTCGGATTGCCAACAGTGTTTGCAATTATGATATAAAGCTGATTACTTCAGTTATCTGTGCTAACATCGAGTTTACGCTTTTTTTTTGCTTTTTTTGTTTACACACAAAAGTACATCAAATGGCAGCAATTAACTAATAACACAATCCCGACGCCCCGGTTTGTAATTCATTAGCAAAGTTTGCAGGACGAAAATTGAAAATCAGTCGAAACTTTAGCAATTAGTCCGGACGAAAAACGACAAAATTGACAAAAGCTCTTGGCTGTTGCATAAACGCGGTTACGAAACTGTGACATGATCGAAATTCATGCACTTGACATTGTGTGAATCATCTGTTTATTTTTTTTTATTTCTGCCGCGTTCCTTAGAGTACAGTTAAGTTTGTTTACGATCTGTTTTTTTAAAGGAATTTCTATTTTTTGTTCCGCAGATCAGTCTTGCAATAAAAAAATTCCGACCTATCCGATTGTGATTTCGATGAGCGAGCTGGACGAGTGGGAAGAGAACTGGAAAGTTGTGCCGAGGGTATGTAAAATGCGAAAAAAGGTAAACGGGGAGATGAACGGTTGCTTTCAATTTTTAATTCGGTCTCTTTGCAGGGGATGCATTTGAACAAGGGTGTTAAAGGAGAAGACCAGCCTTGGATTCCATCCAAAGTCGTCTCGTCCCCTTCTGAAGTATGCAACAAAATCAATCACTATCAAACAAATAATTAAAGTATCGGAACGTGCCATCGTTATAAGTGTACCAAGACCTCTCATTAGAGTACCCACAAGATAGGGTCTAAAAATAAAGACAAAAGTCGAAACAATAGTGACATAACCTCAAAAAAATCAAAATTCATTTTTTGAGGTTATGTTCCATCGAAAAATACAAGTAGGACAGCACTGTTCGGTGTAAAATTTTGCGCTCTTTTCATTTCCGATGTCAAAAAGTACATTTTATTTAAATTGTTAAAACTATGACCAAAAAATAACTTTTTTTTCAATATAATTGTGTCAAAAATATCCACATTAATTATAAATTAAAGATACAGGTCGAATTTTTTACTTTTTTTGTCAGATTGAATAACATAAATTAAAATTGGTCACAATTTATTTTAATTACATCATTAAGTACTCCTAACAATTAATTTTCAGAAAATTATGTCAAGTGTGTTATCAAAACATTCAGACTATTTTTTTTTTTTTTTTCACGTTAAATCTTTAGTTTATAAGAAATGTTAAGACAGTTCTTTAAAATTTGTCTTGTCAAATGTTGATAACTGAGACTGATGGGAATTTTTTTAATCTTTCAGGAAGAACGGAAGAAAAAAGAGTTGAAAGGAGTCGTGCCGTCCTGGAAGAACAAAGTAGTCTCGTCTCCGTCTGAGGTACGTCGACGGGAAGTTGTGTTCTTTTTTTCTCTTTTCTGATAACGACAGAGTTTCTAGGACGCGATTGTTTGTGATTAAACAAGTGACTAAGAGAAACTGCAGACCGGAGAGTGTAAGAAAACTGATCCATCTTTCTTTTATGTTTGCAGAATGATATTCTCACAGAAGAGGAGCTGAAATCCGCTGGCAAGGGGAAAGATAAGCCAAAAGTCATAGCGAAGGAATTCATTGGAGAGTCGTTTAATGGTATAGCAACGCTGCACTTATCTATTAGTCAACTAAAAATAGTTCGATTCATTAAGCGACACGCCTGGCACATTTCTATCAATTTTTTTTCCTTTTTTTTTTCGTTTTGTCATTTAATTATTACGAACAAGTCAAACTTTCAATCAATCTTCGGTCAAGTTTATTGTCGCGATTGTATCGGTTTTCTTTCTTTGTTTAATTGAAAATGAATTAAGCCGATTGGCGTGCGTGTCGAAAGTCACCGCGGAAGTATTGATTTCGAAGCCCTGACGGGAATAAATATATTTTATTCGTCTTAATGTATTTATGTTCAATTATAGACTGCTGAGTGGTCGAGTTGTATTAAACCTTTTCGTGTTGGTATTTTTGTTACAGGCAACGTGACAATGCGTGATAAAAAAGGTGGTGCTCTCAGCAGAGTTCAAAAACTCAAAAAACGTCTTAGTCACAGTTTTGGTAGACTTTGTAAGTATCCAGACAAAAACAAATGAATTTCGACATTTTAAATAAAAAATTAATCCAATTAAATTTCCATACCGAGAATGTCCATAATGAAATACTGAAAGCATTCCAGGAATTTGAAAGAGTTCAGCAGAAGAATCTCAATGGTACCAAACGAGGAAACAATTTTGTTCGAAAGAAAAAAAGTTAAAATAAATAAGAAATAAATCTAGATGAAGGCTTTGTCTCTGATTATACATAATTGCCTTTATCTTTGGACTAAGACCGTTAATCCCGTACCATCTGCATAATTAATTTAACGATTATCATATCTAGACGAAAGAATGTAATTTCAGTCTAATAAACATACGGGGAAAAAATATTTCACAGCTGATCGATACTCCGCAATGTGTTACAATTGTGAATCACATTTTTTTTTCACGTTCCAAACTTAATCACCCGTTGATAAAGTTGTGATAAAAGTTTTTCCTCAGAGAGACCGTTCAATAATCAAGTTTTGTATATAACGAGAGAAAAAGGAACAAAATCAAATTCCATTCAATCGCTTTCACCCGTAACGACGTTTCATCCGCAGACTAATCTAATAAAACACCTCTATTTTAAACGTTACAGCGATATCGAAGGAGGAAGCTGACGAAACACCAAATCCAGTTCAGTTGGCGTACACTGGATATTCAGAGGAGTTCCTAGACCGTTTGGAGCCAAACGGCAACATCCATTCTGATAAAAAATGTGATCGATATGGTACGAGGAAATTGTTTCTTCATCCAATTGTGCCCGATGTAATTCGATACAATTAACCGATTCAATGTCCGCAGATTGGGCTAGGATGGATCACGAAAGGGTGCATCGACAGCTTTCCGTGTCCAGCGATTCAAAGCTCCTCGATGAGGATATACGAGAAGAAGCCATAGTGATATTACGCCCGCGGCGTCCTCCCAGGCCAAAGTCGGAGGTCTTCCTGGGCGGCGAGAAGCCGCGCAGAAAAACCAAACGGTTCTCCGCGTTTGGCGTTAGTATCCCTTTTGTGTAAAATAATAACAATAATTCAAATTAGACGCTGGAAAATTATTTTAAGAGAGACAAATTATTTGTCTTTCAATTGTCTTTGAGTTGTCTATAAGTTTGCAAAATTTAAAAATAATTGAACATCATCAAAATTGTCTAATTTTACAAAGTCAACAAAGTCACTCTTAAACTTGATCTGTTTAATGAATATTTGAAATTATTAAATGTTAACGACATTGTCAGACAATATCGACGCAGGACAAAATTAAAATGACTATTTTTATTACAACAGTCGTAATTATTAAGAAAAACAAATTTACGCAGTTTACCTCAATTGATGCAACGCAAAAAAATCATACTATTATCGCGTCTCATTAAATCCTGCATTATATTCAATTCTTAATTCGAAAATCTATTCGGTATATTTAAAACAACGTGCCTAAGGACATAAATGAATTTTAGTCCGGTCTCAAATCACCCTTTTAGATTACAAGACAAGATGATTCGTCATTCCGAATACCTTTTAACCTTTGACCTTTGGGTCGCGATTAAATTTCAAGTAGAAATCGATCCCCGGTACTTGAGGTTGGATTAACATTGGACTCTTCTGGCTTTCAGGGCGATTCGCCGTTCGGCAAAACCGAGGCGTATGTCAAGCTGGAACAGTTGGGCATGGGGTCGTACGCAACCGTGTACAAAGGTTACAGCAACCTTACGAACCAGGTGGTCGCCTTGAAGGAGATACGACTGCAGGAGGAAGAGGGCGCTCCGTTCACGGCCATACGTGAGGCGAGTCTGCTGAAGGAGCTCAAGCACAGCAATATCGTCACCCTGCACGACATCATTCACACCCGAGTCACGCTCACGTTCGTGTTCGAGTACGTGCAGACCGACCTCTCGCAGTACATGGAGATGCACAGCAGTCCCAACCGAGGACTCAACCCCGGCACCGCCAAGTTATTTTTGTTCCAGCTTCTACGGGGGTTGGCGTACTGTCACCGCAGGTGCTTATCAAACCAAAAGCAACGAACTTGGAATTACAACGAATTAACAATTAATTAACAATTAATTAATGAAATACAATCAAGATGAATTATTTTGTAATTGTAATTTTGCAAAATTTGCGAATTTTGTAGAAAAACTAAATTGAAAACATAAGATTCATTGATCTAATCATATAACTGAAAGATGTTCGACTTTAATTTGTATTTTAATTTTTGTTTTGCAGACGAGTGTTGCACCGTGACGTAAAGCCGCAAAACCTGTTGATCAGTGAGATCGGCGAGCTGAAACTCGCGGACTTTGGTCTTGCGCGGGCGAAATCGGTGCCGTCGCACACATACTCGCATGAGGTTGTGACGCTGTGGTACAGGCCGCCGGACGTGCTGCTCGGTTCGACCGAATACTCGACGTCGCTCGACATGTGGGGTGTCGGTTGCATCTTCGTTGAGATGCTGACGGGCGTGCCGACGTTCCCGGGTGTGCACTGCACCCACGATCAGCTCGACAAGATCTTCAAGGTGTTGGGCACACCCACCGAGGACACGTGGCCCGGCGTCACGCATTTACCCGGCTACAAGGCCAACAGACTGGTGTTCTATCCGACGCGCAAGTTGGGTATTACTTTTCCTAAACTCTACGACATTGCTGAAGCCGAGACGATAGCGTCATCGCTTCTACAGCTGAATCCCGATCAACGAATAGGCGCCGAAGAGGCGCTCCAGCACGCTTACTTTGCTTCTTTTCCTAGAAAGTTGTTTGAATTGCCCGACGGTATGATATTTTCTTTGTTCCAAAAAATAACAATTTTCAGTTTCTCATTGAAAATTATTTTTTTAATTGATAACCTTCGTTTTTCTTATTTCAGAGATATCGATATTCAGCGTGGAAGGACTTCACTCGTATCTTGATTCGCACTAATTAACTAATACATCAAAAGAAAAAAAGTCGTACTTAGTTTGATTTCAATCAAACTCTAAATTCAAAAGTTTTTAAATCAAAAGAAAGCATTTTTTTTATTTGTACGATCAAGTTTTTGTCTCGGTTTATGTATGTGAGAGACGGTAAATTGGGTGCAGATACAGTTGGGCGACTGATAGAGAAAAAATATATGATCGAATCGAGTGCCTGTTGTAACAGATGAATATCAAAATGTTGAGACGTAACTGAATGGAACGAATGGTCGAATTACATAATTAAATTACATTTGTGCTCGTTAAGGAACGATGCACAACTGAGCTGTAGAAAATTATTTTCAAAGATAAACTCATCAAAGTACGTATGAATTATATTTGAAAATGTTGCATTCAAAAAGTGCAATAAAAATTTTGTTTTCTGATCAAAGGTGATAAATTGTTTATGCATGATGATCATTTGGTCACGGATCAAGATGAATTGAATCAAATATTAGGGACCCAATTGTCTGCTCCCAATAATCATATTTAGAATCATATTTAGAAAGCAATTTTTTTATGTTGTCCATAAGCTCGATGAGTTTGTTTTGTCTTGTCTTTTTTACATAAAGAAAAAGATGTTTTAATGAGAAACAAATTACTGTCACGTGTCATTGGCGTTTTGCACTTATGCTTTTTGACTCAAGAACGAGTGTTCGGTTACGAGGAATTCCTCAAACGATGCTAAATCATTAGAGCATAACCAGACGCTGCCAAACGTACTGATCTTTATGTTTTATTTTTTTTCCCTCTATCTCTATCCACTATTGTCATCTCTTCCCGAATTAGCGTCGACGTTTGTTATACGTACAACCAAAATAAAAGCGAAACAACAAATTTAAATAAGAGAAAAGCAGATGATAAGATTTAAAGTATTATAAAGGTTAAATTAGAGTGAAAAAATAAGGAATGCAAAAATACAAGAGAGAGAACTCAAATCAAGCTATGAATTATAAAACAGAGAAACAAAGAAAAAAAAGTAATATAGAATTATGAGTAGTGTTATTGGTGGAGTACGAAATTTTATTGTTCGCGTAGGATAATATTCAGCGCGCGGCGATGAATGTTCGTTTACTTTGGTTTCCTTTTTTTCTTTTGTTTTCTCGATGTAAAATCATGTTCGGCACTTTTCCGCCAGTTTTATTGATCTGAACAATTTGAGATCTTTTTTGAGATTTATCTTTTTTTTTCGTCTTCAGATCCTATCAAATAAAAATTCAAACATTTGTGAATTTCTTTGAACTCGACTTTATACAGAGTATAAGATAATGACAAAGACAGCGTAGGAGAAAATCAGTTACGAAGAAGTTGTGCAGCCGCGAAACAATTCGAAAGAAAGTAATTGCGGATGAACTCATATTTACATTCACTAGACGAATATTAGTTTTAGAATTGTAATATCAATCAAAAGACATATGTTGCGATAATATTAGTTGTTTTCGATCGACAAATTATTAGAGCGTCGTGCGACCCTCAAAGCGTTTTATTTTTCGTGTATTAGAAAACCTTTTCTTTTGTTACAAAAACAAATCTGTGCATCTGATTTTGCATAACATTTTACATTTTTCAAACTCGGAATGAACATGAATGATGAAAATACATTATCGGGATGATCGAATTTTTCAATCGTGGTATGATTTTTGGTCACACGACGAACTGCACTCCGATGCCCTCTAAAAATTGATTCGATTCCACTCGTAACGACCAAATTAGAAGGCGAATAAGCAACGTTTATAAGTAAAAATAATAGTTAGAACCATACGATTGACCAAATTATGAATCTAACCATCTCCTGCTGAAATGGTTTATCATCATTTTTTTATTTCACACTTGTAATATAGATAAATACGATCTTGTTTGACGATTGTAACGACTTTTTTTTTTACAACTTTGTACCCCGTTGATAAGTAATCAAATTTCGTACGATAGTATGTTTATAAACCTGTTTGTTTTTTTTCTCGTTTTCAATTTTCTTCATTTTCATTTTGTACTTTTTTTTCTCCGTTGTTTTCCTCCTCTCTCTCCATCAAGTTTTTATATTTCTTGTAGATCAATGAAGGTGTAATGTGATTTTAGTGCAGCATCGCGTCTGATCTTACAAGTTTAATGCATTTTCGCCATATGTGAATATTTGTGTTTTATATATGTTATGGATGATAAGAGTTGAAATTTTGTAAAAATTTTATGTAAAATACAACGTGACTACAGTCAAACTCAATTACTCCATTGAATAGTTCAACGAGCTTGTCACACGCTTGATCAGT
The DNA here is from genome assembly GCA_030522925.1 of Trissolcus japonicus. NCBI lineage: Eukaryota > Metazoa > Arthropoda > Insecta > Hymenoptera > Scelionidae > Trissolcus > Trissolcus japonicus. The sequence continues at coordinate 15,149 of JAPYZS010000127.1, read as the reverse complement.
CCGATTTTGTTTATATCTGTTCCTATTTTTCTGTCTGTTTGTATGTCACCGCTTTGTCAGTTTGTTTATTTAAATGGTTGAAACAAATTTTTTGACTCGAAAATTTTAAACAAAAACTTAACATGACGTTTAGACAAATTTTATACAACAATTTTGTGTAAAATTGTGCAAATGTTTATACGCAATGTTTATACAAATTTTTTTAAATTGTGTCAAAAAGTTGTTAAAACTCCTTAATTTGATGTATTTTCAATTGTTTCATTCATTTCTATCTCGTTTTCATTGGTCGAGTACAATTTCTCAGCTTTAATATCTTAAAATGTATAATTGTATTTCCAATTGAGATTATATGTTGCATTCCGCATCTCAGATGACAACCAGAAATTTTGTAACGAAACGTATTTTGTTTGCATTAAAAGAGCATATGTTTGGATATAATTAACTTCGTTTTTTTTCTCTTTACATTTTTCAGTGAACTTATTAAATCAAAACAATTTTAAGAGCTGCAAATCATGATTGATTTTAATTTTGTATGCTAAATTTTTGATTTCGCAATAACATTCAAAAGAAAGCAACTAAAAGACAAACGAAATTTTAGAGGTAAGTTTTTTTTTCTAAAATACATTCACTTTTTTTGTGAAATAGAAACTCAACTGTCTAAATTTGCCTTTCACTTATATAAGTGTCCAATTATTGTCTCTGAGATTTCATTTTCTTAAAATTTGAACACTAGAACTTGCAATTGTAACGATTGTTTTTATTTTAAAAATATTGAATAATTCGATATGTCGATTGAAAGTCAACAAACATGTTTATAAACAAAAAACAATGGATCCTCCAAAACAATTCAAAAGAATGTAAACAATGGCTCTTAACTTTCCAACCTGACAGAACTTTCTATTTCACTTTCGTCAAATTATTTCGCGCTCTCCCCTCTCGTAACGTGATGAGATTGACATGGTTTTTTACTTCGTGCTAATCTGTCCGTGACAAGCGAAACGTCAAGGAATCGGACTGCTCGCACTCTCGTGGACAATCCGAATTGAAACAACTTGAAAAAGAGACTTGAAGCAGCATGGTAGGCGAAGGCGAGACCACCCTCGCTGAGAGGATCAAAAAGCAGGGCGACGTCGTGCGAAAACTCAAGGCGGAAAAGGCCGAGGCCGAACTGGTGAGCATCTTTTGAGGTTAGGTTGCTCGCATATGGACGTGGAATAATCGGACGCACGTTATTCGCAATTTTTTTTTCGCGACTGTAAAACGGTTCGAATTTCCATGGTTTTGTTGATTTAAACCGAAGGAGACGGCGATTTTTCCAAATTTCACGACAGGTTGTTTGATCTCGTCGGGGGTGGTCGTTGCGTCATGCAATTCGGTTTGACAGGACCGGGTTCAGTGCTCCAACATTCGCTTTTCCACCACGTGGTTTTTTGCGAGTAATTGTAAACAGTGTCTATTCATTTTTGCTTACTTTTATAGAAAATAAATTATGAGATCTGAGTTTTCGAATGACAGGTTGTGTTTTCGACTTTAAAAATGGTGAAACGTTGTTCGAATTACAACCCGAAGCTGGACGATTTTTTTATCAGTTTGATTAAGTAACAGTTATTGATACTGAGGTGAATTTCATAAGAGTGCAATATTTTTGACATCATGTTTCGGTTAATGAAAACGTTAGTCTTTGCCCCCAGAAGTTGTCGTTGTGTAACTGTTACACCTCAGGTCTGATTTATTACAACCATTTTTTTATTTTAAATATTTAGATATTTATTTTTTCTTGTTTATAAAAAATAACTAACTGGGATACTTTTTTTTTAGATTAAAGCAGAGGTTGCCAAGTTGCTCCAACTGAAATCGCAGGTAGAAGAAAATGGACCGCAAAAGTTTGTCCTTAAAACCCCCAAGGGGACTAAGGATTACAGCCCTGAACAGATGGCTCTTCGTTTGGGGGTGCTGCAAAAAATTGTAGCTGTTTTCAAACGCCATGGCGCTGAAACTATTGACACCCCGGTGTTCGAATTGAAGGTAACAAAATTGTTTACAATAAATATTGTTTTTTTAAAAACGAAGTTTCATCCTAAGTAATATAGAGGAAGGATTATGTATTTAATTTCACGGATGCAAAATTTGTTACAGGAAGTCCTGACAGGGAAATACGGCGAGGACTCGAAGTTGATTTATGATTTGAAAGATCAGGGGGGTGAGGTGCTCGCCTTGAGATATGACTTGACGGTTCCCTTTGCCCGATATCTGGCGCAAAACAAAGTGACGAACATCAAAAGATACCACATCGCTAAAGTTTATCGACGAGACAACCCTGCGATGACCAAAGGACGGTATCGCGAATTTTATCAATGTGTCAGTATTCAAAATTCAATTTTTGTTCAATAATAATGTTATTAAAATGATATTATTAAATAAAATTTAATTTTTATTCTTTGTTTATTTTCAGGATTTTGATATCGCAGGTCAATACGACTCGATGTTGCCTGACTCCGAATGTGTGCGCATCATCGTCGAGGCTCTAAAAAGTCTAGATTTAGGTCCATTCGTAATAAAAGTCAACCACAGGTTACTCCTTGATGGTATCTTTTCAGCTTGTGGAGTGCCCCAGGACAAATTCCGGACGATCTGTTCAGCGGTGGACAAGCTGGATAAACTGTCCTGGGATGAGGTGAAGAAAGAGATGGTCGAGGAGAAGGGCTTGGAAGAGGCTGTGGCTGACAAGATTGGCAACTACGTCAACCGTAGTGGCAGCCAGGAGCTCATCGACGAGCTCAGGAACGACGCCCTGCTGTCCAAGGAACCCAGCGCTGTCCAGGGTTTGGACGCGTTGGAACTTCTACTGAAGTATTGCAAAATTTACAAAGTCCTGGACAGTGTCAAGTTCGATACCAGCTTAGCCAGGGGGTTGGACTATTATACCGGTGTTATCTATGAAGCTGTTTTGACTGGTAAATTAAACAAAAATTCAATTAAATTGTATAATAATTTTTGAAACAATAATTATTGATCAAAAATATTTTTTTTCTAGGAGACGATGTAGAAGTTGGCAGCATAGCAGGAGGCGGTCGTTATGACAATCTTGTAGGAATGTTTGACGCAAAGAGCAAAACTGTCCCGTGTGTAGGTGTGTCTCTAGGTGTCGAACGGATCTTCAGCGTCCTAGAGGCAAAGTTGGCCGCGAAGAATTTGAAAACTCGCACGACGGAGGTCGAGGTCTACGTGGCAAGCGCACACAACAATCTTCATGAGAAGCGCATGGAGATCATCGCCATGCTTTGGGAAGCCAACCTCAAGGCCGAACACTCCTATAAGAAGAACATCAAACTGCTCCACCAACTGCAGCACTGCGAGGTCAACGAGATCCCCTTGGTGGTTATTCTAGGCGATAGCGAACTGCAGAAGGGAGAGGTCGTTCTTCGCGAGGTGAAATCTCGCGAACAGAGAAATGTACCGCTTGACAAGCTCGTATACGAGATTCGCGACTGGTACAAAAATCACCCGAGCGATCAGTGATAGGGACAGATAATTATTTTTTGTACAAAGTAGCTCATGCATTTTGAATCAAGGTTTGAGAGAGGAAACGAATCTGAATCACAGGACCTGTGAATTTGGAACATGTATGGGCAGTTGGGATGATTGTGACACTCAAAGATCTGATAATTTGAGAAATAAAATTCTGCTGGTTGGATAAAATTAATGTCGAAGGTCCTGATTGTTATTAAATCTACATCGAACGTCCACGGATTAAATTAAAAAAAATTTAATTCAGCATCTTGAAAAACAAAAATCCTAAAGATTAAAAAAAATGGATTTTATTATTTTGTTACAATTATCCTAACTGCCCTCAAGTTTTTTATTTGCGAATAAAAAATAATAAATGAGACTTTGAATAATAAATAATCGAACGACTTTTGTCAAACTTGATTTAAGTATGAAATAAAATTTTAATTTCTCCTCTCTGTTCAAAATAACAATTTTTGCGGCACCCAAAGACACAGAGATTCCGTGTTTCTTTTTTACTCATTTATTTATGCTAGACTGTAAGAACTGCGAGGATCATCGTTTAAACGTTTAGTTGTACGTTTTTGATCGCTTTCAGCTTTAGATCAATAGTTGACGTTCACATTTTCTATAACATGACACCAACTTTTTTTTTCTCACAATAACAAAGTACACAACCTTTCAATTTTCATCGTCACAGATAAGATTTTTTCTATAATTGCTTTTGCATCTTAAGAATTTGTAAAAGTTATTTGCTGTAAATAAAAGTGATTGATGAATCGAATTGAGTTTAGTATTCTTATTCTTAGTTTTAATCTTTCTTATGTTTTTCCCCGACAAATTCACGGTTACATTTGGTTTCCAGTTTTACGACAACTTGTTTGTTCCAATAAAAAATTCTTATGAATCGGGCTCAAGCCGAAACAATAGTGAAAACCCTCTCGGATTATGTTTAACCCATTGCCGTGAAATGGCACAAACAGTTGTTCATTTGACAGTTCTCTGCATGTGTGTGTGAACCAATGGGAATGGGCGAAATATTCTCTGTCCTTTGATTAGAGTGAAGTGGCTACAGTTATACGAACTGCTATTGGTTTTCGAACTTTGAGGTTATGTAGGGGGCGCTTGTGGCGTCAACGGATGACATTTTTTTTATTTTCTTGACGCTTATTTTAAAAACAATAACCTCAATTTAAAAAAAGTTCTATATTATTTAAAATTAAAAAAAGAAAACTTCAAATAAGGCTTGAATTTAACAAAACGTCATTAGATCCTCTAAAATAAAATAAAATTTTAAATATTATCGTATGAGTTTTTCGCAAATAGTTCTAACAATAAAATGTAAAAAAAAAAAATTCAAACGAAAATCTGTTTTTGTGGTTCACCTGTCATAAAAGTTGTTATGTTTTGAAGACAAAAAAGTGATTTTTTGTATGGAATAAAAACAAAAGAGGAGATAAACTCAAGATAAACAGGCGAAAAACTTAATTGAATCGGTAGAGCAAAAGTTGACAACCGACGCTAGCGCCACGATACGGAAAGATTTGGGATTCCCTGGTTGGCGGCGCGAGAGAGAGCGCGCGCCTCCTTGCTGTCATTGTTTTGCAAAACATTGTTGGCATCGTGAGATGCAGAACGTCTCGAGCTCGGTTGAAACGTTTGTAACAGTTTTCAGTGGACAACGTTCGGGCTGTGCTTTCGTGTGCGTTCTTAACGCCTTTTGATACCTCGACCAAACGCGACACTCGGCTTCGACCATGGCCACCGACCGCGAAGTCATCCTGGCGGACTTTCAGGTGAGTCGACGCCGCTCAGCACTTTTACACCTTCGAGGTTAGGTCTCTCCGAATCCCATTGTGACGACTCCAAATTGCGCGATGTTTCTAACGCAACTGTCTTTAACGTCCGGGATGCATTTCTCGTCGACGTCGACAACTGTTGCGAAACAACGACGTTCATGCAGTTCATCATGCCAATAAAAAAAGATTTTCTTTGTTCGAACACAAAAAAATTAATGACTCGGGAAAAATTTGGACAAAACTTTTGTTTACGCCGTTTTCTTTGTTATGAAAAAAAAAAAAAAATATATAAGTCTGAACGAACATTCAGTTTGGAAGTTTTGTATGAAGTTTTTGACATATTGTGTTTTGAATTTAATTTTTCGTTTTTATTTTACGGAGATTAACCAATTTTTTTTCCAGGCATGTACGGATATAGACGATGTTGCCGAGGCGATTCACCATCTTGAGGGAACGAATTGGGACTTACTGGTAAATTGAAACTTAATTTTTCAATTTATTATTGTTTTTTAAATAAATCGGTTTTAAAAATCAATACATTGGGTTGAAAATTTTTTTTTAAGGCTGCGATAAACAAAGTGATGCCAGAAGGAACACAAAAGTTGCCCTCGGAAATTCGAGCGGACGTCGAGATGATTCAAGAGATCGAAACATCGGCGCCCGTTTTCAACAAAGCAGAAAAATCGAACTCCGTACAGACCGAGAGACCGTTTGGGTTGAGAACCATAAACAATCTCAGATCAACGGAGAGGGCGGAGAATCAGCCTGGCACAAGCAGGTCAACGCTCAGCATCGAGATTCAGTATAAAAATAAATACCTCACTGTTCACTTACCCGAGGTTGCTACTATACGTGAGTGCCAAATTGAAACAAAAAGTTTGAATTAATTTGAGAATATTAAATGTGATTTTTAATTTCGATCTTTTGCTTTGATTATTTAGGGGATTTAAAGATGCAGTTAGCAGACCTGACGTCTGTGCCGTTATGCAAGCAGGAGCTGAAAGGATGGCGGAAAGAGCCGTGCAGCGATTATGATAGTGTGAAAGATCACATAATTCCGTTTTGCAAAACCTTAGAGTTAACGCAAGATGAATCTGTCGGGGATAGTTGTGTAGATAAGTAAGACACTGACAAATCATTGTCTTATTTTATAAGAAACAAAATCTACTTTGACATTATTTAATTTTTAATATATTAGTAAGGATTAATTGTTGAATGTTTAGAGATGTAAAATTGGAAAACAACAACGTAATCCACGTTACGTAAAACAATTTACGTAACATAACATAATTGTCTTTTTTTAACAAATTTTAATTAGAATTTTTGTTTTTAATTAGAAACGACTTATCAAATCGACTGGCATCAACTTACACGTTAAACGTCAGAGATGAAATACACAACAAGACGTACAATCTCAAGTTCCCGGGGACACACACCATCTTGGAGGTCAAGACAGATGTATATTCATTGATTGACGTACCTGTTAGGAACCAAGTGTGGAAGGGATGGCCAGTCTCTTTAAAGGACGACAACACGATATTGGCTCAAAGCGGAATCAATTTTCCCGAGCATGATCTTTCTGTCAGTAAAAACATTGTTAAGGATAAGAATAAAGTAAGTGAGGAACTGAAATCGTGATATGAAGTTAAACATTTCATAAATGTTCAAAATTAAATTAAATTTCGTTATTTGCAGGAATTTATTGATCTAGTGGAAAGCGATAGTTCCGCCGAGGAGATAGAGGACGGGGACGACTTTGAAGACGCCTCGGAATCATTTCAGATGGAGGATGACGTTTTCATTGACAATGTTGTCTCAAAAAAGCCACAGCATCTAAGTGAGTTTGACGTTCCTCTCGTCTTGTCAAATGGCTGGATCGATTGTCATCATTATCAATTGAACTGTTCGTTTTGATTTATTTCCAGTGTCAGACAATGTTGAGGATGACACTGCCGGAACGCTGCAATTCTCACAGGAATTCGAGAAACGTTACGGCCCGGTGCATCCGAATTTCTTCGTAGGAACTTTCGAGGAGGCCGTATCAGAGGCGTTCGTCCCAAAAGAGGTTTTTTTCAATTCATTTATTCCCATTTGACGGTTATAAATGCAAACATATGTTTTATTCATGATAAAAATAAACTTTTACTCTCGTTGCAGAAAAAATTGCTGGCAGTTTACTTGCACCACGACAGTAGCATTTTGACTCACGTTTTTTGTACGCAATTGCTTGGATCCGAGGCTGTTTTGCAACTGCTATCTGCCAACTTTATAGTCTACGGTTGGGACATGACTCACAAACCCAACGAAAATCGGTAAACAAAATTTAAAAATTGATAATAAATTCAAAAATTGATAATAACAATAAAAATAATAATTTGGACAATTTTTGTCTCCCTTCAACAGATTCTTAAATTCATTGCAAGAAACTTTGGGGATCACGGTAAGAATGGCGGTACAAAATGTAGATATAGATACAATGCCCCTGTTGTTGATTCTAATATCAAACAAAATTTCAATGGAAACATTCACTATCATTCGAGGCAACGTGGGAGTTAATGACTTACTTACAAGTCTCGTGGAAACAATCGATATTTTCCAAGTGAGCAATCCGTAATCAATTCAACGAAGATTATATTTTTTTACCAGTCGTATCATCATGTTTTTTTTACTGATTTCAATATATTTGTCATCCAGGAACATCGCCAATCTGAACTTCAGTTTGAAGAAGAGAGACAGGCGAGAGAAAGAGTCAAACAGGAACAAGACCGAGCGTACCAGGAGAGTTTGGATGCTGATAGGTACACTATTTTTGTTCACTTGAACTGAATAAATCAATGGAAATTTATGATTACAACTGATGTTTTAACAATTGATTATTTAGAGCAAAAGAAGAGGCGAAGCAGTTGCAAGAGCAGATGCAGCGACAGATGAGAGAGCAGGAGGAAAACGAGCGACTGGCGCATGAAGCAAAACGGGAGGCTCGTCGACAAGCGATCATGTCGAGTTTGCCACCGGAGCCAACGTCGGAGGTCGGCGTTATAAAGGTGCGCGTCAGGTTGCCCGCCAATATCCCAGACAAAGTTCTTGAGCGCAAATTTTTCAACAACACGCCACTACAAATTTTGCTCAATTATCTTATTGTCGAAGGCTATCCAACTGACGAATACAAAGTTATATCCAGTTGGCCTCGAAGAGACGTAAGAATCGAATTCAATCGATTTTGTTTTGTTCAAATCTAATTTAAACAGATGATCTAAACAAAATCTTGTTTTAAATTTTTGTTACAGTTAACGACTGTAGACTCATCAAAAACTCTCATCGAACTCCAGTTCCATCCACAGGAAACACTAATTCTGGAAGAGCGATAAATAACGAATAAAGTGAAAACCTTGAAGTGAAAAAAAAATGGATAATATTAAGATTTAAGATGATAATTGAGATAGGTGTAATCAGAGAGTACGTCGGAAAATGCAGAAAATAAGTAATCGTTAAGGCTTTTGATTTATTTTATGTATTTATTAAACAAAATTCCTTTTGCTATAGTCAGAAATTTCATTATACAGTTTTCTCCGGCGTAGCGAGTAAGAAAACGATTATCTGACCATGTACAAAATTGTCCGCAAATTCGTAGGAGAAATTTATTTAAAATGATGGGAGGTAAATGAGAAGAAAAAGAAAAAAGTGTAAGAAAAATGGTTTCGTGGAAATGAGTCGTGAGACGAAGAGAACGCATGAAAATCCGCATTTGTATATCATGTCGAACGTAGTTTGTAGGCCTGTTTTATATTACGAAATTACTTGCGATAAAACGTATGTGTTGGAATTCAGATTAGTGATTATCGAAGTCAGAATTTTATAACCGAGAACACAACTGATTTATACAATTAATATACGTAATCTTATTTAGTTAATTCAAGAAAAAAAAACTAAAGGAACCGAAAAATATACAAAAAAAAAAAGAAAAAGTATCTTAAAAAAAACAAAAGGAAAGGTGTCATTGAAATTGCAAGTTGTGGATCATAATTGTGTACCTTTGTGACAATTAGGTTTAATTGCTCTCAAACTTTTTGGAATGCCACTGCAATTCTGTCTGTTGAAATCTTATATCAACTTATACTTTTTTGTGAAAATATTTAATAAAGACTTGCTTTTTGTTACTCGTGTCTTTCGTGTCACACGATTTTATTACAATAATATCATAACCAAACATCATAAATACAAAAGATATAATTTACAATCCTTACATCTATCCGTGTAAAAACATGTATGTACAAATTAATTAAAATTTCTTCGTTTTTTTTTTAACTGAAACAATGTAAGAACAAAACTTAAACATTGACGACATATTTAGCTTTCAGTTTCTGCGCCCCTTTGAAGGAGAATCTACAGATGAAGTCGCGGAACATAGCCAGACAGCAGAGGAAGCAGTGGATAGTCACGACAAATACAAAAACTCCAAAGCAGATGATAAGGGTGTCTTTTGGTTTCTCCCAGTCGAGGATCTTGTACACATAGTGGTTGCCAAATTTATCAAGTCCTCCAGCCTGGTAGTACAAAAAGTTGAACAGCACGTAACAAGACATCGTGAAGGGACACCACCAGAGCGCCTTCAACTCGAACGGAACTCCAGCAACGAAAAAGTCCATCACCATCAGCAGACTGTTGAACCCGTGGACGAGGATGTTGAGAGGATCCACACTGTGGATCTCCGGGTCGTGCACCAGAGTCCAGTAGATGACCGTCACCGACAGGGCCAGACTGGCGGTGACCACGTGGAGGAACCAGAACAGTTTCTCGCAGCAGCCGAGTTTCATCTCGGCAGCCTCGAAGTACAACGTGTTTTGCAGTCTTCTACGTCTGGTCACGATGATGGCGCCCAAAAGCGACTGAGTGGCGCCCAAGATGAGGTCCCAGTTGGTGAGGTAGATGAGCCAGGTCTTTTGGCTGGGAGAACGGTCGTAGCTGCCCAGTTCGAAGATCGAACAGAGGATGATGCTCGTCCAGGAAAAACAGACGAGCCAACGGTAGACGAAGTACCACAGTTTCACCGTGTTCTGACATTTCGGCTGCGATAACACTTGGGCTATTGGGAGCTTCTCTGTTGACATGCAGTCGTGGATGAGGTTTTTTGTAATTATTTTGGTCGCCATTTCCTGTTGATTAAATAAGTCAATTTAATTAGTTGGGTTTGAATCGAACTTTTTGATGGGAATGTATAACAAAATTGGAAAACTTTATCCACGTGGCTTGCGGGTTTGAAGAAAAAAGAAAAGAAAGATACAAGATGAAATGAAAAAGGAAACTATGGAATTTGAGAGATGCAATGTCATACGAGAATTGTGTTAGAAATTGAACTTATAAAAGAATGATGTTGTTGAATGATTGTTGATTTCTTTTCATTTTCATTTTTCATTTCATTTTTAATAAGTTGTTTTGTTATTTGTTAAAACTTTTGTGCTTTTTTGGTTGTTTTAGTATTGTTTAAATGTAAAACGTAAAAAAATTAAGAATATTATTGTACTTGCCAGAGAGTGTTGAGCTGTGAGATGCTGGAACGAAGCCGAACTGAAATGGTCACATTTGAGAGGCCAACCTGTTGTTGCACAGGCAAAAGGAACAAAACTGTTCGGTTCATAAGAATGAACCTGCGTCCAGAGGTGGACTATTTGACCTGAAGATGCATTGTGTCTACGGCATTTTAAACCGTGAATGTAAAAGACATGCGCAGTGGATTATCTCAAAGTGAAAGTTTGTCGTTCAAAATACGTATTTTGATAAGAGATTTGGTGTTTTTTTTTGTTTTCTTTTTAAGAGATAAATGAAATTTGTAAAAAAATCAGAGTGGATTCATAATTTGTTTGTCGGTTTTCATGTTTTTGTCCGATAAATAATTTTTACAATTCTGTCCACGGTCAGTTTATTTTTTCAGTCTTATTTTTAGTTACGTCAAGAATTGTCAATAAAAATTATGCAACATTTGTTAATTTGTTAGAAAATTATTAAATTAATGTTTGTAATAATTTCAGAAAAATGTTTAATCATTTAATTTAAACTTCTAAATCTCAGAAGAGTTGTATAACTTTGCATAAAATTTCGTCCGGTGAGAAAGTCGTATGAAATTCTTAATTGTAACGACATGGTAATTTATTCTGTCCAGTCCTTTTCGTCACCTCGTTTTGTTTATATCGTAATGTCACATGTTTACTGTCCGAATTTCATGTCTGTTCAAAACTCAGTGGGAATAAGATGAAAGGCGAAATCGCCACGATCTACAGTTTTACTGATATTATATAAATTTTTGAAAAATCACTAACTTATCAACAAAATTTTGTGTCGTTTAAATATTTTTTATTCGAAATTGTCAATCGAATTGTGTCAAGTTTTAGACGTGTGAAAATTAACAATAATGATGGTGGTGATGATAATGATCGTGAAAATGATGAAGATACAAAATAAAAATAAATAATGATTTGAGTCAAGTGAAATTTACTTGCACAAAACAAAAAAATATCAGACGACTTCCAAAATAAAAAATCGCCTAAAACATTTTGTTTTATAAAAACAGTTAATTTTCATGAAAAAAATCAAAACTTTTTTTACAAGATTTCGTTTTTTAGCGCTAAAAAACAAAAATATAACGTTTTTGTTACTCAACGATAACGTTTTGAAGGTTCAGGGGCTTAAGAGTTAATTTTGTCAAGCACGAAATTTGGCGGTTATCTTAAAACGAGAATGAACCACTAATATAAAATATAAAGTTGTAAATAGAAAGATTTTATTTACAACTAATTTGTTTAATTAAAAAAAATAGTCCAGATATGATGTCATTTATAAGATACTCATCTTTTTCAGCGTAGTAACGATGTTTCTGTTTATCAAATAATTCAACCAATTTTTATAAGTCAAGTGAAACATTCTTCAAGCAAAATTGGAAAATAGATGGTACTTTTGAAGAAACGCCTGACGTTACGGGTTCTTGTTAAATGAAGTTCACAACTCGTCAACTTTGTCTATTCTGTGAATAATTTCTATACAAGTACATACACAAAGTGACTCCTTTTCATTTATGGAAGCGTGTCGGGCTTTATTAACTATTAATCTCCTTACGCGTTCACAATGTGTTAATGTTTAACAAGTACAATTATCCGTTCAATGGGTAGAGTTTAACAAGTTACCTTAGTTTCCTTATTTTATTTCTATAATAGTTTTATATTACTTCCGAAACGACTCGAAAAATTAGAGAAAAAATTGAAACTCATCTGAAAGACACAAGTAATAAATTAATAAAACCGTAGGGAGAAACTTTTCTTGTAAAATTGTATTGAATGAGAATAAAATTAAGTCTCATGAAAGTGCATTGTTCTATAGAACTTCAATCGGTGAATGTTTCGTGTTCTGTAACGCCAACTGATATCTTTTATACTTTTGACAAACCATTTTTCAAAATTTCTTTATCATGATACGTGCACGTAGTTTAGATGGAAATAATACTCGAACGCGAAGTTTGGATGTGTCCAGTAAAAGAGTTGAAAACATTTATAAATCAGATTACTACAAATATTACCGATACATTTCTCTCTTGCAAGGGTGTTGGCCCTACCAAAAGTTCTACAAATATATCATCTTGTTTTTTCACTCCCTCGTTGCTTACCGGTGTTCTGGCGGGCAGGTAATAAAATGATTTGATAAAAATATCGTTGCTCAAATACACCTGGTAAATAATTTACCAAGTTTGTGTTGAAATAAAAAAAAAATTGATAAATAGAGACATCAAATAGAGTTAAAAAATTAAAGTATCTGATTGAAATAAATTATTAAAAACACATCATTAATGACACAAATTGAGAAACATGTTTGCTTTTTGAGGTGCAACTAAACTTAAGAAATTCGCAGGTTTGTTATTTAAGAAGTCATCGAGACATTGACAGCATTGTACAAAATCTTTATTTTTTATTGGCCACAATTGCTATAGCATCTATACGTCTTTTTTATATTGTTCAACACAGAGAGGCAGGATTGAATGAAAAATATGAGTTTCATTATTGTTAAATTTTGATTCGTATTTCATAGTTAAACAATTTTCAGTTGTTATTGTTACACGATGACCTGCTGCATGACTGGCAGAAAGTATCAACTTTGGAAGAATATTTCATCATGGACAAATTTGCTAAACGATCACAAAAAGCAATACGCATAATGTTAAGTAAGTTTTTTTTTAATCAAGTTTAAAATATAAAAAGCTGCTAATAATTTTTTTCAGAGATGTTAATATTCTTGTTAACGTCAATTTATATATTACCTTTGATTCCACTGATTTTGGATCATATTAAACCACTCGATGAAAAACGTCCCGAAGCCTTTCTCTTCGAAGTGAAATTTATAATTTTCATAGAACCTGATTGGGTCATGAAATATACTGCCACTACGATTGGGGCAACGCATGCACTGACGTACCTGACCGCTTTTTTTAGTTTCTCAGTGGTCTTTGTTAATCAGTTTTGTTTCAAACATGCAGTTGTAAAGTAAATATTGAACACATAAATATTATTAGAGATCACTTTGTTAACTTGATTAGGGTCGTCTTCTTTTTTTTGTTTGTTTATTTTTACGTTTTGTGCTAATGAAAACTTATGCTCAATGTTAAACATGTAATCTTCTCATTATTTTTAAAATTTTGTACATATGTGTATGGGTCGCTACCGCCACCCTCAATTTGGGACTCATTTTTTGCATAGTTCTGTATTACAAAACAAATTGGTTTGTATTATTCAACATTAAATGTTTCTGATGTTAGATTGGCAACTGATAGTTTTTCATCCAATCAACATTCGACTAACTTGAGTGACGATTTTTCGAATGTGATCAGATTTATTGTTGCGGCTCATCAAAGAGCTATTGAGTGAGTTTAATTATTTGTCCTTGAAAATTGCCAGGATAATTCAAAATACAATTAAAATAGTATACGTTAATTGTTTTTCCCAAAGGTTTAGTAATTTAATAAGATTTACGATTAATAAATTAGTTGCCATGAGCGTTGTATATGGAATTCTCATGATGGGTACAAGTATTTATGGTGTAAGTTTAAATAAATATTAGCAATGTCGGATCGAAATGATTCATACGCCCTTCTAGTGCTGATAATATAAAAAATTAATCACTATTTATTTATTTATTTTGTTTTTTTGACATTGCAGTTCCAACTTAATTTTAACAATCCAAACAAAATCTTAAACCATTTGCCTGGAACCTACTGTTCATTAATTTCAATATTTTTTGTTGCATACTTGTCTGAATATATGACTAAGAGTTCTACTTCGTTATACGTACACTGGTTACAATTCTTTGAAATAATGATCGATTGTAGGATCAACCGGGATAAAAGTGATACTATTTTATAGTTTGAAGTTTTTATGTCACAACTTTTTCAAAAGAAAATAATGGTTTAATTAATTAACAGAATTAACAGACCTGATTAAAAATTGTGACTTTCTTTTGTAAAACTCACCGAGTTCGGCGATCCAAACGATGCAGATCGGCGCAATTTCAACGAACCTTTTTTCGATGATCCCACGTTGCGATCTGTTTTCCAACGATGCAATCCTTAGGTAGCCTTCAACTGGCCATCAAGGTCGTTCTGGATACGCTGATGCCGAAGTTGTCCGGATACACCTGCCAAGTTTTCATCTGCGACTGATCTGACGGTCCTGGACTCCTTTCCTCGTTCTTCCGTGTTTACTTCACTTCACTATATTCACTATTTGTCACTGTTTTGTAATTACTTTTAATTTATTTAACATAAAGAATACTAAAAATAAATAACAACAGTATAGTTTACACGTTTGA
>JAPYZS010000126.1:0-252214 GCA_030522925.1 Trissolcus japonicus | reverse complement strand
CAGCTGGTCTAATGAAACCGCTGAAATAGACTGCTTTTCAAAATGTCCTTGAGATAGGCCCTTTTTCGTCATTTTCATCTAAAATTGATGAAATAGGCCCTTTTGTATCTGCTAATTGAAATACGCCCTTCTTCTTCTGGGGCGACGATATAAAGTCCTTGCATACTGGCTTTCCAATTAACACTTACCAGCAAATCCATACGAACAGCAAAGACATTCATTAGGAGTCCAGGTGGGACATTTGTATTCCCACGTCGGCCGGACGCTTCCTCGAAATATCTTCTTTATATATCCATTCTTTGTGGATTTACCAATAAATAAAAAAATATTAACGTTAAAGCAATTTTGAGTCGGCGTAAGCACAAAAAAGAAAAGACGTTTTGAAAAATTCCAAGAGTCAACAGAAATCTCAATGTGCTTGTCGAAAAGTTTCATTCTTCTTCTTTATTTTATTTCAGAACAGGTTTCGACTTTTATTTGTGCGACAAAAAAAATTCAGTAGAATCCAGCAATTTTTGTCTCACATCTTTGAATAGTTTTTTGAATTTTATTTGAATGAAAAACTTTTTAATAATTTTAACTGCATGTGCAAACAAATAAAATCAGTTAAAGATAAAGATCAAGAAGAAAAATGTTTGTTTTTTTTTTTTTATAAGTGATATGTAAGATTCAAATGATATTTCATTCGATATATTTGATAGACGATTGAATTGTTTGCGTCAACTCATTGATTACACATAATCGATCTGATCAAATCAATTAGAGTATGAAATTTTCATTTATTTTGACTGCATGCATAACAACAAAATGAAGTGATGCCTCGTGCACATATGAAATACTCAACAATATTTAAAATATTTTGTTATTTGTTTATTTTTATTTTTATTTTTTTGCAAAAGACAATCAGGTTGATTAATGTACCGAGATCGATTGATATAAATAGTTTTCATTCAAGTAGTTTTGATAAATTCTCAATTGATTTAATCGCATCTAATCTATCGTTTTCATTGAGCTTGAAAGTTTTTCTACGCATCAGGAATAAATTTACACAAGCAGTTTAGGTCACATTACATTATTTTCTATAATAAATATGTAATTTGTTTAATTTTCAACAAAAAATGTAACATTTTCAATTTAATGTGTCAAGTTTTATATTCTTACTTCGAAGACTCATCTACTACCTTGACAGACTTAAAAGTAAAATTTCAATAAATAATGAAACAATGACCCCAATTGTTAACAAACAAAAGGACGAAGAAAATATCAATATCGAATATCAAAACAGATAAAAGAATTGTTTTTATTTAATTAAAAAAATGAGGCAACTTTTTTTAATGCGTATGAAACTTTGAAACAAAGAATTAATTATTTTTAATAGAAAAATTGATAGCTGTGATATACAAACGTGTAAATTTGGTCGATAATTCAGAACGTTTTAAAATTTGTACTATAAGAAACTGAATTATACAATTTTGATATCAAAGAGTGCATACGAGTTTATGCACTAGTTGCTGATTGCAGACTAAAGGTTTTTTGTGATTTCTTTGTCGTATAAAATGTACTGACACAGTCATGTCCGTGACGCCAATGCCACCAAAGAAAGTCAGCATTGTTATGAAATCAGAATGTATTTGGTATAAGGTTTTTGAAATTTATTACACAGTTAAAATTTTAAAGGGATTACATAAACGCCATTTGTTTACAAAACTAAATTGAGCCACACTTGACGAATACAAATATGTTTCAATAAATCACTCAAGTTAGTCTTTGTCACAATTATGTGCAATTTATTTGCAATGTGATATTTATAATATTTGTAGCTACAGTAAAAATCACGTATTTTATCATTAATGTAAATAATAATTTGGAAAACATTGATTAAACCTTGCATTAAACTTTTATATCAATCGATAAATAATAATTAATCTCAATGTTTTCACTTTAATTGTCACCCAAAATTCAAATTAAAAATTAAGAGTTCGTATGCACTTAATGATATAATAAATATAAATTTGTAATTTAAAATATAATTCGCTCTTTTTTATTAAACTATGTCTCCTGATCTTGATCTTCATTAACTATATGCTATGAATACAATCATTTTTTGCAATAAAACATGTTCCGTGAAGTACAAAGTTAAATTGCTTAGATAAGACTTTTTACAGAGCATTGAAAGCCCAACCTATAAATCTAATCACTAATCATATTTTGAATAAACAGAAAAAATAGAAGAAATGTTATCCCGAATTGAATCTTAAAATGGTTTTAAACGAATGCCATCGCGAATAAATAACAGTCTTATAAACACTTTTCTTTCAATTTGTATAACTATAACCGAGTAATATAAATTGCAGTAGGTACAATTTCCGCACTTCAACATTCGCGACCATTCTTACTGATGAATAATTTCTTTTTGCTATATGTACAAGTCTTATATTGTACCATTTAATCTTACAATTAACGTAGTTTACAATATGTTTTTGTATTGTAGGTTGAAACCGTCCTTTCATTCTTGATTAAAAGTTATACACTGTTTTGAATATATTTTAATTCTGCAATGTCCTACAAGAAATGTAAAATCAAAAATTAGAAAACAAATCATACTCTTTAATGTAAAAATATAACTTATGTTATCAACATGTTTATACCTTAACATAATATTCACATGCGAATCACAAATATTCTAGCACGATATTTGCTAGGTAGCTTCTGCTTTGTGAGCAGACTCAATGATCTCCTTCAAGCAGCGTCCGAATTCTTCTATAATCAGTTTCTGTGATTTTTCTTCATCGAGCATATTACGCTCAGCTTCTTCAGCTTGTGCCATCAAACATTGACATGTCATCTCCACAACTTTATCAGTTAAAAAGTTGAACGGTTGCCTAAAATTTAACCATCAGTAATATTATTATAATCAACTCACATAAAAATATAAGCATACAAAATATAAATAAATAATTACCTAGGCCCGGTGTTTGAAGTTGCAGGAGGCCTGAACGCCATTTCACTAAAATGTTGCAATTTTGCTTTATTCAAACTGAGCTGCGCGGTGCGAGCTTCTGCAGCCTCTGCTAAATCTTTCAACGACTTTTTAGTCAATGCTAAGTCTTCAACGTTACGGCAGCCAACACATTTACAATTTTGAGAACAGGGAATCTTAGCCTCATAGCATTCACAATAATTCTTCAAGCAACCGCTGCGCTTACAATTGCATCCTTTATTGTGTCTTCTGATATCTTCTCCAGTGTCTTTACCCTTACCAATTTTTGGTCTAAAAGCATTTGGATTTCGTTCTAGACAAGATTTAATGGCTCGTTGTCTTTCCTCTTCATTTCCAAGATTGTTTGAACAATTGTTACAATTACACATGTGACAAAACTCTCCATTCGCAAAGCAATCGCAGTATCTAAAATAAAAGACAAATTAATGTCAAAATCTCGTATCGATTAAATTAAAATAAATTGTAAATCTGTTAATATGGCTTACAATTTGAGACATTGCGATTTTGTACAATTGCAGGGCTTGCGCGGTCGTATGCCGTTTGGTTCAACGTTATTATAAGATTTTGAACTTTTTGTCTCCAAGGTGCTAAGCGATGAGGTCTGTGACGTTTGTAAGCTTGTATTCAACAAAGTTGGAGTCACTTGCAGTTTACCTTTCACATCATCAGTAACAATCTGCAATTTGTCATTTAGATTTATTATTCATCATTAAATTACTCTATTAGTTCTTCATTCGGTTTGGAAATGTCTTACTTTCTTAACTGTTGATTGTTGCTGTTGAATATACTGAGCAGGAAGAACCACAATGTTGCCCACATTTGGACCTGTGGAAAGAACAGCCTGACCAGATGCCAATTGGCTCAAAGCAGAAGCAGGAATAGTGACCGAATTTTTATTTTGACCCGATCCTGTGCTTGAGGCCGGAATAATTATTCTCTGACTGGTACCAGCCAAAGTTTGACTCTTCGGTGCAACGTTTCTCAAAGTCTGATTGCCTGTATTCAGCGGTACAACTTTGACGATTTGTTGCGGTTGTGTTGACACCTTATGTGTCACTCCTGTTTGAATAGTCTGTGTCTTTGGTTTGCCTACTGTTACTACGTTCGTCGTTCCTGTTCCTGGGGTGCTCACTAATCGCACGTATTGGACCTAAAGTGACATTCAATTCAATTCGTCATTCACAAACATTTTTATTTCTTTTTCTTTTTCAAGAGAAAATTTCCAGTTTATTTCATAATAAAGATAAGATACTAATTTACGATAAATTTGAATTATAAACTTTTAATCAATTCATGATAATTTTTATCGTGATAATTACCTGTCTCCTTGGAATTTGCATCTGATGAACAGAGTTCGAGCCGGAAACTATGCTTTGATTTGCTGGTATTCTTATTACTTGGCCACCTCCGAAAACAGCATTTGTTTTGATTGGGCTCTGAAAAATGATTAAAACTCTCAGATAAAGATAGCAATCTAGCAATATTGCAACTTCCATGCCTAATCTAACTGCTAAAAACTCAAATTTCCTGATGTTATACAAAGCTAAAGCGTTAGATTGTATAAACAGTTCTACGAACAGGATCGTAACGTTATAAAAGAGTGAAGATCAATTAATGAGATAGAAAGAACGAAGAAAACTCAAAATCCAACCAACATAAGCGAACGTCCAACACAAGAAACTCGCCTTCCTGTCTCGCCTCTCCTTTAACTTCAACTTACCTGTCTGATAATGACTTTTTGCGGACTTTGTTGAATGTTTTGAGTTTTGTTAACCGAAGCCTGCTGAGAATTTGAAACTGTAGGTTTAACTTGGGTGGTTAGAGTTGGAGCAGGCAAGATTTTCAAAGGTGGCTTGACCGCATTGGTTGGAACGAGCGTCACTTTCGACGGCTGACTTGTTGATGTTTGTATCTGGATTTTGTTTTTTTTTGTTTTTTTTTTTTTTTTTTTTTTTTTTTTTATTTTTAAGGGAAAGGACAATCAGAGGAATTTGTGTCTATTGACGACAAGATAAAATGAATGTATGGATCGAGAAAAAATTGATTGCAAGGAGTGAAATCGATGGAAAAAACATCTTGGGAAATCAACTGAAATTTACATTGACTTGTAAAATCACGGATCCCTGCACTTATCATAAAAATAAGTAAATCTCGAAATAATTACCTTATTTGTAGACAAAAGGCCCATTTGTTGTGCCTGAGCTAAAGTTATGGTTTTCGTAGGACTAACAATTCCTTGATTGGTCACGTTGTTTCCTAAAATTTTGATAGCCTGATTATCACCTTGAGTCGTAGCTAAAAGCATTTGTCCTCCAGGCTGACTTTGATTGCCCGTTAAAATCATTTTCGTATAAACCTAAAAATAATCATCCATGAAATCTTTAGTTTACACTCTTGAAACAAATCTGTCGAATTATTATAAATATTCGCACATTTCTCTGCTGGTTACTTTGAGCAGGTCTTTTAGCTGTAGTAGTGTTTTTCACAGTATGTATGTTGCCTAAGCCAATGTTTCCTGATTGGCTAACAGTGACAGGTTTGTTTGGTTGAGCAGTTCGTAGTTGTACGATACTCCCATCGGCTTTAGCTCCAATCAAGGTTTGCGCGATGGACTGTAACTGCCCTGGAGAAGCAGAAGCTGGATGTGAAATTTTCAAAATTTGGCTTGCCCCTTGACCACTTGCAGGCGACACAATCATAATTGACTGACTCTGTGTAGGTTGAGTTGAGCTTGTTGATTTCATCTGAAATGATTATAATTTTTTATATTAAAAAAAAAAAATAGATGAACAGTACAATTAAATAATTATTTTGAAATTAATGAGTGCTCCAAATATTCTTATTGTATTATAAATTGTTAATCTCTTGCCTGCATGGCCGAAACCGGAACTCGTTGCAAAGTTGGTTTCGTTTGAAAAATAACATTTTGATTGTTCTGATTAGCCGTGGTATAGACGATCTGCTCTGACTGCACTTCTGTTGTTGAAAGATCTGTCATTTCAATATCCGGAATAATCGTTTCGGCTTCTTCCTCATGACTTGTGATAACTTCTTCGGCATTCATACATTCCAACTCTGCCTGAATGTCTTCTAGAGTTTCAAAATCGGCTGAAGAATACCTTTCAGAGCTAGTGGCCAAGGCGAGAGTGGCAAGATCCCCGTCCCCCAGGGATTCCACCAGTGTTGCTTTGTTAATAGACATATTTTGTGGCCTTCAATGATTTGATGGCAGCAGCAAATCTGAAATAAATAATAATGACCATTAGCTAGACCATTCAAAAAAAAACAATCGCATAATTTGATACGAACTAATATTCGTGTATTCAAAATTGCTATTCACTAATTATTTATATAATTTATTTTCAAATACATGAGTCAAAACTTGAATTTCGTTCAAGTCAGAAGAAAATAATTGTAAATACTGATCAACATTGTAACCATAACCTCTCAATCGTGAATACAAAGTCGTACAAAAAAACGAAATGAGGTTCAAAAGTTTGAAATCGCTTCTTAATGAACCTTATCAATTCCTAACCTGAATAAATGTGGCAAAATTGAAATCGCTTCTACGGCTGGTTTTGTCCAGCAATGATAAGATGGAAGTATAATTCGAAAGAGTCAAAATCAAATTGACGCACATTAGCGCCATTTGTTGGCTGATCGCGCCATTTTCTTTCGAAGCCTACTGCCAAGTTGCCGGAGTTATTCGAACGACGAAAAATCCCAGGAGCCACGACGATCACGGTCACACAATTCTCCCGCCAAAAATTTCCGAAATCAATTATCTCATGCGAGTTAACCTAGGAGCCCGTTTGACAAATACAACTGGCACGATAGAGAGGGGCAAGGTAAAGCCACCGTTCGCGCGCAAATATGGCGCGATTTTTCGTTCACGCACTCACCTCTGTGTGCTGGCAGCCGTATGTTTGTTTATTTCTCCTTGCGTGTTTCTCGTTCGCGCAACTTCGCGTCGTGCCGACAGATGGCCG
This sequence comes from Trissolcus japonicus, assembly GCA_030522925.1. Lineage (NCBI taxonomy): Eukaryota > Metazoa > Arthropoda > Insecta > Hymenoptera > Scelionidae > Trissolcus > Trissolcus japonicus. The sequence goes on along the minus strand of JAPYZS010000126.1, from coordinate 245,224 downwards.
CTTCTGAATTGCTCGAGACTTGTGTTTCAAAAATCACGCGCCCACCATTGCTGCGCCACAAAAATACTTGTCGACACGCAGCTCTGCACTTTACTCTCGGCCAGAATTTTCGTCCTCTCGCAAAAAGCCCCGCGACGTCTGACAAGTTTCAGACGCTTCTTTGAGAAGGCTTCGCCTTTTCGCGCACTTTGAATTCCCGTTGTCGGAGTCGCGAAACACTGAGCACGGAGCTCTTGTATAGCTTTCGAATGAGATTTTTTGAACACACACATACCACACAAGACAGCAGCGCCATCTGCAGATAAACTCCCCAGATGAATTGTTCTTTTTCTAAACTGAATATTACATTAATTTATAATTAATCATACAAATGGCATAAAACAAATGAATGATGCTGGTTGGGCAACATCATTCGTTGTATCATTTTGTTAATTGATTTCGTTGTTTTAATTATTAGATGATTTCTTTTTTTTTTTTTCAAATTAATTTTAATAATATTAAAAAAACAAACACAAAGTTTTGAGTTACGCGGTTTTTCGTTTGAATTAAGATATCCACCGTGAAAGGCGCTGATAACTATTGTAGAAATAACATTTACTTATCAGTCTGCGCGGAGAAAAGCTCTTCAAATTTGCAATTGCATGTCCGACAGACAGATTGCGCGCGCCCGGGTCATTTACCGGGTCGTGTTTCATTCGCAGTCTCGCAGAAACTTTTAGTGTTTGTAACCAAGTTAACAATCGATTAACCATGTCATTGTTAGGTATGAAAAATTTGTTTGGCCACCTGTATTCACGATACATGGTATCATTCCCTGTCATACATTTATCTCGGACTCAAAAAGTAAGTTGCTGATTTGAGGTTATGTTATATTATTGAATTCAATATACATACTTATATAATATATATATAACAATTTTGACGACTATTTCAATTCAATAATGAGAACTTTATGAACAAATAATTTATTGTACTTTTTATTACTGTCAAGTCGTTCGTCGTAAAATATTTTACCATTGCATTAAAATTCGTGATGTTTACATTTTTTTGCAACAATCAGTAATGTGTAATTAAAAGTTTATTAACAATAAATGCATGATTAGTCGTTATTATTATGTTGAAATGTGTCAAAAAAATTGTATACAAAGTGAATTGTAAAAACTAATAATTTGAATTCTTTAACAGGTAATAATCATCTGCATTACAAGTGGGACAGTACTTTTGGGAAGTTTAGCACATTTTTTGAAAAGACGACGACGACATCCTTTGATTTCAACAAAACGTTATTTGCGGGAAAGCAGACAAAGACTTTTGAACGCAAAATCTTCCAACTTTGGTATGACAATTGGAAAAGTATTGTGTTCGTTTCTGAACCTGAATCACAATTATTGGATATATTTGTACAAATGTGAAACTTTGATTATCATATTTAAAAGTTGTTGTCTTATTTCTATACCTATCATGCTAAAGCCTAGGATGGCTTAGAACTTTTCGGGCGACCCTCACATTTTTTCCTTCATTCTTTATCCTTGCTCCTCATACTATATGGTGGAAACGCAGCTATCATTCTCACCAACTCACCAAAGTGTCGGTATTTCAATGTTAGTAAAAATTGTATTATTTTTCTTTTTCTTTTAGATGCAGTATCACAAGTGTCTTGGGCAAGACGAAGTGAAGCTAGTACGAGAAGTCATATTAGTGACCGAGCATCACTCATATCGTCTGTTCCTGGAGCAATTGATGCAGACGTTAGACTTACACCACAACAATACGGAGTTTTAGGTGAGTATAATTGTACAAGATTTTTTTATGAATTTCATTATACAAAACAAATTGTATAACTTTTAAGATTTCTTTGGTAGATATATATCGAAAAGCATTAAATGTTTTAGCTTTGAAAATGCCCCTATGTTGAATACGAATATAAATCATTGTAATTTGGATGAAAAAAATGAATCATCAAGGTTCTTTAGTGTATTAATAATAATTTATTTGAAAAATAGCGATGCTTTTTCAAAGGTTTTACATTTAACGGAATCTACATTGCATTCAACGATGGATCAATAACACATTTTTATTTATCATTGTGGTAATGAGGAACAAATAGGGTAGATTTTTTCACGCACAAACAAAAAACGATCAAATAATATTGATTTTTGAAAATGTTTATTATTTTAATTTTGTGCTGTAACAGTTACAATGTCAGGGACACAATCATTCTTAGTTACTTTGAGGCACCGTTTGTCCACTCAAAAATACAACGAGTGGCTTTTCCAGACTGTCTGAACATTTCAACGCTGTCTTTTCAGCAGGTTCAACTCATAAAGCGGTTTTAAACAATAAAAAATATAACACGAATAATTTTGCAATATAAGATTAGATGATAAATTATTTGTTTTGTTTTTTTTTTTATTATATATACATTACCTTGATTATTATTTACAAAATAATTTACAACGCAGTTAAATAAGCAATGATCTAAGAGTTTCAAATCGATGGGTTCACAAGCGAACCAAAGGGAAACACATAGAATTGACACTAAAAAGGCGGCGTCTTGCTCTCTCGCATAACTAATGTATAAACATCAAATATTTTGTTATGATGAAAGAAATTGTTATATACATGCATATTTCTGTTTAGTATATATTATCATCTTTTTGTTTCTTAATTTATATACACTGAGGAAAATGTGTAAGTTGAAAATACTGTTCTTTGCATACATTTGTTTTCTATAATTTTTTTTGTTCTCGATTCAGATTTCGCTATCACATTTGATGAACTTACAAAATCAAGATATATTTTTGTTTTGATAATCATGTTTCATAAGAAAATTAAATGCTCAATTTTTTAAATTAGAAACAATACATTTTTGATTCATTTCTTTAAGATTTCAGTTATTTGTTGACCATAAAAATGATAATAGGAACCATGTGGAATACCAACAGAACATGGATACAAAAAGTAAAAAAGTAATAGAAAATAGATCAAATGCTTTGTTTCATACAAAGTTACCAAAATTCAGTCTATGGATTATAGTTTATATGGTCGCATGCTCGATTTGATCTTTCCGACGTAATGCGATGCGTCGATTTTGTGCAGTTTTCAATTTACGAATGTGTTTCAAAGATATTTCATTCAAAGATCTAACATTATTATAACATTATTGATATTCTGTAACTGTTCTATTTCTTTTTTTTTTTTTTTTTTTTTTTTTTTTTTTTTTTTTTTTTTTTTTTTTTTTTTTTTTTTTTTTTTATTTTTTTTTTATTTTTTTTTTTTTTTTTTTTTTTTTTTTTTTTTTTTTTTTTTTTATTATTATTATTATTATTCAATCAATCAACTTTTTATTTAAAAATTTTAACGAAAAAGAGGAAGATACTGGACAACTTTCTCGTTGTAAATTTTAATTCAGCTTTTCTATCTATGAAAAATTTTGAATTATTTTCATCCACATTAGCGTACATTTATATACCTAATGACGAGTTTTATTTTTAATCGCACCTAACGCAAATTATCTTGTTATTTTGCTTTCAATTGATATTCCACTTTGAATTCATTCTAAAAAATTTTTTTCAATTGAAAATTTTCATCTCGATAGCGTTAATCTTTACTCTAGGAATTCGCAAGCCTTGTCTACAAAATACTTATTTAGCTTACTCTTACAATTCTTATAAATTTCTAAAATTAATCTCAAAAATATAAGTTCACAATTTCTCTTTTCATTTTCATTATCTTCCACATTTATATGCTTATCTTTATATATACTGAGAAAAATAAACTGCCAAAATAATTTAAATGCACATTAAAGGATTTAGATTTCATATTCATATTAAATTTGACTACATAGAAGCATTTGTTTAATATTCTAAACACTCAATTCAACAAGTTATCTCTCTCAGTATATATTAAATTCTACATCCTATCGTGGAATTATATTCAAAATAATTATCGCTCATCTGTTGTACATCTCGTGTAATTGTACAGGAAATTTGTAAGGGATGCTGTACGAGGTTTGGACAACTATAAGATACAATTGGCAAAGGCATGTCTGAGAAGTTTGACTTAGGCTTTTTTCAGGAAAAAAAGGCCTCCTCAAACTGATATCAAATTTTAATTCTATTTGATTTGAAAAATTTTAATCTTTGAAACAATTATTTATGGTACTAAAGATAAATGGAACAGCTTGCAAAACAATAGTACAAACCTTACTACTAAAAGGAATGTTTTTTTTTTCGCTTGATAAAGCAAAACAATTACGGAGACTAGCCCATCGACTTCTCATTTTATAAACTTCTCTCTTATCTATTCAATATATATGTATATAATATATATACTTCTCCAATATACATCTTTATATTGTTCATGAATCGGGGGTTTTTTTGTCATCCGCAAGGCAAGCACGTCCGGCATTCGTCCGGCTCAATCCTTCTCCAATAATCTAATCAGAAAATTATACGTGAAAGTATCACGAACGACAAATTTGTCTAATCTCTTAAATTACGCGTATTGCTGGTTAGCAAACGTACTACAAATCTATATGCATTTCATTGGTTCATCTGTGTGTTCATTTGTGTGTGTGGTAAACCAAGCCGCCCTGTTTTTTTTTCGCTCTCTCTCTCTCTAATTCTGATGCCGAGAGGGATTCAGCAAACAGTTGTATTTACAATTCACGTGATTTGGTTGACGATAATGAGGAGTAAAATCAAACTGGGAATGAGTTGGCTTGCAGCAGAGCGCTCGGCCTCTTTGAGCGAGAGAGGCCCACCGTCGCCTGTGGCCATATTGAGGTCCGTCTTCTTCGGGGTCATGATCAAATTTTCATCAACTCCGTCTTCCTTTGTAACCTTCTCATCCACACCACTCATGAGGATTGGAGGCTGTGGGACCCGTTTAGTGGTTGTAGTTGGCAACACTGTAGTGGTCGTCGGGGCCTCGGTAGTTGTCGTCGGCGGCTCCGTCGTTGGCACGATGCTCAAGTTGTTGAGGAAGTAAATCGGACTGTACTCCACCGTGACGTTTGTCATACTTTTTTCCTGTCTAAAACCATTAATCGAACGGCTCTTTTTTCTTCCGTCCTCGTAATGGGATACCACGTCCGCTGTGTAAAATACTTCTACCTCCGTGTAATTGCCTTTCAGAGTAACGTTCACACCAGTTCCGGGATACAACTCAACGTTCACTCTGTTAAAATTGTATTCAATATTATAACTTGATTTCATTACTTAATAACATGAAATTTGTTCTATACTGTCTCAAACAAATTAATTTTGTAACAAATAATTGTGATAATAAATCTAGAAGATATAAAGAACAAAACTGGAGAGTTGAAATGTTTGATATTGTACTCACGTATGTATGATAGTCTTATTTCCATGATCCGCAGTGCCCCATTTCACGTTGCCGCACTGTGTGCCGTTTTGCAGAGTGATCGTTGTGTTTAGTCCTTTCGACATGGCACGTACTTGACCCCAATAAATAGAGTAATTGTACGAATAGGGGAATGCCTCGGCCATCTTTGCAGTGTCATGTCCAGGATTTTGTATCGTAGCCTCGCCAAGAATCTGTGGGTCGAACTTGTTCACTCGCTGCTTGTTCATGTTCATCTTCACGTTCGTCAGGTCGTACCTGACTGGCTCAGTTTCCACCAGAATTTCTCCTTTTGACATTTCCTGAACTTTTCCCTGTACAACAAAATGATTCATTTAAAAAATGTCTTACTGTTGCGAATCATCTTGTATTTCGTTTACTTACATCTTTAGCGCAAAAAATTTTGCCGAATCCTTCCTCAGCAGAAAACGCACCGATGCAGTGAGTAATGTATCTAACTTCGGATTCGTCGCTGTGCGACGATTTCGCGGCACTGTGTCGCGCTACAAAAAGTTTGCCCTCGTTAACAGCGACCATGCCGTTGGGTTGCAAAGTGAACCTGTCCCACGTGGTCCAGCTGAGTCTGCCGGCGCTGTCTACATTCTCCAACAGATCGTACCGATCGTACGACCTCAGACTACCGAAGAAACCCACTGTGCACTTTCGTTCATTCTGTTTCTGGCTACCGGTCACCCAAGTGCCCTCATGTTGCACTCGGCACACGTAGATCGGGCTCTCCCTCGTAATCGTTTTTGTTGTATCATTGTCTGTGAATGAATGAGCTCATGTAACTAGTTGAAACAAAACAAAGAGAGAGAGAGAAAACATTTCCTCTTTTGATACTCACTAACTGCATGCTCAATGATTTCAAAGCCTCCGATAACTATGTCCCTGGGAATTTTTTGATTGTAATATTGCATATGTGGAATCCATGTCAAAGTTGACGATGTCAGCAATTGATTGAGCTGGGTCTTGATGTGCACAGGATTTTGTGCCGATGCACACAGCAGGACACACGCTATCCCTATAATATAGGGGATGCGGTGTAAAGACATCTGCAAGTGAAATAGAACCAACCATTATGAAATTAATTTCAAATTTGTTGTTAAAAGCTATCAAAATTAATTTTGAAAGACATCTTCATTACGAACGCCAATTTCATTAAGAGGTGAAAATGAAGAAATCAGTAAGACTAAATGAGTTTTTAAAACAAAAAAAAAAGATACATTGTGTAAAGTGGTTTTAATTAGATGCAATTGTAAGGCACTGAGGAGGACGATGAGATCTTGGCGTTTGGTAGAGTACCATTGTTAACGCGCTCGAGCGTGCCTTGGCGCGGATGTGTATACTTTCTTCGCTACCTCATCTTTCTGACGGAGTTCGTTCACTCGCATCTAGAAAGAGAGGACTAAGAGGAGAGTGAAAAGAAGGACAACGAAAAGACTCAGCGAAGGGCAGAGGGTAAATTACGGCGATTGCGTGTACATATTGGATTCTTATAGCGCGGACTCTCAATAAGCTGTATTAAGTCCAATGATTTTGCTTATGCTGATGCATATACTGTATTTTGTCCGATTAAAATCGATTATTTATTGGTCTCTCGATTAAATCCTGATGCTAGTCGACATTTGTTTCTCTTCTCTGTTTTTTTAAAGGCGTTGTAAGAAGAATAATTTGATTTGATTGAAATCAAGGTGTCTTTGCGATATTAAAGATTATTCAAAATAAACGATCAGAGAACGAAGGCAGGTTACCAGAGGTTTTTGACCTATATATAGAGTTAATTGGAACCGAGATTATTCAAAAGAGTAACTGGATCTATGTCAGAGTCTCGCATTTCCAGTAGGGTCGACGAAGAATGATAATAATTGCTCGTATAATCGCAACCGCTCGGCTCCCTCTCGGTACTTTCAGAATCCCATTTAGCGAATGATTTGTGGCAAGTAACGCGTGCCAATTCGATAACTATATAGCGACCATCTACAGTTATCAAATAAACATTTTCGAAATCGCCTCCTTCCTCGAACACTTTGCTCAATTAACCTATCGGCTTCAACCTAGTTGATCACATTTTTTTCACAATCATGCGTGCATCAAAGCTTTTATTCATATGCTGACCGGATATTGATTATTAAGCAATGGATCTTGAATACACGGTAGTGCTAAGTAATAATTTTAATTATTTCTTTGAAGGTGTTATTATAAACGGCATGAGACAATCTGTGAAACTCATTAATGATATATGAATGAGACTTATTCAGTTGGTATGAGCGAGTCATTTTCTTAATAAATCCGCGAGCGTATCTTGTGCGAAATCGTGCTCGGTGATCTAGAACAGTTTTGCTTCTAAGTTGTCACGTAGTAGTACTCCCTACCTACTTGTAGTGACCAGTAATTTCTTGATATACGGACAGATGAGATGCATATCCGCATTTATGCTTCTGATCGCTCGTAAATTAATTCTCACTGAACGAGGTGAAAAGATCAATTTGAATGAAACCTCGCTCTGATTCAAACACTTTCAATAAAAATATATAAGAAAAAAAATGATTTTTAGTTGTTGAGTTTTAAAACTATATTTCATACTTCGCAAGAGTAGTACACGTATAATTATATACAACTTGATTCAATCGATTGAATATGATAATGAAATCCAGGCTCTCTAGATTATAATCTACTACTCCAACTGTAAGGATAATAATTCCAACCACTTGTTTTTCATTTCAAATGTACTACGTTTCTGGTTTTCCAACAAAATCGATGAAAAAAAATATATAATTCTCGCTGAAGATGATTTTTTCTCGGTACAAATATTAATAATTAGGTTAATCAAAAAATCACTTCATTAAATCTTAATTAAGTATAAAACAATTTGTTGACAACTTTACACTTTCTAGGATAAAAAGGATTGGTTGGAATATTTCGTTGGAGGGGGGGGGGCAAGAATATCCGGTTGACCTTTCGTGACCTTTCACTGAGATTTTAATATTGACGCAAAAAGAGATTTATTTTAATATTCAATTCAAATAAAAAGTTAAAGCTGTAAGGTGAGGCATCAAAATTGTCACACATGTAATCAATATGCATCAATGCAGCGGATGAATGAAAAAGGAGACTGATTCTCTGGGTTGCTAAAAAAAGGTATCAACTTAACATTCACAAAACAAAAGAATTACGAAAGCTCAAAAGAGCTCCCAACTGGAATGTAAACAACCCAGTGTCACTTCCAACCGGTTTAACAGTTACTCGGTTCGCGTGTGTATCAAGTTTTGCATTTATGACGTCTTGTACATAAGCGATTTCATTATCCAGAGGTGAACTCATCGCTGTACCAAAGTCAGTTCAAGGCGTGGACATTAACAAAATTTGTACCGATGGCCCCAAATCGAACGACTATACATGCTTATACATAATTCCCTGACGGTATAAATTGTACATGGCATTCAATGGTAACAAAGGCATTTCAATTTTTAAATTATATCTTTAGCTATGGCCTTCTTATTTATTGCAGATAAATAATTTCAAAACTTGGATTTTGCTGATTTGAAAATTACGATGCCTGTTTCAATTTGTACTTAAATATAGCTATGAAATCAGACTTTCAGAATAGTTTTAGTAGAATAAAAGATAAAATATCAATTGATACTTCTTTTTTTATTCTGGTAAAGTTTACTGTTATATACTATATTATAGTTTAATAACGAAACACGTATCCTAGCAACGTGTATGTGTTATGTAATACAGCAGTTTTAAAGCGTGTCAACGTGCAAGTTGTCTCTGAATAAGTGTAAAAAAGAAATAATAAACAGCCATCGTGCTTTCTCGCGCCACTTTTTTGCAATGCAGCAATATCTCTCAGCCACTAATTATTATTTTCTTCCGAGATAAACTATGTTGTCAATTAACTTGGGCTATAAAACAAAAAATTAATTGGATCATTAGAAAAAAAAATTATAACAAATAAAAAATCAACAACATAAAAACATACTTTCTAATACGAAATTTAATTAAATTTTTTGTTTTCAAATGAATTGTAACTTATGGGATAAATATTTGGCAACTAATTGATCTCCATGCCATGGCTTTTTAAAGTTAATTCGAAAAAAAAGGTGGCTGATAAGACATACTTCTGATGCAGCATATCAAATGAGGGCCGTATCGATTTTTGCTAGTTGCATTGCCAGCGGATAGCGTTACCAAAGTAACCCCCGCCTCTGAAATCGAGAGTGAGTGCAAAGAGGAAAGGCTTTGCAAACAGAGAGAGGAGAGTTGCACGCGTGACCACATATGCGCGCGCCAGCTTCAAATAAAAAACCCCCAATGGTTTTCTCACCCTTTACCTCAAGAAAAAAACATCTAATTGATTACAACTTCACACACTTTACCAGCAATCAACATTTGTTCTATTTTTATTTTTTTCAAGATTAATTTTTCTCTTCATTATTATTTTTGGCAACAAAAAAATCAATTTAGATCAGATGCATACTTGAGATTTCCTATGTTCTAGATTGAGTTTTTTTTCTCACCGACCAATTTCCTTATTAAAATGCTGATGGGCATATCGAGATCCCCTTTTGATGACAGATCTTCATTGACCCTGTCTTTTCCAATTGATATTTACTCCATTTTTCATTCATGTGTTTTTCGACAAATAATAAATCCGGTGGTTTTTTAACTTATCCCTATTTCAAAGAATGTAAATTTTTATTTAAATAGATTGAAAACTGTTACAAGGAGAAATAAGGCAGCGAACAAAATTGTCACTGGTTTTCCATTAAAGTGGTTGTTGGAATGATAACAATCTCAATTCATTAGTAGTAGATAGTGGAAAATCCAAATCAAAAGTTGTAATGACAATTCTAAAAAACTTTTCAACAAAATCATGTTATTTCCCATTTGGTTTTGAGAAAAATAAAAGTAAATGATAGTTCGAATGCATTCCACAAGGTCAAACGCAAGGTTGTAGTCTCAGAAAATAGAGAGATACAATATTGATTTTTAAACTTTTTTTCCCACCTGTTTAGCCAATCGGAAAATTATTTCCGTTCTTATGCTCACTCTTTTAAGAATCATTTTATTTAAATCAAATACATTCCAATTATAAATAATCTATCTGCAAATCTCGACACAAAGTTTTGACTTTTTTTATTCAAATTGAATGAATTTACATTTCATCGTACGATATATAAGTGATGAATTGTCATTTGTCGTATTACGGTACGTAAACGAGACCAAAATGAGTTAGAAATCTAATAACAAAAATTAATGCAGCAAATGAATATGCGTGCTCCGCATAAATATTCATAGAGAAATAGCGGAAATGACGCAAAATATACACGTTGATCTTTCATGGTAAACTGACTTTGATAGTGGTATAGCCAGAACATCTGGACTTGCACTTGAAAGTACAGTGCGGAACAGGAGAATGCACTTCAGGCCTTTACGTACCTGTATATTGCGCCTCAAGTTGTTTAGAATACATTTAATTTCATGGAAATATTATGAAAATTAAGAAAAATTAACATAAACACGAACATATAATGTTTTTTTTTTTTTCTTAAAAAGCACTCTTTGAGTCAATAAATTTGTGAAATAGTGTTATAGACCGGAATCTTGTCAACAGTTATAAGAGTACGATATGTGTGCATAATATACGTGCAAAACCGGTTGATTTTATTGTAAAGCAAGAGGAGGAGGAGATTTTCAAACTGTTTGCTTGAACCTCATATATTTTTACGAATTAAACAACCACATAAAATTATTTAATTAAAATTCAACCATGAAATACACTTGATTTGCATTTTACGAGGGTTGCAAAAGTCAATCGTCACCGACTTACATTCTTGTGAACAAGTGCCTTACGGAAACCATAGGTCGGCTCTTTGTCAATCGTTTGTTTCTGTCGACTAATTTTGTCCCATGAAAACCTTTCTCTGCTGCTGCAATCGTTACAACTAACTAAGACCCTCGAGCACGTCTATGTCTCAAGGAACATCATTGAGGGTGTCATTTAAAAAAACCACTATAATGCAACGACACTTCATGTTTTTTTTTTTTCCTTTTAAGAGGATGTACTACTACTTTTTTTTTGATTAAATTGTGTAATCAGAAGCAACTAAGATTCAACATTCAAAATTCAAAAAAAAAAAAAAAAAATTAATGCAACCTTGCAATTTGCTAAACCTGATTAAATCAATGCGGAAATTAAGAACCTGATGCAACATTAAAATCATTAATTTTGTGAATAATTCAAAAATGTCCACGCTTTATTAAAGAGTAATGATTGAGTAAAGAATAAATAAACAGATAATACATTTCTAATCAAATATTTCCATCATCTATTCAGTGACTGATGAAAAGAAACGATCAATTTTCCTGGTCTCATTTTTTTGAGTAAACAGTGAATCAAAATGTGATGATCATTGGTCAGCAAATATTATATCCAAAGGGCATACACAAAAGTATTCCAACATAAAAATTACGAACACAAAATAATATAATTTATAAATACGTTTTCTTTTTTCTGCGACAATAATAAAAAAGAAAAAAACGTAAAAAAGTATTTTTATGACGGTCCATTAAAAACGTGTTTGCAAAATTTGATGGTTAAAGCGTGGAAACTAATCGTAGAAACCAAAATCAGTCCCTTTCGTATTTCATGGCGACTGGTGCGTGAACACCACCATGAAATTCCGCATACCCATTGGGCAGAATTCAATTTGAAATAGCTAATTTATCATCCGATTGTTATTATCATCATTGAACGGCGGTTTCAGAAAATTCGATTCTGTTTTGAAGCAGTGAGCGTTTACAGCAAGTAAATATATATCATTTGTCGAGACATTTCCTGTGCTACAAAGTAAACTGGAAATTTCAGCCACATATTCCACAGCTGAATGACAGAAAAATGATATCTTTGAAAGTAGACTGTTAAGAATTCGCAACATTGGCATTTTCTGAAATAAAACAACTCGTTAGTTTCGAACTGTTTTTTTTTGTATCTAAAGTTAGAATCAATGTGTTAACCTGTTTAAAAGCAGCAACCGGCTTTCATTTGCACAGGCTGCTTTGATGTTTTGACAGTTATGGTTCATTTTACTGCGGCTGTTTAAGACACAAGGTCAACACTTTTGCAGGTTATTTTGAATTTTGATTATGAACCGTTTTTGGCGTGACGCAGCCCTTATAAGACACAAGGCTACGACAAGGCCAATAAAGTACATTTCATTTGTCTATAATTCATTTTAAATGAATGACATAATCACATTCTTGACACAGCAATCAACGGGGGGACAATAATTGGTGCAACCGCAGAGTGCCTAACTCGTGACTCAACCACTCGGATCTTGAGCTCTTTTAAATCACATCTAAATCAATATCCTTTTTTATTTTGAAACGCCTAGTTGTATTTTGAATGACGGAGAAAGATGAAATATGTATACTGTGCGAGATTGGGCCGATCGATATCGCAAAAAGAGGATAAAAAAAGAGCGATATTTTGATTGTAGAAATGAGCTCTCTTGCCAAGGTCAATAGAGTTGGCGCAGGTACTCACTTCCGAATCGAAGGGTTCTGACTTGACGCGGTGTAATTAAAATGTTTCCTAGAAGGGCGCGGAGCGGAATCACATGTTGGGCCGCGTAACTTTGCACGGCGGATATGCAATCATGCTGTCAAGGTCAGTCCAGTGGGGGGGTTGGTAGATTATTTTAACTGATGAACCGGAGCAGCACACTATCCATCCGCGGCTCGCTGCATCGAGTCACTGACGCTGCCTGGCTGCTTCACTGCGATCCAAAAGCTGACCGTTATTTCCCTCCTCGTCGGCTCATCGTTTGCCCTCGCGCATATCGATGCTAGCGGACTCTGCACAACTTACCGGCACACTGACGCTTAGCCGAGCATGCGGCACGGCACCGCCACCCAGCTGCTGTATCGACCCCTACCAGCGTCCGCTCCACCACACGTCCTCCAATCAACACACTCCAATGCCATTGCGTCATTCGAGTATTATTGACGCCGAAACCACCGGGCTACCCCGTGCGCGTCCAACAATCACCTTACAATCCTCATCTATGCACCGCGATTTCACTTACAACTCACTTCCTCTCTAATTTTCCTATTTACTATTTTCCACTCATTCATATATTATTTATTTTACTGTTGCCCAGCAATGATAAGTCCGTTGCAACGTATCTCGCAGGCACCAAATACAACGATGCTGATGATTGATGAATATTCACAAGCATACACATTTTTCTTCTCATCTTTTTATTGTCATTACTCATGAATCGCTGATGGTTAGGCTCTGCTTTGTGATTTTATGATTTGTTTTACAGCCAGGGGTTTAAGTTTTTCCACTAATGCTCCGTCACGATTTCCAATGAAATTTCCTACCTTCTACACTCGTTCAAATCTATCGCCGATGGGATTTTAGTCTAGGAGATAAATCAATTCATGTTTTACAATTTTATCGACTCAAAAAAAATATATTCATGCAAAAGATATCAAGTTCAACGCTCCGTAACTATTCAGTTGAAATACTACCCCGAAGCATTTGTTTGGCAAACAGTGAATTCGCAAGGCGGCAGCTTCTTTTTCTCTCGTTTAAAGTAAAGTACGCAAAGCGCGTGGTAACTAGACTTCTAATGCTTAACAAAGAGTTCCGCTTTCACTGAACAGCAACAGCGATGACATAAGCTTCCGACGTCTCGTCAAAAATTAATGACTACATTCTCCGCGGACACTCACCTTACGTTCAAACGTTTCCCTGCAATTTATTATTCCATTTCAGACAATTTTGCAACTAACATTTCAACACTCTATTTTATTCCTATTAAATTATGATCACAATTTGGTTTTAAAGTTGTATTGTACTTGGAAGTAATATTTAAAAATGTTGAACTAAAAATAAAATAAAAAATAAATCGGAAAAACGTATGTGATTGAATGACGCTGTAGGCCATAAAATAGTTGAAAAGCAATTTTGCAATCAACGAAATTGTAATTGAAAAATAAACGGATGTAACTCAGCATGCAATTCAACATTGTTACAGGACTGGAAGCACTAGAGAAGGCGTTATACTGTTGGGAAGATGCTCTGAGTGCGTTCAATTCAACGCTCAACAATGACACCTTTGCACTGCCGTCTAAAGCAGACGCGGCGTTCACAAAGGATGTCCAGGAACTGCTGGACCTTGGATATCAAATACAAAGTACCGCAGAGTTACTTTTCATCGATCAGGTAATATTTGGTAAATAGTATTGTTATATATAACTTTTTTCAGTTTAAAATACAATTGAATATAACGTGGTTTCTTATCGCCAATCTTACTAACCGGTCTGGCATGAGTCGAGAAAGAATTCTAGTGAATGGGCTCTGACACTCAGACCGAGTAGACAGTCTGACTCAGAGTCTGGCTATAAGTTGAGCTCGAGCATATATTTGGTCTACATCCAAACTCCTCGTTGAATACTTTTATTGTTCAATATTTTTGACAGATTTTTTTTTTTATTTTATTTATTGTTATTTATTGTGTTTCTATTTCAGTGAATCGACTTTTTTTAAAAGGCCACAAGTTCATATGAAAAATTATGAAATTGTGTCCTTCAAGAAATCAATTTAAATGGAATGAAAAAATAAATAAATAAATAAATAATAGGCTGACAAACAAAAATGTATTTTTTTTCAGCACTCCGTACTCTTCCGAAATGATAGCGAGAGCGAAGGAAGTCACAAGCCATCGACAGTGGGTCGAATGTCATTCCATAAAGAAAAAGCTGAGATAGCATCGTCGCCAGAATCTTACGCATC
This sequence comes from Trissolcus japonicus, assembly GCA_030522925.1. Lineage (NCBI taxonomy): Eukaryota > Metazoa > Arthropoda > Insecta > Hymenoptera > Scelionidae > Trissolcus > Trissolcus japonicus. Next base: position 230,043 of record JAPYZS010000126.1, on the reverse strand, counting down.
CGCCAAAGACGGGGTAAAATAAAAATAAATATAGAAAAAAGAAAAAAGATATTTTATTAAACAAACAGCTGATTTCATGGTTCTTTTTAAGGTTGCCGATTTGAAAGAGTTTGAAGAGTTTTCTGAATTCTTTCCACATTTTGAAAAGCAGCAACTTTATCACTCGGCACTGAAGTACCATGAAGATAATGGCATTTCTTGCAGGTAAAACTTTTGCCAATAGTGTCAGAATTGTAAAAATATGATTTATCTATGAAATGTTGATTTAAATTTGTCGGTGTTATTTCAGGCGAGTTCACACCGAACTAGTAAAGTGTGGCTCAAATGTCGAATATTTGTCAAAAGTGCACTGCCTGCGACAGGCGTACTCAAAATTGTTTAGCATACCAACCGCTGCTATGTGGATTACAGATGTAGGCCGCCAACTTATAAGTGATTTAATTGTTTTTGCTGACAGAGTACGTAATTATCCTATATTCATACACCTTATTTTCCTATTGATTATACGATGATTATATAACTTGAAGCAATTTTACACACAACACTTAAGAACTAATAAAAAATATGCGCTGATGGATTTTACCAGCCAATTATAATATTATTTGTGTACTCAGAATTCGTTACTTATTGATAGGATCCAAAGGACTATCTGATACATTACGAACGTATGCTCGAATTCTTACAAGTAAACAGTAATCATAAAATTATGCAAGAGGAACTTTCATCCCGAGGAGTGACATGCATAAACTTTTACGACGTGCTATTTGACTTTATACTGCTTGATGCATTTGAAGAGGCAGAGAAGCCGCCATCATCGATCAAGGCAATTTTACAAAATCGTTGGATTTCTGCCAGTTTCAGAGAAACGGTACGACATTAAATCTTTCTTATATTTCAATTTTGCTATGTATTCTTATATTTATTTAATCATAAAATTCTTTTTAGGCAATAGGAACAGCAATCTGGTCGATTTTGATGGGGAAAAGACAGATGCTCAAATACGACAAAGGTTTCATGGCGCACTTTTATTCGATTTCCGAACAAATATCTCCAGTTTTAGCCTGGGGATTTTTAGGCCCTGAAGGTAGTTTGAATTCAACTTGTTTGTACTTTCGTGACCAGGTAATCGAATTTTTACAAGATATATTTAACTTCTTCAAAGTCCGATATACGAGTGTAGAAAGTTTGGCCGAAGACATTCTCAGGGAAATGAAGCTTAGGGTAGAAAATATAAATCAAAGACTCTCCCTTGAAGGTTCGTAAGGGGTATATATTTTTTACAAGTTTTCATCTAGTAATCATGTGCAAAAGAAAATATTGATGCTGTTCGTTTTTGGCGATGATTGAATGAATTCTGATTCTGAATTTTTGAGTTCAAAGAATTCGTAAAGTCATTTCAGATCCTTTATGATGTAGATAGTACTTTCATCTCGTAGAAATTATTATACTGTACAAATTTAATTATAACGTTTGAAAGATTTCTACCGGATCTTTAACCAGGATAAAATAAGAGTGCTGTTTAGCCACTGAGAGATTGATATTTCGTCAGACAACTTGTTACTTTTAATTACTGATATAGTCATTGCTCGTATGACATTCCTTTATAAACTGTTTTATCTTGTAATATACTTCGCAAACCAGGACAGTATTTTGAACAATTACATGAGTTACAAAAGAGGCACGAAATTAGGACATTTTATTGAAAGTGGATATAGAAATTTATCATTATTGAGCACGCGTCGTATATAGTTGTGCAAATTGGAAACATAAATATGTTTTGTAAATTTGCACCAAATTATCAAGTCACGTTTAGGTAGGCCATAAGTAGGTGTCAATAATGGTTTTTAGAAAATAACAATTGATAAACTACTAGATGAGAATGAAATCTCTCGTTAGGGCTAGGTAGGGTTTCAATTCTGCACGGATAAAATTAAATTGCAAGGGTATCATTCAAATCGTTACCTTTGACATTCTGTTATCCTAGTATATGGTTAATAGTTCGTAAACTTATAACCAAATGTAAATATTTTAACTATCTGTAATGTATGTTATTATCATCGTTTGATATTGACTCCGCATTTTTACATTAAATAATTGCGTACTCATAATTACAAGGCTTCATTTTAATGGTGATGATTTCACTGATACAAACATCAAAATTGTGATTAAAGGCAAGATGACACTTTTTCAAAAGATTAGATCAAAATTAAGATATTATTCGAATACTGCAAGAAAAGAGTAGACTTACCTTAATGTGCTTGATTTGCCTTTGAAATAGGAGCAACAGAAACATACAATAGAATATTCTTTTGAAAAATATGCTTGCTAGATTTAAAATAAGAATGAATGAATGATAGTAGTGAGTTAACATTTATAAAGTTGAGGTAATGCAAATGTGAATAAAAGAACAAGAGCAATGTTGTATTCAAAGTTTAATTATTTTAAGTCAGTTTTAGTGACATTAAAATTTGACCTTGATACGCCTACGCCCTCGCGAGTGAAATTCGTGATTCAAGATCGCCTTGAAAACTGGCGCCGTTTAAAATGGTGTATGATTGTAGTAATTTATTTACTATAATCGTTTAGATGTGCTGGCATCATTATGAGCCGATTGAAGAGGCGAGCTTTTTTGTTTATTTTTTTTTCTTGTTTACGATTATTTATATGTAATGGTTCATGAGCCTGCAGTCAACTTAAAAACTTCGCTGGAGTTTACCAAATCTATTAGATAATTTTAAGTACAACAATGAATTTAATTTCAAATAACGCTTTGGAAAGACTGAATTATTCATTGTGACTATAAAATGATGTAGACAATACGTATCCAAACCGAAATTTTTAAATGTACTACCGGTCCTTGAAATCACACGTATATATTACTATATTATTATATTCAACACTCAATATTTTGACATGATGACGACATAACTGTTTCTGTGCAAATTTAAATTTATTCCAGTAGGCATGAAAGAAAGTGTCTTGACACACTTACATATAAAACTGATTTTTGTTTTATCAAATCCATTGGTCTATAATTTATTCAATCTTTCACGAAATATTTATATACTCAAGGTGCACTTGTTATAATAATTCTTCTTATCATTCAAGACTTTTTTCACATAATCGCATTCACAGTCGCTGTCTTCCTAATTGTTTTATTTTAGATTTACATGTGAACAAGTCTCTTTTGTTATATTACATACAACTCGCTCTCTACAACGTCGATAGAATTTGGAAAAAACACTCTAGCGAATTGGCTTTGGAAAAACAAAACTTAAACTTTTGTTTCTGTTTTTTTTTGTTCACTAAAAATTCATGTTAATGACCTTTCTATCGCATATGGTTACCAGCTATCATAATTTTGTTTTACCGTTTTTTATATCTAAACAATGCTTAAATACATCCGTAAAATCGTGTACGTGTACAAATGCAATAGCTTGCGTATAGATATTCGGTGTACAGAAAGGTTTATTATACGTGTATATCTAAACCCTGTTATAGATTCATTCGTACATCCACTGTTTACATCTTAATCTTTGGATTAATTTGTCTACTTCCTTTCTGTTTAAAATTTCGCTGATTTTATATATCATAATAATAATAATAATAATAATAATAATAATAATAATAATAATATTTTAGTTCGCAGAAATTCACTTTGAGTCATGAGGTTTCTAAGTTAGCCTTTCCGTCTCTTATCCTTACTGTGTAATTTTATAATAATTGCCTAAAACGTGCATAGATCAAATCCAGTTTTTAGGTAATATCGTTTATATATATATTATTTTGTTTTTGTTTCTTCAAATGCATGAAAATGATTTGATTTGATGACTTAAAAATGAATATGAAAATTTAGTTCAAAAAAGAGTAAATGAAAAGTTTGACCTAAAATGAAAGGTAGAAAATAAAGATAAAAAAGGAAAGAACTAGGGATACTTAATACTTAATAATTTTATTTTAATTTTCATTATCAAACATAACAAAATTAGACACAATTTAATGTCTCTTCGAAATGCATTTCATACTCATTACAAATTATACAATACTGAATCATAACGCTCACTTTGTTTTTTTTTTAATTTCCATTTGTTAGATCTTTCGTTAATGGAATGCTACTTCTCGATTGTTACAACATTTTAAGGAGCTTTTATTAAAGTAGTTAGAGGAATTCTGTAAACTTTTGCACAATCATTAGTTGTTATTAATATTAATTAAAGTTTTGAACCATTAATGTTCTAATAATTTAAACTAAAATTGTAAATGATACAATTAAATAAAAAGTTATTTAGAGTACTGATTGCACAACTTAGACTGTGTAAAAATTTGACAAGAGAATTCAAAATAAATACCATGGATCAAATTTCAGGTTTACTTGTGTATACATTATGGATATGATGCAAAACAATCGTTTTCATTTGCACATTTAAACACCCTTACATAGTCGAATTGTGCTTGACACGACTTAAATTTCTATGCTTACAATCAGCGGGACAAGCCCGAGTGATAAACATAAGATATAGCATCGGATTTAAACGCAACAAATTTAATTATAAAATATATCGAAACAAATTTGTCAACAATAACAAATTATCGCATCTGACACCTATAATCGTCAAGACGATTTACTTTATATGCAACTATGCATTATGACGCAGTTTAGATATATAATTTGAATTTATATTTGCAACAAACACATAACGATCTATAGATTTTGTTTACTAAAGAGATGACATAATTTAATAGCCAACAGTTTCTTGCTTGCAAAACTGAATTTCACGATATTTTGTCTCTTTTAATGTTGATGCTGTTACGCTTTTGATTTCGAATAAATTATCCCGGTTAAAATCAATTTTCGAAATCAAGTATAAAATTTAGAATTTTGTAAAACATATCGTACATGATGTATATCTGCTTAAATGTTCATGTCGAAATTTTACATATAATTCATCTCGTTCATACTTTCTCTGCATGTGTCAGGATTGTTATTATAGATAAACTTCCTGTCGGTTTAAAACAATAGTGTACGTACACAAATATCACACTTTTCCACCTTGTATTATTATTACGCGCTTTTTACGCGATAAAGGTCATATTTGCTCAGGTCGAGCACTAGTTAAAGCTGTTCCAGGTCACTAGAAAACTTTTTTTATTATTCATATGTTTTTTCGGCCATTTTTCATGATTTTAATTAACATATCAGTTGTTGCAATTAATTAATTGACTTGATGACCTGTGCCTTTTTTAATAATAAAAAGTTGTATGACCTGAAGCGACCTCAAGAAGAACTTTTTTTTTTTTTTTTTTCATATAACTTTGTCGTTGAAATTAAATTATAAAAACAAATATACACATTACTTATGTATATGTAGTTATTGTACAGTGTATCTAATCCTAATTCATAACACAGTCATTACGTAGTTATAGTACTAATACTTGTATTACCCATTCGACGCACACTATGTTCCTACAGTTATTACCTTTTGATTGGGAAACTTTTTTCTTACGTCTGATTCCAAATGTTACTTCCTTCTGTTTCCAACGAGTTTGAAATAAAGCTTCAACGTAATATTTTTTGTGACAACAAGATTGTAGAATACATTGACCGGATTATCCGACAGGCAGTTACATTTATTGACAATCGCTGCTGATGTTATTCCGACTGGAAATGTGATTGAAAGAAAAAAAAATCAATTATTGGCTATTTTCGTTTACCCTTTTGTTTTTTGAATCAAATCTTCTTCTTTCTTTGTAATAAAAATTCAGTTGTTTGAAAAAATGTTTCTATAGCATATTTCATTCATCAAGCTATAAAATGTGGGTTTTGTTTCAATCATCGCCCCAGTCGAGATGAACAGTTTTTTCCCTCGATATCACGATTCAAGAATACCAGTATAGGCGAGGCAATAGAAATAAAAGATATAAACCCATTAATTATTCAATGAATATAATTCAGTATCGATAAGCAGTTTGAATGTTTTTTATCTAAATTCTTTCGGAAAAACTCACCCAAAGATGTGAGAAATTGATTTAAATTAAACAATTAAGTTTGTCCAGACAATAAAAGCACAAACTTAAGGTATAAGGTTAAAAAAAAAAAAAATACAAACATAGTCGAACAGAACAAGCAATTGAATCGAACTGTCTGTAATCTTTAATGACGTACCTCGAACATGACCTACGATCTTTTACACTCCGATATCTAAAATGCGTGATTTGGCAGGACGCAAGCTTATCTGGGCGCACTTCCTTTTCATCGGAAATAGTTGGCAATTATTTACAGTCACGAAGAGAAGGATTTGTTCGCTCATTGATTTTCCGGAGCCTTTTTCTTTTTTTGTCTTTTTCTTTTTTTTTTTTTAGCACACGACACTAATACTGTATGGTTTGATTTTAGAATTATTGAAAAATGTTCGCATGCAGAGTTGTTACTCCGCGATCTGGTACTCCAAGTTAATCGCTGATTGATAATTTCTTTTCTGTATAAGTTGTTAGACACGAATTCACTCGATATCATGCAATATGTGCAGATGCCTGCGTAACGGCGTTGTTGCTTTGATTCATATCGTTAGCTTGCTACGTGAAAAGACCTCCAGCTGTGCAGGATCAACATTAAAATATAAGCTACAAAAACGTTCTGATAAGTCGCATATTTTTTGGAGCTGAAGAACATGAAAAGATTGCTCCTTCTCGGTTATTGATCGTATCTTTTTTTAAAATGTTTTACAAAACTGGAAGTCTTACATATAAGGATATATTAAATGTTACAATGATTTTTTTGGTATAGATGAATTATTTGTTGTCGATATATGTATACATATATGTACACTCGTTAAAAAAACTACATCAAATTGATTTGATCGTGGAAATGAAAAAATTGGTCAGAGGATGAGTTTTACTCAAAAAACATCAAACTTTGAGAATCTACATTTAACAAATTGTGTAAAATTTAATACAGTCGATCGGGAAGTGTCAAAGTTTGGTAGTTTTTGATTAAAAATGATTAATCGAGGCAAGGTACAAAACCCTCGAACAAAAACATCGAAATCGCTACTTTCGAAACTTGATGCGTTTTTTTGTTATGTGCGCGAGTATACATATAAATGTATATATGTACATATAAATATTTGTTTTATATATAAATGTATATACAATTATGCGTTATTGGCCGTGGCTGTACAGGACCCACTAAGTTTTTTAATGTCACTTATGTGGCACGCGGTCACTCGGGTTTTTTGTTTAAATTCTTGTTAATTTTGTGTTTTACACGCACACTAGATACAAAAACTGGTGCTCATTCGCATTCACTATCATTTTAAACGTTATAATCAACATTCAAGCCATCATAAAATCGCATATTTATATCATGAGCAACGAAATTTGGTCAAGGTTCTTCAGTTCGCATTCATTTCCGAACGAGGAAATTTTTGTTTGAGCTGATCCGCACTTTTTATGCGGTTACGAAGATTCTAAAAAACCTCTAAAGCGCGCGATTGATTTTAATGACGCGAAAAAACCTTTGACAATTTTTTTACGACGATTCGAAATCCCGATCCGTATAAGTGCAAAGTTATCAAATGTTAACTTGAAGATGTTGTCTTCAATATTGGTGTTTGTGTACACGTTCAAGAAACCGGGACTTGCTTCAATATCGCGTTAAATTATTTGCTCATAATTTCATCTGATCCAAAGGATTGAGTAGCTTCAACTCAATAACCCATTCTATTGAACATTTTTCACCATTTGTCTATTGCAATTTTTTAGAATCATTACTCGATTAAGTTTGTTCACAATCATAAAACCCTGTTAAAACTAAGTCAATTTTTATGTACAACGCTATTCAACGTCAATCATTATAATAATCGCAGTTTTATGAAAGTAATTTGATTCATACACTGTTGAAATATGATTTTCCATACTATTAATATACATCAATTTAGATATTGTTTAACAAATATTCAAAACTCGTAAGAATCATTTGGAAATTTGATTTCAATATTTATATACAAATTTAAAGTTGAATTGTGTAATATTTGAAAGAAAAAAAATTGAATAGTACAGAGAGAGAGAGAGAGAGAGAGAGATTATAATAAATAAAAAAGAAAATATTGCTACAGTAGGCTCCAAGAGTGCTGATGAATAGGTTGAATGATAAAAAGATGTATATTAAAAGTTTGTTAATGTGAATATTTTGTACAGTGTCAGGTTGGAATGGGTTGATCTATCAATCTTTTGTCCGTTCGTTGAAAATCGCGAAAAAGAAAGGCGTGGATTGAAGTAAGAAGCAAGATTCGGTGAGCAGCAGGGGTGTAAAAAAAAAAAAAAAGAAAGAAAAAAAAAAGAAATGTTTATGGAAAGTAATTGAATGAGCTAGCATCCATGCAAACAGCTAAACAGTCTCTCTCATGAACGAACGCATTCACACAGAGTTGTATTATAATCCGGGATCCGTTGGTTCAGTTCATTTTCTCCTCCTTGCGAAACATGTAAGTCGACCAGTAGGCAAGATTGAAGAGAATGAACATTGCAGGAAATGCGATTCGCGCGAAGACATCGATCTGAGCGCTGCCCCGTGCCCGACAGCGAAACCATCGTCTAGGAATAAGGCCCCAGCAACAATTGTCTGTGGCTGGTTCGAAGGGCTGAGCGCGAAACAAGGTTGGCGACGACGGGCTGGTTGCTGTGGGTGACGCGGTGGGCGACGGCGAGGACGTCGACCTGCGGCCCATGGGGCTTCTCGAGCGAGTGCTTGGCGTCCTCGGCGACGAGTAAGCCCGATGCTCGCTCTCACTCGGCGAGGAGAGCGACGGCGAACGTTCGGCCTGACGATATCGCTGTCTAGATTTGTGTGGCACCGCTTGCTTCTGTCGGTGTCTGCGCTGTGTTGATGATGTCTGTGACACAGGCGGTTGATAATGCTTGTGACATAATCCTGTCCGGGTCCGGGGATAGAAATGGTAGAGTTGACCGCGAGTCCCATTCCTTGGTCCGAGCGCTTCCTCGTCCGCGCTTAATCCGTGTCCGTTTCCTCGCGAAACAGGTATGTTGACCAGTACACGAGATTGAACAGAGCGAAGACTAGAGGGAAGGTTACTCGTGCGATGACGTCGATGCGCTTGGACCTCGTCGGGAATTTGGACAGCCACGACCTGCAGCAGTTTTTTTGTTGCGGGTTCATATGAATCTCGCATTGTTGCATCTTGTTCATAGAGACAGTATCCTCCGGGTGTCTGACCAGAGGCTTCTGAAAGAAAGCCCGCTGTCTTTGATTCACACTGGACAGTTCACAACTTTGGTCGTGTTTCAAGTATATATTAGATTGCGTTATTTTTTAATATTCACGCCCATCATATTCACACTGCCAATCACTCAGAAATATAAATTCAGTCAACATTTTTATTTGCTCGTTTAAATGGTTACACTTTTACTATTTTCATTGTTATTAGTACAATTTGGATAGTTATACCGCAACCATTTGAACGTTGCTATTCAACTAATGGTACAATTTATTTTTCTCAGTGAATCATTTGCTATCAACTACTCTATAATCCTTGCGATCATTCTATCCTTTTGCGCCAATTCCGCAGCACTTTTTTTTATACAGTCAAGTTTTAAAAACAAGCTACTGCATAAATAATATATATTGTACAAAAGAAGGTTATATATTGTTATAGTGAATCCGAATTGAATTTTGCAAGACAAATATTTGATTTGTAGTGTTCACCCTTCCAGGAAGAAAAATATGCATATATATACACAGGGTGTTTCAAACCACCCTGTATATGTATGTACAAAATTATGTAATTTGCAAAAAAGTGCCATGCCAAGATAACTAAATGACTGACTAAGTATAAGTGCGATTTGCGCTACAACTAAACTGGTTTTAACTCATCAGTGGTTCTTCAATTATTAAATTTATAAAAAAATATTATTTCATTTTAATCATTGTATTTTCTAACGAAATTTGCCAACAATATTCTATTTTCCATACATTTCATGTCTCTTAACAATAAAAATAGATTTTTTTTTGTTGTGAATAGTAGGACAACCAAATGATAGATAACTCTGCATTTTTCTGGAACAACAACAGAATCGATCCAATCTTTGTGTCATCGAACGAACAGAAAAGTAAATAGAACTCGATGGCAAATAGAGGAAAACTGTTCGATCACTGGCAATCAGTTTCGTATTAGGTCAAATCGTGACCAATAAAATCATTAATCCTAACTTATTCAATTAAAATTGCCGTTTTTAAATATATCACAGATTCTTTTTACGTATTTTTTGAATTAAAATAACAATTGCTATGGTAAGATTTTGTTCCTGGGGGTCTCTTTTATTATATTCCTACTTGAAACAATGTCCAATATGTGGGAAAATCAATAGACGCATTTTCTTTGCCACCGATAAAACAATAAATAGCAATCTCATTATCAAAAGCTTTTTCGAAATTTGAAACGTTTCACAACTTTTATTCCATTTTGTTCCATCTTTCAGACAAAATAATCTTTTTATATTTGTGTATAACGCGTGATAGAAAAATATGTCTATCAGATCAACACAATCAATAGTAGTGACAAATAATTTTATCGAATGTTGATACGTTTTTTTTTTTTTTTTTTTTTAATAATCGTATGTTAACTTATGAATTTCTTTTGAAAAGAAAAAAAGTTTCAAGTAGATTTTGTACCTACATAACGTTGCAAATCATGTAATAATAAAATTAATGTAAATTAATGTGAACGAATTAAAAGTATACTTTTGAGAATAGATTCAATGGAAATGTTGAAAATCAAATATTTGAATTATATTTAAAAAGATTATACGATTGATTGGTGTAATATTAAAAAATAACATTGCAATGTATCGTGAAGAAATGCAACAAAACATATTTTACCATGCAAGAGCCCTTACGATATGCACGATCAACACTGACCATGGCGAAGTTCGTAGACCCATCTTGATCCATGATCTCTGATGATGGATCAACCGATGTTGAATGCTCCATTTCGCGGTATTTTAATTTCTTCTTTTCGTTTTCGTGGTGAGTGTCGCTCCGTGAGGCATAATTCACTAAAGCGAATTCTAATAGAGCGCCAAACACAAATGTCAAGCATACTCCTGTCCATACGTCTATGGCCTTTGTATAGGACACTGGTGGCAGTGAAGCATTTATACCCGATGTTTGTGTAGCCATCGTAAGAAGTGTTGTCACACCTAAACATTCAATTTCATGTATCAAAACTATCGTTCAAAACATCCAGTTTTGTTTAAACCAATCTTGTTGACAATGTATCATACATCTTCAAAGATATTTTCTCATGTAAAATTAAGCAGAGTATAAATGGTCTTCTTTTTTATGAATAACGTATATTTTGAACAAGATATATTGCCTTTTACCAGATGCCTTATGTATGATTCATTGAATGCAAATATTTCTCTTTTCTTTGATAAAAAAAAACCTCGATAAATGATAGGTGCTTTTTTTTCTTTTCAAATAAACATGGCTTTATTCAAATCTAACCGGACGGGAAGAAAAACATTTATCAATTTAGTCGTGCCATTCAAAAATATATCACTGGAAAGCGTCTGGTGTGTTCATCAAGAATTATCATTTCAAGTAGTTTGAGTAAATATTTGTTCGGGCACGATATAAAAATTGATAATCCGATGGATTCAACAATTTAATTTTTAAACAGTTTGAAAGTTAATTCGTGCCACGTCAAATACTCGAACAACACTTTTGGTGGTGGACTTGTATTTGAAAACGAAAGAAAGGAGTCAATTTAAAAATTTACCGAGTGACACTCGAGCTGGAACAGCACTTTGATCCAACCAAAAAGACACCCATGATACAATCACGAGCATGCAGCAGGGAATGTAGATCTGGATAAGATAGTAACTGAACTCTCTCTTGAAAAACAAATCCACTTTTAAACAGCTGTATTCACCTATAAATAAGAGAATGCAGCATTATTGATAAACATTATCATTCAACTGCATTAATATTATTATTAATATTATTATTATTATTATTCGTTTCAACTTGTTTCTACCCACCGGTATTTGTTTTGGAGTTACAATAGTTAGTACGAAATTTCTCTAACGTAAACCGGGGCAAATGTAAATTTTTAATCACTTGGACAGGATCACCTTCTTTCCATTGGAACACGAGATCGTCTGTTGTCCATCCATCTGCGATTTCATGTTTATTCATCAATCACATACTTTATACAAATTAGATATTTCTTGTTTATAAGCTAAGTTGAATTCTCAATTTAACAACAAATTTGCAATATTAATTTACTTGGAATGTTGTATTTACTTTTACTTCGAATTAATTGTATAACGAATGTAAATTAAACAAATATTTAGACAAGGTTTTTTATACTCACAACTGGCCATACGCAATGAGCAAGTCTGTCGGTCTAGAGGGTATAACTTTAAATCCATAGGGCAAGATAATGTAAGGGAAATTCTGAAAACAATGTTTTATAATGAAATTAAAAATATTCATTTGTTCATAGAATTGAATAGGTCTCGTTTAAGACAGAAAACTAACCGTATACTATAAAGAACAGAACCTTCGGGAAAGATTCGTATGTACACGTTCGGCATAATGATATTGTGAAAGTGACCATCTTTTTCGTTGGCAAAAAACAAATCTGGCATCCATACACGATCGGCATCTGTCAGTGTGAGATATTTCAGTTTACCTGAAATCACATTCATTTTTGATTTATTCAATTTATATCATTATTATTATTATTATTATTAAATCACTATCAAACAGCAAGTGGTTTGATTTTATTAATCGTAATAAAAATTTTCTCCCTTCAATTTGCAGACCGTTGGTTGCATTAAAAACAAATAATTTAGTACGAAAACAGAATCTGAGTAATTTGAGTTTGTATTAATTTATTTACCTTTAAAATCATCAAAGCGCAGCCTTTCATCGACCCATTGTTCTCGGAATGTTAACTGTACCGAGTATTCCTAGAGGCAGAAAATCTCGATTTATTGTTGTTAAAAACAGTTTGAATCAAAAGTGAACAAATACCCTTGCAAATCAAGCTGCAAGTCATTTAGCTTGCTTTATATATTCTAAAATTATTATTAATTACTAAAATTTGATCTTCATAAGTAATAAATAATCAGAATTAAGTGTACAGGCCACACTTATACCTTTACACTCGACTGGTTTTTCTTAACTGTCACACAAAAAGATCTCATTATTATTCAGACTAGTTTGCAAAGAAAAAGAAATTATACGTTAGAACTTTTCACTAAAATGATTTTAAATTCAGAAAAGAGAAAACAACAAATTTATGACGTTATAAATCATTATTAATATATTTTTAATACAAGATTATATATTAAATATGAAATTAGGTATATTGAAAATTTGCTCGGGCTCGATTGTCTTTGCAGAAAACAGTTTTAAAAACCTGTGATCAAAGCAGAGGGAATATATTCAACTAGAAGAATGATCATAATGTTTATAATATATATTGGATACAATAATTTTATTCAAATGCAAGAATATTTTAGTTGCGGTGCCTAAATTTGAAACTAGATTATAAAATTGTTAGATTAACGTCTGATTGAATGATAAATTAATGGAATCGACTAAAGTTTATTCAGTTTGGTAAACTTGACTGAAATCTCAGTTTAAACTCGATTGACTTTAAGGCTAGTGTTGGGTTATAATTCAAAATCAGGCGCAAATAAACCAATTTTACTATGTCAACTAAATATTCTTTTAGAAGCACCGTCGGGTTCAAAGCATGCAAAAGCAACAATGATTTTGATTAAAAAAAAAAACATTCAAGAGCGGTTTTATATTTACACTAATACACTAATATCTATACTAACGATGGAATAAAAACACGGATAAACAAATTATTAAAGTACAGTTTATTTAATGATATCGCATGCGATGGACTTTTTTCATCAACTATTGTTTATCTAAATGAAATAAAATTGTTTCTTCTTAAAAAACAACTTACCACTCTTTAGCATTTACAAATAAATTTTCAGGTGTATGGTTCGGTCAGATTTATCATTCAAGCTATCTTTATTCACTGTTATAGATCGATATTGTCATCATCAATCCACAAATCTATCTTTTTACCCCAGTTGTAGAATCATTCAATTTTGTCATTAACATTGTTTTACCAACAATAACATGTTGTTTTTTTTATTAGAAAACTCGGATGATAGAAATTGTTTCAAATTTGTGTATGAAAGTGAATAATGATGTTGACAACGATGAGGCAAGATGAAGGAAAATTGAATTCGTATTATTGAAAGGCAGGTGGAATAATGTGCTGATGTAGTAGGTACATATATGAAGAAGCTGTAGCATAATTGGCACACGAGCAAATCATATTTATGGCTTCTTCACGAAAGAATAAATTAATATTATATATTGATAATGCGGTGAATTAAAAAAAATTATAGCGATCTCATGCTAAAATTAAGTATCGGTATATGTGTGATTCATGAGCAAGCATCAAATTATTAATCGAATTATTAATTTTAACATTTTGTAACGAAATACCACTTCATTTTCATCTTATGAACACACCAACAAGTTGATGTGATTGAAACAATTTCATTGTTTGAGTCGTCCAATCTAAACCAAATTTCAATACGAAATTCTCTTTTTCAAGATTTCGTAACACAATTTATACACATTGTGTCAAATATAAAATAAGGTCCAATAAGCACAATTTTTTGTCTTATTCTGCAAAAAATGTTTCCGTTGAGACTATTGTTGAGTATCTTGATTTTAAAAAGTCATTGTTCAATCAATTTGTCAATCATCGTTCAACATTAAACCAACTATATAAATTATATTCAAAGTTAAAATATCAATGTTGTGTTTTGTTAAGTGCCATAAAATCATTATTTTCATTTCTTTTCTTGATTGGAATTTATTAACAAAATGTTCCTTCTTTTTTTTTGGCTGACACAATCCTGATTTATATCACTAGTTTCATTTTCGCATGGAATCATTGTATTGAGTTGATGAACGATTTTGTAGGGTAAGAGGGTGGGATTTTTGTTCTTAAATGATACAACATTTGTTGAACCGAGACCCTGATTCTGAGACATTTTGAATTATAAACGATTCAATAAAAAGTAGTGGACTACAATTGCGCCAGCCGTTGACATTTCACCTTAAGAGCGTTGCATGGGATACAAAGGAAACGATGAAAAAATGAATTATATGATGAGTAAATTCATTGATGTAAGATGAAAATGTTGAAGCAGAAACTGAGAACACAAAATGACAGATGTCGTGCTTATATGGAGGAAATAGAATAAAATAAAGTCAGCTGTTGCGTTTCGTCCGGCCGTGAAATATTAAGTTATATCAACATTCTGTCGTACAGAGGCTAAACAATAAATCGCCACAATTTATAATATGTACTCTTTGTATAGAACTTAATCTATAACGTAATGCAGTCAGTCGGACAATCCAAAACGAAAAACCCACATAGTAATGCTTATTAGGTACACATGACAAAATGACGACACTAAAAAGTTAACGATATGTATAGCATACATCAATTGGTAATATATAGCGCGGCCCATACAATCATGTACAATATAATATAATGTACAAAAAAGTGCAAGTTTTATATATCTTTCGAATCACGTGACGTTATAAATAATACAACTCGTGTGGACATATGTATAGATTGTAGGCTTTGTTGATGGATTGTTGCACTCACCATAAACAAATCATTCATTTTGCTGATTGAGCGTAGAAACATGTTGACACTGACTCGAGTCGGGCCTTCTAGTACACGACCGGAACAGAACAAAACAAGCTGATTATTATTCGTAATGCTAATGGATCAATAATTATCCAATTTATTTTATTCACATTATTATTTTCTTTTTTTATTTCATTGAATCATTCTTACGTCATTGAGGTGATATGCCAATGGAAACAGCTGGTCAATGTCAATGAAATGATATACGTTTTTAAAATCCAAAAATTAATTTAATTCTTGTTTAATGTGTTAGTTATATTGAAACATTTTTCTGCTTTGGTGAATGCTTTTTTAAATCAAAAAACATTAGCTCCTTCCGGGATCGTAATCAAGGTAAAACCAATTCAGCTCAAGTATACACACGTTGCCAGAATCGTGATCCAACAGTCCATGTATATATGTGTAACGCTGTAAATATGTGGCCCCGATTTGAAAACCTGACAAGGCTAATAGAATAAATTAATTCTTTTGTCCTGATCAAAGAAAACAAATACGATAATTTCGACCAACTAAATCTGTTAATTTCGAAGGGCTCGGTAAAATTCTGAATGTTCCAAATTTGCAAAAGATACATTATTCCTTTATGACTGAGTATAAAAACATACATTTACATAGCCATTTAATGAACTAAAGGAATCTCGAAACAAGAGTAAGTAACTTGTGACTCTTTCATTAAATACCACTGAGTACTAAATAGTACCAATGACTGACAAGTTCAACTAGGTATTTTCTTATGAAAAACACTTAACGAAATTTTTATTGGTGATTGATTCATGAATGAAAAAAAAAAAACGAAATTTCGAAATTATTTTCAAGTAGAACTCATCAGTACTCATTGTCACTCTTTGATACTCATTGGTGTTCATTAGTACTTAATGGGAGAGTTACAAGTTACCAACCCTTCGTCTCGAAAGAACAACTCAAGTTTGCGCTCATCTATGTAAATAAAAATTATTCATTTCTAATAGCTGAACCGATTAAAAGTTCAAACCCATTTCAGTTCATCATCGACCTTTATGTATTTCGTGTTTCAGATCAAAGCAAGTAATTAGGACAATCAGATCATCTTGCTAATGTTTCAAACATAATTCAAATCGACGAAGCACGCGACCCTGACAAAATTTTTCGTTAAAGTTTTTGACTTCTGATGATCAATACAAAAACTCTTAGTTTTTTCAGTAAAGTACGTTTTTATTTATGAATTTAAATCTGAACAAAAATTTTCATCGTTACACTTCAACACTGCAAAATCTTGATGGAAAATTCATTATAAACCATCAAATTTATTAGAATTTTATATGGTGGTCTCATTGACTCTCTAGTGGGATTGCAATAATCAGCATAAGGGATACCATTGGTAAACCAGCGTCAGTAGCTATAAAAACTCAGTTCGTGTTTTTATAGTAAAAATAGTTTGGGGGTATCTCGAAGTTCTATTCAGAGTGGTGTAAATGTGATAAAAAGTGTAACAAGTAATTATAAAAATAATAATAATAATCGTAATACTGAAATCATAGTTAAAAAGGAGGCATATCATTCTGAAGAAAAAATGTTGTAAATTGTAATAATAAAAATGATGATTTAAAAATTAATAATATCATTTAAATCTCGAAACTACGATATTTTATTAATACACAATGAATAATAAAATCGTTCAACTCGTATCGTAATTGATGTTTTTTATTGTCTTTTGTATAGTAATAAAAATATTTAAAATAATGGAATATCAAAGAAATGTTTTTTGTTTTTTCTTTTTGTGGTCAGAATGATGTTATGAACATTGAATAACGTATATGAAAGTTTCATAGGCGAGTTGAATTTTTGAAAAATTTGTTTTGAATATGATTAAATGAAATGTAAATATTTTTCATTCTATCAAATCTAAAATTTTGATAAATGTTATTTAGAGTAAAACAGTATTGGAAAAAATGTTGGTTTCATCAATTTAAATTTGTTGTTCTCTCATCGTTGTGAGCTTTGTTCGTAACATTGCTCGTAACAATTAGATTCAGGTTAAGACAATCTGATATTCGGTTATTCTCAATGCTCTGAGAGCATTCTTTGCTTCAAATATGACCGGTTTTTAATTTGCGACAACCAAGCATTTTTTAAAGTGTGCACACAACGCATGGTAGAAAATGTGACAAGAAACGAAACACCGGTATTATCGATTAGCGTTCTTAACCCTTTGACCCGTACTTTGCCTGTTTGACAAATAATCATAATGATTCAATTATATGGATAAGACACGCTTCTTCTTTTTCGTTCGTATTCTATCCAACAAGATAAATTATTTTCAATGAAAAAATCAGAAGGGAGTCAAATTGTTTTTCCGTCTTACCAAATTACAATTTACAATTTACAATTAACTAAAACAAAAAAAAAACTCATGATTTCTCATGATTTTTTGCAAGATGGTGACGTACAGCGTAGAGCTGTTACACCAGCTCTATGACCAATAAACATAAAGAAGATGTATAATTTTATTTCTATATCATTGTGGCTCAGTGGATTAAGAACTTTAAATAGTAAGATCTACCGTGAACTGCATATCAACAACAAATGATTGTCGCAGCAGCAGTCGAAACTAATTATAATATGGCGATGAACAATAAATAAGCCTGTACCTTAATTTAGAGAAATATGTCGACGATGTCCAGTCATCACCCTTCAGTGATGGCTTAGCAGTTGGCGACTGATGATGAATAAATAGTACATGATATAATAATAAATATAATGAATGAATGATCATTGAATTACTCAAAGTGATGACTGGGAAGTAACTTCTGACCAATCAAGGTACAGGGCATTTATTTTCAATCACCATGTGATAGTGAACTGTAAGATCAGACACCCAACTGTGTTCTGTTAGTGTGAAGTTATAAGTGTATGTGTAGTTGTGCACATATCTGAAACACAGAAAAATATCTTTGAAAAACTACAATGAATGAAAAGTAGAAAAGGGGGCAAAAAGATTATGTCGGAAATGAAGTAAAAGCAAAACAAGACAACTGAAGTGTATCAAACACGATAAAATGTACTATCAAGCTCTTAATAGCGAGCGTAATGTCGTTCCGATGCGAATATTTTAGGCTAGTCATCATCATTGATTTATCAGAGTATTATCAGTCCAGCTGGGTCGCTCGATGCACTTCAACTGCCACGCCCAAGCATACGCGAAAAAGATGAATGTACATACCCAGATTCAAAAACAATATTATAACTATATTTGGTCAATACAGATTGGCACATTTGAGTAACTCGTACCAATTTCTTTAATTCATATTTTTTTGTTTTTATCAGATTATTGTAACAGTTCTTAATTCAAATTTCTGTAATAGAAAAAGTTCGTTAACTGGAACAGGAACTAAAAAAAAAAGAGAGAAGTCTTGCGAGTACTTGAAGTTTGCTTTTCAAATAGGTTTTTTTTTAATCTGAGTAGATACATGTGAAAAATGATGTCGATGAAAATGATTGAAAAAAGTAACTACAAATGGAAGTGAGACTGTAAGCAGAGAATAAAACTATCACTCGTTGAATTTTCACACAAACAGTCATAATTATTTTCGACTTTTAAAAAAATGTAAATATATAAATGTAAAAATTAGTAAGTAAATAACAACACTCAAAACTAATAAAAACGAAAAAATGAATCGTAAGAAATGTTTATTCAATTAAGAAAAAAAATTATTGATTAAATGATTTACATTAGACAATAGTACAAATAACAAACACTCAGCATATGCGTGTGCGTGTGTCTATGAGCTTCGGGCGTTTCAGTTTCAAACTTACCATGGTTACGTCATCTATTTTTGAGATACTTCGAACAAATATGTTGACGCGCACTACCGCGGCCCCATCTAACATAGCAAACAAAATACATCAATTAATTTTTCTCAACCGAAACTGTAGCTGATTACTTAGCATCGTACTACTGACGCTTTCATCATTGACATATATGTATATATTACCAGCAAAATAAATAATTCGGACATTCTATGGAATGTTTGAAAAATCCCATCATTCTATAAAATGCCTAACTGTAGACCGGTATAGTATAAAATAGATATCTCGATAGACATTTCTTGTTACCCAAGTACGTAAAGTATGAATTTGCTTTTGAAGCGGGACATAAATCTAGTTATTCTGACCTAGTGATACAAAGTAAAATTTGAGCTTGACAATAAAATTGGTGGTCAAGTAAAACACTATCAACAAACCGAATAAAATAATTTCTTTTTATCTTTACTAAATATATGCAATTTTATTTTAATTTATTTATTAAACGTCGCATAAACAATTAGAGTCATTAGCGACATGAAATATATGAAATTACTTTTATTTGTTTTATTAATTTAAAATGTTTAAATTTTTGAATTTCCATCATTTTCATGTCATTATATCAAGTACGAATAATATTCATCAGTTTTTTATTCAAGTTTATATGATTTCGATTCGATATTTTGCCGGTAATATATAATATATAGGTGTGTATATATATGTATTTCCTTTTTTTGATGGCAACTAGGAAAGGGAAATGAAAATGTGGCTGCAATTGCTATTCTTAATATAAGTTTCACAGCTTTTTGAGGGAAAACAAACTCAATAAAAATTGTGCAGATGAAACATTATTTATCCAAGTACAACTTTTTACTATCATAAAAAATCGTACATGGCGTTCAACAATCCTTTTTTAACTTTTATCTTGTTAAGACGGTGATAGTTCAGCTATAAAAGCTGTATAACTTTTGGAGGACTCATTCAGTGTTTATCAAAGTATCATTAATCATCTGCTGCAAAGGTTTTGATGATTCCTAGTGAGCTTTCTCTTTTGTAAAAAGCTGTGTAAGTTTAACCAGCGTTTTCTTATCGCAACTCCAGCCATTAAAATAATCAATTCGACGAAACAATAATTTTATGGCTCCTCGCTGTTATGATTATCTCTAAAAGATACAAAATTATGTATGTTGGCATCCGGTAATAACCAAGTAAGTGCTTTTTATTATTTTTAAGCGGCGTATCAAATATTTCAATGTTTCATTTAGATATTTATGTTTTCATTTGACAAACTCAGATATTTAGTAAAGTAATGTCATTGAACAAAATATCCAAGATGATAAAAAAAAAATAAATAAATATCAAATTAAAATGAAAAATTGAAATATTTGATGTGCTATAATTTAAAAAAAATAAAAATCTAATATCCGGTTATTACCAAAAACCACATATATTGGAATAACAATTTATTTCGTTCATTTGGTTATTATAAAAAAATGTTGGTACTTTGATGATTATCATATATCGTTCACTGTGAAAGAACATTGAATCGTCAGTTCAATTCACGCGTCTTAGTCGCATACACATTCATTAGGTAACGCAAATCGTATGTGATTGTAATTTTAGAATACTGCTTTATTTCACAATCTTAATTAAGATTGTGTGTCCATTCATAAAAATGTAATAATTTCTTGAAAAATTTACTCGGCTCCAGACTAGAAGTTATAAATTCTTGTGGGCTCATCCTAATGACATAAAGTATATTTCCATTTCGGTGTAAATTCACGAATAAGTCAAAATTTGATTGGATGGAAACTTTTAACCATAATAGTTGTTAAAAAAAGATTCTAAATAAGGTTAATTTAATTTCAATCATGATGCGTTTGTAGAAGAATCATTATTATTATATTTATAAAAATTATTATGAAAGAAAAGAAATTTGCTTATTAGGAATATACATCCGAAGAAACAATAGCGACGCAGATGTATGTCGCAAGCACTTTAGTGCATGCTTGCACGAGATTCGCATATTGAATTAAGTAAAAATAGGTTATGCTTACATTATAAATAATTATTTTAATGATATACCCGAAAAGATAACACAGAAGTATTCATTTTTGCATTAGTTGAAGAGGTTGTAAAGTAAAATTGTGTGTTCAAATATATCATGATCGCAGAATAATTTAATTTCATAAAGAACCTGTAAATAACTGAGTATTCAATTTTATCATAAGTTGATAAAAAAATTGAACACGTTTGTTAAGCACAAATTTATATGAATAAAGATAAAGGAAGATAAAGTCGAATAACTATTTCCTTGATTAAAAAAATGGCAGAGACAAATTCAATAATGATACCATCGTGGAGAGAACATCATGCACATTTTGTTGAGCAAAACTTGCAAATATGTTTTAAAAAATTAGTGATTTTTTTCGTAGTTTGTAAACATAGTACATTAAATTGAAAAAAGAACACATTTGTTGTATAAATGCATGATTTTTTGAACGTCTAATTTAATTTGAATATAAAGAAATCCTTGATGGATCGAACAAATTTTGAATTTTGAATTAATACATCTAAATGAACACGAATATAAAAGACACACATGACTAACAAATGTATCATTGCGTTTGGCCCTGTTACGATAAACAAGCTGTAATATATTTCATGCCTGCATCTATACTAAATGCTAGGAGGATAAAGGTCATTAATTGAAGGAGAAAAAGATGCGATTGTGTGATTAGGAAGTTGCTGGTTTGATCACGGCTTTGAAATGCTATATATAACCTACATTGCACCTACTGTTTGCGGAAATATACAAAACCCGCAAAGACAAAAGAGGTCCGTGTCGTAAAACAGGCATGGAATCACATACTTACCATCTTGATGTCACTAATAGTTGCAATGCTTCGCACAAACAGGTTAACCCGGACAATGGCCGGCCCATCTAAGGGCAAAAATAACACAACCCCTCTTTACTAACATTAATCTTTGGATAACAATCATCAACAATATCTTTATAAAATGATGACGATGATGATGATTATTCAAATATGACAGACGTTTCAAAATTTGTCCATTGAATTTATATTTTATTTATAGTTCACATTACATTATATTTTGTAAAAGTCATCATTGATGTTGTATGATCTCGTTCATTAGAGTCAGAGTATATCGAAATTGAAATTTATTCAAATTCTTATTATCGCATATTGTCAAAAGATTCACATATGAGTTTAAAATTGATCAATTTTGTTGATATTATATCAATAGAAAATGAAACAAACGTCAGCAAAATATTTTTGAATATAATCGTTTTAAGTGAACTTTCATATCCAGCATGACTGAAGCAATAGCCTTGATTTTCCGAAGCTCCATACCTCTTTACTTGCCTACCGCTTATACCTGCGGATGAAATATTTGCGCACCTTGTCATGAGATGAACGAGTCATTTTCAGCTTAAAAGCGACTGATGAATACTTATATTTCCCAAGATATCTTTCACGTCGTGTAAAAAATAAATTGTGACAAATATGACCCTATTTTCCAATTTCAACTATCGCGTGTCCGATCTACGTTCCCACAAAAAAAATAATTACTATATATAGCTATAACTAAACCACAATTTTTGCCAACTTTTATTTTCTCAGCACACGAGATCATAAACACTGATAACTGATTATTTTATAAGTTGATTTATTTAGTCATTTATTGAAGATGAAAAGAAAATGTTGAGAATATTTTTAAATATATACACAAATAGGTGAAATACAAAAAATCTTTCAGTGGGTCAACGAACCCGCAAAGATTAATGAAAATAGTTTCAATTTGGTTCAATAAAGAAATCTAAATGATTAACTCAATATTAGATTCAATATTTAGATTCAAGGGCAGACATCGTTTTAGTCCATGTTTATCAGTAAACTCTCTCCCTAATATATGTTATACCAAAATGTTTTTTAATCATCACATTTTTAAATGGAATCAAGCTGATTGAATAACATTGATTCGTAGATTTCAACAAAATCGTAGAACCATTGTGTTATGTTTCTATATGTATATAGTGTAAATCCGAGCGGCATCAATCACTATCATTACCATCACCAACTATCAGAAACTGTCCTAAAATGTCCAAAAATGATAATTATAATAATAATAATAATGGCGAAAAGTTTATTTTAACGCATTCAAAACTCTCAAGCTTACAAATTAATACAAGTTGTGAAACAATTAAATCTATAACTTTGATTATATTATTACTATTATAGTAAATTAAAATTCAGCGACCAACTCTCTTCTGATGCAAATTATGAAACAAAAAATTAGTTTATCGTGGACAAACTAATAAACTACGAACATTTATTATGATTAAACATATAATAGTCCAACAAATTGAGACTCATCGGCAAACATCTATTAATGTTTGTTGAGTGACAGGCAGTCATCAATTATCAACTTTGTTCTGACAGCTGACAAAAAATTACGAGCTTTAATAAATGTTTGGCGATTTAATAACTACTGAATGAAAATTTACAATAATCTGGAATTGTAATTTGTCTTAAAAAAAAATTCTAGAACGTACAGTAGATCAACATGTCAAAATATTATAATGCTAAATGATATTCTCTCTTAGATACAGTTTTTACTTGAAAAAATCCAATAGAATGACGTTTTTTATGTGTGACTAGTTTGGCTAGATGAATTAAATGATTTTACCTGTCTATTGCAACAGATATTTAAATTTCAGGTCTTATCTATTTTTACATTACAACAATAAATTAAAAAAGTTATTAGTCATATGTTGAGCCATGATATCGATTTGAATTGCCACAATTATATATTTTTATATTATATATTGGCTTTAATAAACCAAAAACAAAAAATAATTCTTATCAATTAGTATCGAACTTTTTACAAAATTACAACTAATCGCCTATACAAAAGCAATGTCTTAGGAGGTACTGTATAAGATTCGTTTGAAAAATTGCATTAAATTTATTTGTTCTAAATTTATTAACAAACGACTTGATGTGAACCTATAAAGTTAGTAGAACTTGAAAAATATATAAGAACTAAGAACCAAGAGAAAAAGCTAATACTTCAATTAAAGTTGTGTCTCTTACCGCAGTGTAATTCTAAATTGGAAAACTGAATTACATTCAAATCTAAATAAAAAAATAACTAGATATTATCTAAAGCAAACAAATTTTTAATGAAATTGAAAAGGAGGTTAAAATGAACGAACAAAATTTAAGCAGATCAAGAAATTCATTCTTGTATTCAATAAGCGTGAATTCAATGTCTAACTCGTGTTAAAATATCACCATATGTAATAAGAAAACTCGAAATAATCTAACCTGTGGGAGTCAATTGCCTTATAACGCCTGTACACTAAGTTGGTTTGATTTTAACGTTAATATTTTTACCATTAAATTCGTTGAACTTTTGAGCCACATTTTCTGAATAAAGTATTTGCTTTTTGCAGATATCTTTATAATAAATACTATGTACGTTAGACAATGTTATATAACTCAAAAGGTTAATGAAAAAAATTTGGTTGAAATTAATTTGAGTAACCTAATGAGCAAGGCTGCATTAAAAATGAAGCCCACAGTAAAAGTAACTCTATCATGTCTAGGCCAACAACGTAAACCGCTAATAAGCTACTGTAGACTAACACAAGGAATCAAATTAAAAGGATTTGCGACGATTAAAGTCTAACGATTTCGGAGAAATAAACTTTATACAAAACTCGATTTTACATTGTATAATTTATGTTTTATAACTGTAAATTTACCATATATTATTTCAAACACTTTCAACTATTTTTTCAAGCAGATGGTCCAAAAAGTTTTGATGTATTTTGAACATTTAAAATGTCCACATCTTTATAGATGAACTTGCAAATGGTAAATTTGCTCAATTTTCTTTAAATAATTTTGACATTTCCCAACTTCAAAGTCCTTTGCAAGTAACGTTTGTTTTGCAACAGCACGTCCCTTTAAATGCTTAAAGTTGTTACATACAGACTTGTTGTCTATTATTTTAAATATAATTTCTGGTTTATTTTCATAGCATTATTTTTCATATGTTATGCATCTGTAGAGAAAACCATTTTCATGCAACTAACATATTATTTAAACAAAATGATCCTAACCTGTCCCATTTATACCGCTTGGTCGGATTCGAGCATCGTATTTGCCGGGTCCCAGGATGCTGTCGAGCACCTGCTTCTCTTTTTCTCGGAAATTTACTTTCTGCACCGTACATCTAGAATACACGTACATCATATTTTTATCATATTAACATATTAACATTACAATCATACAATTTCACATTCATTTTTAATTAATTTTAATTTAATGATAAACCAACAAAAAATACATAAATATTTGATCATCACTATTATAGGGCGCGGGTAAAGGGCACTTGACTTTTATTACACTAAACCAATTACTATTAAATCACGTAACAATTTAGATCAGTCAATCAGTCCTCCGGCTTTTTCAAAACAATTTAAAACTAATCCATCAGTACAAGAATTCATTGGATATAGTTTTTGCAAAAGCAAAATAAGATTCATGTGCAAAAATGCAATTTTTGCACATGATATATAAAAATACGAGAAAATCAACAGGCTTGTAAAAATAACAAAATTTACAAAAGCTA
Organism: Trissolcus japonicus; assembly: GCA_030522925.1. Taxonomy (NCBI): domain Eukaryota; kingdom Metazoa; phylum Arthropoda; class Insecta; order Hymenoptera; family Scelionidae; genus Trissolcus; species Trissolcus japonicus. The sequence goes on along the minus strand of JAPYZS010000126.1, from coordinate 203,812 downwards.
TACCCGGTTTCCACTCCGATGGATTCTTTATATTATGAATTTAAGATCACAGATGATTCGGTGAAATATTCAAACCAGTCTGTAGCCCAGGGCTAATTTCTGATGATACATTTTCCTTTCACTAGCTCAGTTAAAAGAACCGCAGCCCATGGTGGCTATTCAAACTTACAGTGTCGCCTACTCTGAACGCAGCATCATCTGTCATCCATACATCAACATTGCAACCAACTTTTTTCAATTCCAGTTTGTTGAAAGTTAACTACGATCAATATTAATTGATCGAATCATTCCTATTTTATAATCAATTAATTTTATTTATTTGATTTTTTTTTAATTCTAATCCCCGTATCGTTTGGTAAAATCAAGTAATTGCAAAAACAAAATATTTTTAAAGTTTTCAATTTTTCGGTGAATGTTTATTAGAGAATGGTTGATGAGGATTTTTGATAATAAAAAAAGTATGCCAAAAAATAGCTTCAATTGTTTTTAAATGTGTCATACAATTGAAATAATACCGTGTTCTCAACACATCCAATTCTCATCTTGACATCGTTTGGTGCCGACAATTTCAATCCGTTTACAACCTAACTAGTTAACTACAGCCTTTAGTCTTTTTCCGTCGTAATTCTAACATCTTTTTTCAATTTCCATGCCCACTCTACGCATTAAATAGGAAAAGTAAGTTTTTTATATGAAAAATATAGTAACTGGCTGTATTAATTGACGGCAGAACTTGATGAAGAGTATCGAACAAAAATATCTTTGCACCAATTTTAATTTGAAATATAGATAAAACGATGTCGAAAATTTTACAATATTTTTTTTTTTTTTTTTTCAGAGTATGAATATAATGTTCAATATTCTCATAATGTGATTTGCTTCGAAAACCATTTTACTCACCTTACTGGATGAAGCAAAACGGTAAATAACACTATGAACGATAGCGCTCCAGGCCACATCGCGACGGCCTGAAAACAGATATAAACTCATTAATGCAGTAGTTACAAAATATTCCTGTTCGCAAATTATATACATAATCTTAAGTTGACTGATTTATGTGTGATAATCAAGCTAAACACATCTATAGATACTATTTATTAGTCTATCAAATTTTTTTTCTATAATTTCAATATATTTGATACAAAAATTGTTACTTAACTGAAATAGTTTAATACAAAAATAAGTGGAATGTTAACATAATTTTTGTATCTTGAGTTTTTAAAAGACGTGTCCTCTGACGAACAACATTGACTTCTTCTTCTTTTTCATTCATTTTTTTTGGCACTGGACTCTTCGTCGTTCTGGCCATTAAACACAACAGTGACAGCTAATTCGATTCAATATGGCGGATCTAAACTGGTGGGGAGGCTTGATGGGCCCAAGATACGGAACCAATATGACAGCAAATTGAAATAATAGCTACTCACTGTTTGTTAGCTGTCACCTGTCCACCTAATTCAGCGGAGCAAACGAGGAAAAACTTGCTGTTAATAAATATTGACTCCTCTCCGGAGAAAAGTATGGGTGCCAGATCCTTAGTCAGGATTTGGAAATTGTTGCCAAAATACCTTTTCAGAATTGAGAACTTTTAAAATGGGGACTGCACAACGGATTGGAAGGGCCTAACAATACTGGTTCAAGCCTGGCCACGCAGTTTAAATCGCCAAATAAATAATACAAAATAATTTATCTAAAAATGAGAAAATAAATTGTTCGCCACCTAGCGGATTTGTTGAGAATAATTTATGTTCTTGCGAGAAACCGTACGCCACCTGTCGGCGAGTTTCTAATCTCAAAAGTCAATTCAAACTTTTTTAATTTATTTTATATGATGAAAAATCTAAGGTAAACATAAAACCTTGTTATAAATAGTTAATTTGTTAATTTAACATTCAATTCTCTAATTTTGTATCGCCGTCTACGAGTGGACATGAGTCGGTTAGGTTGTGCAGTTGAAGTTATGTTCGTACAGTGTTTAGGTGGAAAGTTACAGTACCTTAAAAAAAGTTGATGAATCAACAAATTTTTAAATCGAAAAAGTACTTGAATTTATATCAATGCCTTAATCTTTTATTTCGATTTTTCAAACTCAAATCTAATAAATTTTCAGTAGAGATATACCTCAGAAGTTATTAATTCTTGAAGAAATGAGAACATAACTTGATTTAACGAAAACCAAACAATTAACATTTTCCAGATGCACATCATTTGATCATTAACTAAAATTGTTTTTTTCATAAATCACCGTCAAAAAAGTAATATGATGATTTCATTGTTGTGATTCTGTGAGCACAAATATTATACGAAAAAACGAACTCATGATTAGAAAATCATTACGCTCACGTATAAATTAGAACTTGAAATCTCTCCTCAGGGACCGTGAGTTTATACATCAGCACCTCTGTTCAAAAATGTATATACAATTCTCTACATTGGACACATCAGACGCCTAAATTAACGGATTTGCTGTAATATACTGTGTGAAATAAAAAATATTCCAAGTATATTATGTCAAACAACATCTGCTCATAAAGAATCAGTCAATAATTTTTGTTGCAGTATATATTGAATTATTAAAATCTTATTTGCTATGATAAATAAGTGAAATTATCCTGCAGGATAATTTCAATCTCAATTCATAAACTACCAGAGCAACAGTATCCTACAATGAGCCACCTATTATATGAACCATGGCATTTTCTGACTACAAACGCTCATTTTTTTATTCCATTACCATAATTTTATCAAAAAATTTTGCATCGAAAAAATGTTCTTTAAAATCAGTAAATTTCGTTTTTCTAAACTCTTGGGTCCGTTTCTCAAAACAGAAAAGTAAGCCTTCGAAAAACAATTGCTATGCCGAAGAGAAAAGTGCTGCTTCTAATTTAAAGTCACTTCCGTTTCGAAGTGAACCATCCAGCTCTTGAGTGTCTTTCTAAAAAAACAAACAAAAACAAAAAAGAAAGCATCAGCAAGCGCGCAGGGCTAGGCACAGAAATTACACCAAATAATACAGCACATTGAGGATATCAATTACTCGAATGGAGTTTGTGGTCCTTTCTAGTATAGAGAAAATCTTGTAAAATTGACAATTTGAATTGACGTCTCGTAAGAAGTGACGTCATTGTCGACGTGCACGTCACACGCATCAGTATGCTGTCTCCACCATCTTTGATGTCAATCCGATCGAGAGATGACGAGTGGAGTGAATCCAACGGGGATTACGTATGTTACGAGAATATGTTGAAGCTCGTAATTGACCGCAAGATATGTATGCTTTGATTCGGATGAGTTGTTTGCTTTTTCGTAATCAATATGAAATATAACCCGACTAAACAGCATTGATAAAAGGTAGAGAGGTAACAAATTTTATTGGTCCATACTCTAATGTTGGATATATTTTTTGATTGGGAAATGATTGACTTTTATCGTTGGTTATTAAAGCGTCACGCGATGAGCGTGTAACTGGTTATTAAGGCGATAAATGAAAGTGGCTATGTATAAAAAAACGAGTTGAACTCCAGAGTTGAAAATAAATGATATTACACTAAATAAAGTATACGAGGGGATAGTTTTAAAAAATGCTTGAATTATCTGATACCATAAGTTTAGTGCTACAATGTTTATTATTGACACAAAAACTAAACTCTTGTTTGATACACAGCAACCTTTTTTATTCATCACCCTAAGAGTGATAAAAATATGGAACAAGGTGCACGAGCCATCTTAATTTTTGTAGGCTTTGTACATTTCAAAGAGATCAGTTTGAAATGGTCTAGTACTTATCTGGCCTCCAAGCCAACTTTTGTCGAAGCAAAGTATGAAGAGAAAAGATTCAAATAAAAATATTTGTGAATTGTAAGGCTAAAATGAAAAGGGCATTTGGAAGTGTTCAAAACCGGGAACTTGTAACAAAGGGAATGGGTCGGTATTGAGCTCGCAAAGAAATTAATTGGGGGAGAAAAAAAAAAAAAAAAAAAAAAAAGAAAAAATGGTACCAAAATTTACCTGGAGGTTCTAAGAATCCTAGGCGACGTGAGGCCCACGGGGCGGCTCGGTTGGCATGGCGCCTTCGGTGTCACTGAGTGAGCTCGAAAGCGTTGCTGCCTCTGGAGATGAGTCTCCCAGACTGGCGTTATTGAGAAGCCTAGAACCACTCACACCGACTACCTGGTTGCTGGTACGCTATTGATCTCGGCCCAGACACCCGCCACCGACCCACGCAGACGCTTAGTGTTACAGCGTCGCTTTAGCAACGTGACGTCATTTACCACCCTTGCGTCCTCTTTCGCTTGTACCGTTTCCTCCGCCTCTTTTTCATCTCGCTCCCTCTCTTACTTTATTTTTTCACTTCTCTTTCTTCCTTCTTTCCAATTTTTTCTCCTTTTACACTATAACCGTTCGCCTTATCTTGTTCCCAACAAATACTTCACCTACATATTTTTCGGATGATAACAACTCAATCTTGTCACGCACTTGTTTGCTCTTTCACTTTTCATTTTAATCTTTTTATTAACCCTTTATTTCATTTATTATCGTTTTTTTCTTTCTTTCTTTCTTCATTTTTAAGTTGGATTTATTCGGAATTAATCATGAGTATGAAATCGTGATCACATTTTCCTCATACATGTTTTTGAAAAAGAGACATATTTATAAGACATTTTATGAAAAATAAAGTAGGATGTTATATATTGAATAAGTTTCAATTAATTATTTTGTACACTGCGACTCAGGAATTGTGTTTAATATATATTAGTGACATTTTAAAATGATATTTCAAGATAAGATATAAATCGAGTAATTGTTCGAATGTTGAACAAAAATATTGTGGTGGGTTTTTAATTGGATTTGGTTGTAATCGGAGTCATTTAATTTTGTTTTTGTTGAATTTTATCATCATGTTTATAAACCTGTTCGCTTCACCTAATATGAATAATAAGATCTAATATCTAAATTTTGGGCATTATCCGTCGGATTTAATTAATATTTAATCAATCCCGGTTAAATATCATATTCAAGCTGTCTTTATTATAAAACTATATCAGTTTTACTGAAAAGAATTTAGAAAATGAAAAAACATAATTTATAATTTACCATATGAAAACAAAAAATCATTTAATCAATGTTAAATCAAAAGTTTCTGATTCTTATAAATTTGTATAATATTTAGAGTGTATGTATAGGGTAGTTTGGAAGGTAGCAATCAAAATATTAAACTATTAAATAGCACATGTATACTAAAAACATGACGAAACATTGGAAATTGGATTATATTCTGATTAGTTATTGATCAATTGACACAGGCGTTATGTGAAAAAAATAAATGATAAACTATTTAGTTATCAAAATTTTTATTTCTATCAATCACAAGGGGTAAAATAAGAATGCATCATTTTTTAATGATTATGTAACAAGTGGAAGTTAATGAATGTCGGCGTTCATAATCCAGTCATTTAAAATAATTTATCAATATACAACATGTAATACAAAAAATGATGATAGAAAGTTTTAAAATTCCATATAAACAAATTAAAGTCTTATTTGACGAAAAAATAGTATTTTATTTAGTAATTAACTAAATCGATCTATAATATTGAGCATTTTTATTGTTATTAAAACTTTTACAAAACACGCTCCCTTTCTAAATAGCACACATACACTGAGTAAATTGCAGATAATCATATATATGTTTATATTTATAAAATAATTAAAATAAGTCAAGCATGGAAGTACTCAATGAAATCACCATATACAATTATTACAATAAATTTCACTATATTTAGGCGAAGTCTCAAGAAATCTTGTTATGATTTAAAATAACAAAGTTGAAGAAACAATTACTGGCTCTGATTATGACTACAGAAAAATAAATAAATCATAGTTATTATGTAGACTAAGGATACCTGAAACTTCACTGTAACTATACACTCATCTCTCATTTCTTCTGAATAGCATTACTCCAGTTTGTTACACATTTTCAAATTTGGCAAAAATGATACACTTGTTCAACCCAGCCCAAAATTTGTTCAATTTATAAGAGATTTCAATAGTTAGGAGTCGCTCTATTTTAAGAATAATTTGGCACGAGATTTGCTACTTTGCTGAGAGACAAGCGTTTCGAATTTTCAACAAGGAATTTTTCAACAGTATTACCTCAACAAGTGTTTGCAATTAATTGAAATCCACATATATATATGAATGATGTTTTCTCACGAATTTCACATTGCTCAATTACCTATAGATAATCAACATAATTCACTATTTGAATATATATTTACATTAATAAATTCAATCACGCGAATAGATTTCGTGTCACCGTCGTGACTTTTTTTAAACTATAAACAATTACATTATAGAGTGACTGAAAAATTCTTCGTTGATAGAATCGGTCGCTTATTCGATAACACACGCCTCGTTTTTACACAGTGCGATTATTAATCTCAACATACAAATACAAAATTTGCACTGCAAGGATAAATCATCATGCTCATTTCTATGTTATAGTATTTACAAATCTTTTGTAACTGAAAATTAGCGTCGTACCTATATATAAAATTAGTTGTGGCTCAAAAATTCTATCGATAATATTTATATTAACATTTTTCACTTAAAATTATAAATACACGCAGTGATAATGCATTGTGTACGGCATCGCCATCAGCAATTCATATAATTTGACCTGTCCTGACTTGATCGGAAGTAAATAACTTTTACCAAAAAAATTTTATTTTGGCTTTAGCAATTCTAACATTATTTCTGCAAAAAGAAATTATGTAAACATTATTTTGAGAATACAAACAATTTATTAACACCATGATGCAAAATCAGTAAAAATAAACTATAATTTTTAATATAATAAAATATTGTGATTTAAATACATTCGCACATCACAACTAGTGATATGATTACAGTTCGATAGATTTTATTAAATTATTATAGAGTAATGAAACAAATCTATACAATGTTTGGAATTCATGTGTTTTGTTCCATTTGTAAAATCTAGATATGAAGATAGATATCTCGTAGATATATTAAACTGGACTAACTTACATTTATTTTTTCTCTCATTAGATTGCTGTGCGTTGATATAAAAATTTCTTTAAAAGTATATATATATATATATCTGTGGTTGCCAACCATCACGAGTTAAGTGTGTACGTAAATCCTATACCACTTAACTGGTTATGGCTGGCAGCCACAGATATATAAAACAGAAGTCGTTAAAAATTATTTACATACCTAAAAACAAATAAAAATAAATACACCCGCAATAATGCAAAATGTGTACAGTTAAAAACGATACAATTTACTTTAGGAATGTAAATTTCACTTGAGACACACATATTTGTGTCTCGCTAATTTAATTTTTTTTTTACATTTTGATTCTTATAAGATGGATAAAAATATAAATTTATAAGAATTATCATTTTCTATCTGAAAAATAATAATAATAATAATAATCAGTAATTGAAATGTGCATTTCACAATATATCATTGAAATGTCCTACAGAGAATAGAACAGACATGGGTTTCGTTTGCTAGAGCCATGAAGAAAATTTTTTTGTTACACTCTAATATTTACACACAAGAATATAGAAGTGTTTCAATGATAAATAATAAGTAGTAACTTGTGACAAACCGAACAAACATGAGCAGACGTTTTATATTTATTCTTTGTTGTGCTTTAAGCACGGTCATGCCCGAATTAATCATAAAAGGAGGAACTGTCACTTGTTTGCGACATAATATTTTATTTTCATTTTTCATATATAATACATATATATAAGTATTTTTTCATATTTACTTATAAACAATAAGTTCATTACTATAATGACTAGATTAATTTTGACATATGAAAATGTTAAAAATTGTATAATGCTCCGCAAATCATTAAAATATACATAACAATTAATATAATCATACATCTTAAACGATGTATTCCATCCTTTTATGATTCTAAGTAAACAATGGCGCGAGTCACATTTTTTATGCGATACATAAAAACGATGGTGTGTGAAATATGTAAATGTGCATAAACAAATCAATATAGTATAAAAATAAACATAATCACAGATCATAGTTGGCGGGTGGCATATTTTGGCTGGTAAGTTTCAGCTATCAGCGTTTTGTTTGATTGCATAAACGCGACGTTTAAGTCGGTCAATAGCCTCAGCCTGCTGAGAGCCAGCGTTATTATTTTTATTCCTTAGTTTTTTGACTAATTTAAACATAATCGTTTGTCCCAGGACTCGTGAGCGGCTCTTGTGCCTAAAACAATTAATTTAATTTATAAAATGTGTACATTTGCGACATTGTCAAAGGATCATTTTTTGATAGAAAAATAATGACGTACTTCTTCTCCAATACTAGCTGGTAATGGAAATCTATTTTTTTCTAGACTGAATTGATCTTCTGTTGTTTTCCGATAAACAGGGTTATCAAAATTCATACTCGTAACATTACGATGTAAATATTGTTTGTAGCATAAAACAGCTACTAATGCTAGCAACAGTATTCCAATAAATATTACACCTATTATAATTCCAGCGACTAAACCTGGGTTATTTCCTTCACTTGATGAGTCATTAACGTCAATGTTAGACAAATCCGACGGATCTGTAATGTAGATTTAAATTACTTTTTTTGTCAAGTAATTCTTCTTTAAATTAACTTTGATACTTTTTGCCTATACTTTAACACTGGTTTACCTAAATATTTTTTTATTCTATACTTTTATGAAAATTGAAATTCCTTAAATATATCATGCAAATAAATATAATGCGAATCCATTATTTCATGCCATGCACTGCTGCTTGTGCCCGCGTTCAAATTCAATATACTAAGCGAAATAATTTAATAAAACCAAGTTTTTACTTACTTTTTGTTGTTGTTACATTGACAGTTTCTAGCTTCTTGAATGGCTTTATTACCTCTTCTGTCATCGTTTCTGTTGTTGCTGTTACTGCGATTCCCCATTCAACATGCAACATCGATGCAAATTAAAATAAAAATTAAGTCGCAATAGAAAAATATCAAAGTCATATTAATTCTTAAAAAAAAAAAAAAAACTTTATATAGTTTTCATAAACTTAAATGTAATTAATAAATAACAAGCGCTTGTGTTTCCCTAGAAACATTACAAAGCAAGTTTTGATTATTTTTGTATCCCAATTTTATCATTGAGTAAACATGCTCATTTAATTCCAAATATTTTTGTGTTAAAATTTTCAATAATAAAAAAATGTACCATAATTATTTATCTTTGTTTGTAGCGCATGCACTATACTATAGACATATATAATATGATGATGAATTCATGCTTAAAATATTGATTCAATCAGAAAATATAAGAAAGGATTGCATGAGAATTAAAAATTTTGGTTTCAGATAAAAACAATAATTCAACACTATTAACAGTTCTGTCAATCAAATGTAAAATGTTGAAATCAAAGAAAATTATCCTAAATATACTGAGAAAAAAAGTTCAAACTTGTTTGGCATACCATTTTCGACACACATGAGGCCATCCGGCAGCAGTTTCAGACCATCCGGACATGCGCAACTAAGAAGCGGAGATCGTGAGTTGATTTTAGGTGCCGGCAAACATAGATGACTGCAATGCCCATTTACTGCTTGGCACTGATTCACACCATCTGGTTGTCGGTATGGGTGGTACACGTGCACCGCCATTGGTTGCTGAACAGATTTCAATGAGGATATTATTTGAATTTCTTTGCCTGTGAATTTATTAGCTTTGTAGATAGAGGCTTTGTCCCAATCGGTCCAATAAACATAATCTTCAAAGGTAGTAATGCTAAAGGGATGTCGCAAAACATCTAATGAATAGAGCACTGTTCTTCGACCACTTCCGTCATAATTACAAGATCCAATAATGTTCAACTTTGCATCCACCCAATAAACCCTTCTTCCAACCAAATCAAGAGTTAATCCATTTGGCCACTTTACATCTGAACCAACAATCACCTAAAGAAATTAAAATATTTTAATAATTTGCTACAAAAATGTTTCGAAGGGATGAATGGTCTACTAATACAGAATGACGAAATTGTGAAAATTCTTTAATGTGTAAGAATAAATTTGAAATGGTATGAAAAATAAACTAGTCAAAATGTACCGAACGATGAGTGCCATCCATGCCGGCTCGTTCAATACGCGGTTCTTGCCCCCAATCAGTGAAAAACATCCAGCCTTCAAGCGGATTCAGTGCTATTGCTCTGGGTTCTTGTACACGATCCTTAATTAATGTCTTCCTCATGTTACCCTCAAAATTCGCCAATTCAATGGTATCCTTAAATGCATCTGTCCAATAAATGTGATTGTAAATCCAGTCAACAGCCAAGCCATCTGTCGTAGTTAAATCTTTGTCAATGACTGCAGTTTTCTCGTTTCCTTCATCGATTGGTGCTCTACAATTAATAAAACTGTTAGTTACATAATTATCTTTTTCGTAATTTGTTCAAACAGGTTGGTTGGATCTCTTAAAAGATATGTCTTCGAGCTTGATTTATAAGTATATGTCAAATGGCTATCAATGAGTTAAAGGAAAGCTCTCGCATAAATATGATAAATGTGAGGGGAATAAAGTACAATCAAAATGATCAAAAAGATGTTCATGATAATTGCGCTTTTCAAATAAAATTGGATGTTTTGCAATAGAGACAAGTTTATTCATTTTAAAGGATAATAAATGTAGAATCATTTTTATCGCATACTTATAGATTTTGTTTTCTCGAACGTCGCTCCAAAAAATCATTCCTGTTCGAAAGACAAAATCCAAAGCAGTGGCCATCTTAGTGTCATTTACAATTGAGGTCATTTCTTGACGATCAAGAGCCACTTTGCGAATATCTTGTTGTCTTGCGAACAAAAGGCTCGCATGGCCTTCAGCTGCCTTGCATCGAGTTAGATTTTGCGGATCTCGCAAATATCCTTGAACACAACTGCATTTGAAGCTGCCTTTTTCATTTGTACAAATCTGCGAACATCTTTCCGGTTCAAGACACTCATCCACATCTGTGAGTTAATTCATCATTTGTTAATATTAACAATAAACATTATTATTGTTATGATTAATCTATTCCGAAAGTGAATCAACATTACCATCACATGTTCTGTTATCAATAAGTCTATATCCAGGATTGCAGTCACAACGGTAACCAATGGGCAAATCAATGCAAATTTGTGAGCATCCACCATTATTTTTGGCACATTCATTAACGTTGCACAACTCATTACTTTCATCTTCCCAACCAATACAGTCCCTTTTCTTATCGCAAACACGTTCAAGCGGAATACACGAGCCTGGACTGCACTCATATTCAGTTAAAGGGTTACAACTGGCCATTTTCGTTGTACAATTTTTTTCGTCGCTTCCATCTGAACAGTCAGCTTTTCCATCACAAAACAAATGACCTGAACAAATTCATATAATAAGGATAAATGAAATTAGTAGGTAACTTGGATTAATATTGCTCGAAAAGATATTGAACCTGATATGCATGTACGATCATCGCATTGAATTTGATCCGCTCTGCAGTTAACGGTCTGACAATTTTTTTCAGACTCGTCCGAACCATTAGGACAATCTTTGTCACCGTCGCAGATCCAAGTTTGATGGATGCACGTAACTCTATCGTCACAATCAAACTCATGCTCGGCACAGTGACTTATTTTTTTCTCCATGGTCCTATTAGCGCAACCCTTCTCATCCGACTTATCGGGACAATCAAAGTCACCGTCGCAGCGCCATTTCATTGTAATACAAGAATTATCAGAGCACGTGAACTCATTGTCAGGTCGACATGTTGTCGGATTGCAATTCTTCTCGTCGCTGCCGTCGCCACAGTCATCGTCACGATCGCAAACCCATCGCTGCTGAATGCAACGTTTGTTTGTGCAGGTAAATTCGTCCGATCGACAAGTTTCATCTGCAAAACCACAAAAACTCTCACTCAACATTACTTTAGATAACATTTGTAATTAATTATTACACTTTGTTTTTGTTTGTTGATATGTTGCCGGGTAGAAATGAAATGGAATCTTAAATTGCGATAAGTGAAAAGTATGTTTCTGTTTGAAAAATTTTTAAATGCAGTTGTATTTCGAGCCAGATTCGTTACAAAGAGTATATTGTAAAACAATTTAAACCTATTATTTTCATAGTTATTCTTTCAGGAAATGATAAAATTAAAAAAACGGTATGGTGCGATTAACCAACAAAACCGGTTTGTGAAATGTTGATTTAGTGTCAAGTAAATAATATCGAATGACAAATGTCTCTCTCACTTATAAATTTATACTTAAACCGGTTATTCAGCTTCAAAATTATTTCAAACACTTCATATCACATAATTAGTATTTACATACAAATGAAACGTGATCAGTGATTATGTTTCATGGTTCAATTGTAATGATAATGCGGCTTTTAAACCTTCATCTACTAATGACGATTTCATGAAAAATTAGTTATCTTATTTTGCTTGTTCAATTTTATGTCTGGACAGCATTAGACTGTCCAAATATTTTATTCGAGTTTCTCCTTACATATTTACACTCAAGACAATTTTCTAACATTGCAATAAATTAACAATTTATAATGTATTATTATATTTTAAAAAAATATAACTGTAGTTAATCACTGTGGAAATAAAACGAATTTTAAAATAATGATGATAAATGATGTCATAGATTTTTTGGTATTACTTTAAAAAATTCAGGTATAAATGCAATTATTTTTTCTTATTTTTTACATGAATGTACGTCGTTGAAATGGAATTTATTATGAATCAATAAAATAGTGCGTAAAATTTATCGTAAAATTCCTTACTGCATTCTGCTTCGTCCGAACCATCCGTGCAGTCAGGATTTTCGTCGCATAGCCATGTCAACGCCACGCATTCCCCGTTTCTTGAGCGGCACGTAAATTGTTCAGCTGTGCAATTTTTATTATCTACAATGTTCACAAAACATTGCTACAGTAACATGGATACTCGGCAAAACTTTTTTTTTTTTTTTTTTTCAAATTTCACTAGACCCATTCGGCAAATTAATCAACATTTATGAATCTGCTAGTAAAAATAAAATATTTTGTTTTACATCTAGTCAACTTGAACAGATTTACATAAGGTTTTGTACGACATATCATGCACTTTGCACACCCATATTGTCAATTGACAAAAAAAAGTAGAATACTGTTTTTGAAAGTTTTTCGTGTTTGTTTAACCCTGTTGGAAAATAAATTTGATTGGCTAAACATTTTTGAAGCCGATGACAAATATTTATCATTCTACCCTGAATCAGCGTAAAATATATATCACGCCACTTTTGATCCAACTCTATCGTGACGGTGGTATGAATTACATTGATAAAAAATGCGCTTTCAAAGCATTTTATTAAAATTTTGGTACAGATACGAAGAGTTTGAGAATATCTAAACTCAAAGAAGTCCTCGTAATTCATAAAATTTTAAGTGAAAAGTAATATTTGTTGATTAAGAAGATGAATCAGAGTAGAAATTGAATTGGCACAAAGAGAATAAGACAGTTAGAGCAAAGCAAACATACACTCTGATGCCCTTATCGCAACTTAATTTTCTTTCAACGGCTTTGATCGGTTGAACACGACATTAATTTTTTGTTGTTCAAGTTATAACTTACTACAAAATTCAGGGTCTTCATCTGAACCGTCGGTGCAATCGTCTTCGCTGTCGCAGTGCCATGATCTTGGAATGCATCTGCCATTTTTGCAAGTAAATTCTTCTTCTTTGCATTTTCGTTTTTCTGCAATCATCAACATATAATATGAAAATATTATTATTTTAGTAAATAAACATAAAATTGAGTTGAATTTTACATTACAAATAAAAATGTATGTTCATTAAAACATTTGTTATACTCACCCTTGCATACGGAGGAACTTTCATCTGTATTATCATGACAATCGTCTGCATTATCACACACCCAAGTAAGAGGTATGCACCGCCCATTGGCACAGTGAAATTGTCCCACTGAACAAGCATTATCTTCTGCAATCAAACAAATAATTATTACATGTTTTTTGTTTCAGTTACATTCATATTTGTGCACTCAATTTAATATCATTTAATGATGCATTATAACAAAATCTGTTTCATGATTAAATTGCGTCTAATAAGATGTACATAATAATAAACGGAGACGTTTCACATAAACAAGACATCAGTTATCGATACAATAATTAACTTTTTTAACCACGCGGAATGACTAATTTTCATACATTTACTAGGCTGTTAAATTAACATGTGATGCAAACCATTAGAATAGCAAATTTTTATAAATCACTATTTATATGACTTTTATTCATATGCGAGTTGGAATTATTATTTTTTCCTGACTTTTTTAGTGCATTTTTTTATAAAGTTGAACAAATTTTTTTATCAATCAATTAGTTTCAACTAAAAATGAAACAGAAGATGTAAACTGGAAACCCATTGAATCCATCTTTTTTCTCGTGAAAAATCAGTTGAATTTATACTGAAAATAAAGCTTCTGTCGGTGAATAATCATTAATTAATTTAACACGATGTTAAGTAGATCAAAAGGTCAGGCTTTGAAATTTGTGCTTCGGATTTGATGATGTGTCCGTTTTAACTCAATACTCCACAATTTCAGAAATTTCAAAAATTACATTTAAATTTGTGTTTTTTTAATTGCACAGTATACGAAAACATCGGGATGCAAATTTTTATTCATTTTTGATTCTTGTTTATAAAAAATAAAAAAAGTTATCAATTTCCTGTATGTAATGAAAAACAAAAAAAAACATAACAAAATTTTTTTTGAACGGTATCCTTGTATGATTGTGACATATATTGATAAACGGTATTGTAAAATGTCAGAACCTATACAGGGTCAATAATATGAGTTTGATCTATAGATATACCACGCGGTGTTTGGTATCTTATATAATTAATTGCATTTGAACTTAATAAAGCATCTATTGTACATTAAATCACGAAAAAGATCACTTGAAGTTCATCAAAGAAATCAAATGCTCTCTGTGATATATCAAACCACATTAATTTAAATCACAAAAATCAAATGAGAAAAAAGTTTAAAAATTCAAGATTGTCGCGTAACTCATTTATAAAACAATTTATGTAAATATTCTCACTTCACCGAAGATAAAATAATTGTGTAAACAAAATAGGAGCTTTCATTAGCACCAAAATACCGTCTACCTGCCCGATGATTGGTCAAAATGCACCTCGGAAGGTCATAGGTTCGATTTTATACATTTTAATTTGCAACTAGAATGAATTCTTCATTATAAAATAATTATCTTGAAATGATTTTGGCTCCTAACATCAATAATGTAATGATCAATTTTGGGACATATTTTTTAATTTAATGCTATTTATTTATAACCAAAATTTAATAAAAAATGATATTGGTCTCTGTGAAATGAAAACTGATACTTTTTCGATCAATTAGTGATGAATTTTGAATCAATTTGTAAACCAGTGCGTTGTAATGCGCATGTTGGTTAATCGACCTTCGACTTTTGATTAATTCAAGACACTTTTAAAACGACTCAAACTGCAAAAAAATCATATCCAGCATCATCGTATGTTTTGCAATCTGCAAAACTCATTTAGACTAGGGAAGAAGGAAGGAGAAGAACAAGGAAAAAATATTGCACAAATAATAATAAACTACTATAGAAGGCAGGCTGAGACATAAACAAAGTAAAGATTTGTCATCAAAGAATGCATTGGCAAATTGAATGAGCTACTATTTAATTTTTATCGCAATCTATGATTCTCGAATAAACAACAAGAATATTGCGTTAAAAATATTGTTTATCATAACACTTTTGAAAATATAGAGGTAGAATGAAATTTTTTCTCACAACATTAGAGATGTGTCGGGCATGTGATAAGTATAACGGTTTGAACAATAAAGAATTCAACTCATTATAAATTTTATTTGCAATAAAGTAAAATTGGTTTTTTTTGAAATATTAAATTGTTCAAATGTTGTATCATGGAGTAATGATATAAAAAACATTGCTTTGCAAAGAAATACTGCATTTAGATGCACTTTGTTTACCCGATATTGAACCGATAGCTCAGCCGAATTATTATTTATTAACAGTCTAGGTGTTTTTAGTTTATGAAAACAAAAAATTCCTGAAAAATACCACATAGAAAATTGATTCGATAGTATTTTTGAAAAACATTTAATGAAAACTTGATGGGATTGAATTATAGGAAGCAACAAAAGATTTTTCGCAGACGAAATATTTGTTTTATTTGTTGACTGTTACAGAAAAGCGTTGTTTTTTCCAGGAAAAATAAAAATTGAATAGAAACTATAGTAAAAGTGTGAATGGAAAGAATGTTTCGGTTGGGCGAATTGTTCTTTGTGTATCATCATAGAATGAAACAAGGAGTTTAGGATCAATAAAAAAAAAGAATGAAAAAAAAAAGATAAAGGCAGAAGAATAGAATAAGATTTATTTTTGAAAAAAAAAAAAAAAAGAAGAAGAATGTTCGAGTAATAGGGTGCTTGTGTGTATTCTTACCGAGAACGAAGGAGGCCTCAGTGACAGCGAGTAATAAGAGCGCAAGGGGCGTCAAGGTTACAAGCAGCAGCCGACATGACTCGCCCTTGCCACCCCCGCGATCGGTGCCTCGCAGATTCATGGTCCGAGGAGTTGATTCAAACTGATTTTTCAATTATAATCCAAAAGAAGAAAAGATCACTCGCACAATAAGTACGCACGCGTGTTAATACACGTTAAACATTTGGCGCATATAAAAGCAAGTCAAAGGGTAACTGAGCTGTGCGCTCGCGAAAAAGAGAAAGAGAGAGGGACGAGGATGAGAGATAAGGAGAGCATGGACCGACCGGTGTTAGGCGCGCGACTGCGTACGCTCTCACACGGCTTCAACGCGTGTCGGACGATTTTCGACTGCGGTTCTTGAAAACATATAAAATCAGTCAGGCTCGCCTGCGATCTTTCTTTTTATTCTCCCGGGCGAGACTCCGCGCGAGAGACTGCACAACCAGCGCGCAACACCGACACCACTTAATATTATTTCTGACGCACCAACATCGCGCCACCTGCGCGCGCACAATCGCTGTCACTGCGCTCTCTCTTTTTCTCTTTCTCTCTCACACACACATTTGCACAAATCAACAACGGACTTTGTATTTCACTGTCAAACGCCACAACCAAACTTAATGCCCAATTTCAAACTGCACTCAACTTTTTCATCTTTATTATTCGTTTACTATCAATTAATCAACATTAAGCACGACTCTATTTCAATCAAACTCTACTATGTCATGTTATTTTTAGAAATCGCGCCAAAACATTTCAATCGTGCAATTTTATTTTCCATCCATTTTTTACAAACAAATTTATTTTAATTTGAGAAATACTAGAAACATATTTTCAAATTACTAATTGAGTGTCGCCACCAAAGTGTGCAGTCTCTTCTTGCGTTATTCTTTGGGAACCAAATATAAAGAATAAAAAGTTAAATAAACAAAATAGAAAATTTATGTGACAACAAAGCGTAATATCACTTAGTGCGTATTCGTGCGGTTATGCTTGGAACATATTATATGAATTCGTAACTTCATTATGTTTTTCTTTAATAACTTAAGAAACTTGGACTTGGATGGATGAATGAATGTGAAAAGGCACAAATTGTTATTCTTGTATAAAAATTATATTCCATTCAGTATTTTTATCAAATATTTTAAATAAATAATGTATACTCTTACGTAGACTATAAATTGAATAAATCGATAGACATCAAGTTTCGATTCTTCATTATGTACACAAAATTGTATATTTCAATCACAGAAGTGCTTGTACGTCACTCTTATTTCAATATACGTTTTAATTAAATCTTATATCTAACAAAATTAAAAATTATAAATCTGCCTGTCGGTTATAAAAAATAGTAAACAAAGATTTGAACAAAAGAAACGAATAAAAAATCTTTGGTTGGACAAGCTCAAAACAAATCAAAATAAAAAATGATGCAACAAATATTTTGCTATTGCGTGGTATTCAGTCGAGAAGATAAAGGCAAAATAAAAAACAATTTACAAATCTATTAGATTTGCCTCTTTGATATTAACAGCAGCAACCGAATTGGATATGGTCGATGTAAAATCACGTATGTGAGATTTGAAGCTAGAAGGCGTTTTCCAGGTTTCATCACGTACAATTCCTTGGTTGCGGGGATACATTAGAAGCGGGTCTCGTCCAGTTTTCAGGCACAACTCTTTTTGAAGCAAAACGAGCTTGGATCTCCAGTATTGATAACTAGCTTGCCTCAACGCACTGACCCACTGTTCGATCTGCACTTCTGACCGACAGCTCAAAATATGACGCTTATCGTGCTCATTTTGAAATGCTATACTAAATGTGAATGCACAGTCGTGACTCGTATCTTTGTTGACAATGTAATTCTCAAGTATTATAACTCCCTCGGGCTGGTTCATGATTTGTCCAATCTCATTCAAGTTAAAGTAAAATAGCATATTCGATTTAAGTTTAAACCATTTCGTTTTGTAACCTGTAAAAAATGTTTTTTGTTTTTAATTTTCACGTTGAATTGGAAAACACACATTTTTTAACCTCTAAAAATGTGTCGTACCACCGTTTCATATAATCATAAAACTTATTATTAGTCTGTATTGAAAGATTTTATTCAAGATATCATCAGGCTGAGACTTTTTATTTTATTATTACTACTACTACTTGTGTAATAGGGCATTTTAGAAAAAGAAAATAGCGATCACTGACCTGATTTGTGAGCCCTTTTGTGGTTTAATCGCCCTTCCAAATCGGCGGGACCCGAACTCGCTTCGGATAGTTCTTTTTCATTAAACTTCATACTTTGAGATTACGTTTAAATCCCGATTGTCCGAGCCAATGTCATTTATTATATTAGTGAGATTTATTTTAGAGAGAGAAATCTGACCGACGTCCAAACAAAAATATTTTAAAGGTGGATTCACATGATTGTCAGTGAATAGCCGCAATCATTATCGTGCGACTATACGATAGACACACACACACACGCGCGCGCGCGCACACACACACACACACACACACACACACACACACACCGATGCACGCAGCTGAAGTCAGACAACCGGAAGTAGGCCATATTGAAATTTTACCGGGAAATATTGAACGCATTTCTTTAATTTTTTAAAAAGAAAATACTTAGAAGTCTTTTCTATCAACAGATTTTATTCATTTGTTACAACTTGTTTGCATAAATAACAAGTTAAAAAAAAAGTGAAAACGTTGAAAACTCAGATGAACAAATAAATTATAAAATCGCGTACTAAAATATTCAAGTTTCAATGACTCAAGTAGGCATGATTGATTGATATTTATACAAGTAAAATAGAACATAAGAACAATTAGATTTGAGTTTTTAGTCGAAAAATTCAATATCATGGTAAGCTCCTGCTACCCATTCAAGCAAAGTTCGTATTCTTTCAGCGTCTTCTTGTTGTTTCAATGATTTCATGTCGGAGACTACTTCAGACAAGAACTTTGATAAATTTTGGAGTGTTGTCTAAATAGGAATACAAATGTTAGTAATACGAATATAAATTCAAGGACAGTTAGAATTATCAAATATTACTCACCACTTGCCATTCGTCTCTAAATACAGCCACACACTGGTCACTCAAGCAATCAATCGTTAAAAGATCATTGTCCAATAATTTTTTAATAAAAAGGGCTAAAGTATCCCACGTTTTATTTGTCTTTGACTTTTCCAGCAGCAAAATGTTGCGCGGTGCTAAAATTCTTGTCATTGGCGCTCCTGCTTCAAGGCTTTTCATATTTTCCATTTTCCATATATCAATAAACATTTTCTGAACGTCACACGTCATCAGATCTGGACGAAATGTCACTAAAAGCAAATAAAATAAGAATCAATGGATCAACACAAATCAACAAATTTTTGCTGAAATTTTGATTTTAATTTCTTACACAAAGATAATGAGAAGTCAACAGAGAGGGAAAATACAATTTTTCCAGGGATAGGCAACAAGTCTTCTCTTCTTTCTAACGAATCCTTAACATTGTTTAAAATTTCAGTCACCTTTGGCAACGTCATGAATATTCCTCCTTCTTCCAATAGGTTCAATATATAATCCTACGAAATAAATTTCAATTTATCATCATCTCTAACCGTTATATTAATAATAATTAAACAAAATACTAACTCTTAACAAAGTAAGAGCACTAGTTGGGCTCGTGGCATTTGGATCATGTTGCAAACATTCATCATGCTTTATCTCCGTGCTTTTGGTAATTCTATTGATCTCTCCATTCATATCTTTGATGAATAACTCGCCCTCAACGATATGTGTTGATACCCATTTTTTAACTCTTTCCATAGCCATTCTAACTGCAACGCTTACACATGTGTCCCTGACCTGTTGCAATGTGTCTTCAGGCAACATAGCTTCGACACATTTTCTAATGCGACTGTCACACATCTTGTACACAATATCTTGACAAAGTCCTTTTATTTTATTTGAATATGACTTCGACAAAGCAATCATATCTTCGTTTATGGATGTCTAGAATAAATTATCAGTTTAAATTTCATTCATTTGCTTTTGTATATACATAAAAACAAATCAAAAAATAAATTTGCTTTTCAACAATGTGCAATTAATATAATGTTTCAACCTTATAAGCAAGTCCTTTTTTATTGCAATTAGTTAGTTTTGATTCATCAAAATTTTGTATAATTGTCCTTAGTTCTGCCAGAATGTTCTCTTTTTCTTCAGGAAAAATGGTGTAACAGATATACTTTGTGCAACATGAGGCTACTCTTTCAGAAACAAAATCCACAATTTTTCTTGTCGAGCTTGGTTGGCCATTGAAAAATGCTTCCTCCAATTGTAACTTGAAAAAAAAAATATATACATATATATACGTAATGTATATTTTGAAAAAAAATGTATCAATATTAAGATGATTATAAGTTACCTGGAGTTGCTTTGAATCGCAACTTTCTTTTTTAAATCCACTAGAAACTGGCGTGATATGCCTTGTAGGGTTGGAATTATTAACATTCGATTTCCCTGTGAGTAAAAGTATCCTCAGCTCAGATAAAAAAGGACAGCACAAATACAGAGCAACATCGTCTATGATATCGAGTTTGTCCAAATTAATTGGAATTTGATTTGACATTGACGTATTCATGGTTGATTCGCTTTCTTTGAAAAGACAGATTTCTTTCAATTTGCTAGCGCTGTGATTTAGCTGCCAGGAATAATGAATATGCTTAGGAAAATTTGGCAACTCGAAGAGCCATCCAATGGAAAATTTCACCAAGACGATAGTCTGCTTGGACATGAAATTTTGATTCGTCTCAAAGTGAGAATTGTCAGAAGCTCGGTAGAGGTAATAAAGAAATTCAAGTAATTGCAAATAATATGGCAAACAGAGCGTCGTTGAGTCTAACATTGCTAAAAATTCGACGACCCATGGCAATGTTACGGAAAGCCTGCCTTGATAAATTGAATTTTGTATACACTCTTGAATGTTTAACGGCGGCATCACCTGTGTGAAGAATCATTTGGAAATTAAGATTTGTATGCAATCAATTTCTTTACAATTCAAACTCTGATTATTTGATAAGATACTTACTTGACTTCGCAATGAAATTTGGCAACTGATAACTGATTCGGTGACATTGCTCTCAGTTAAGTAAGGCAACGAAGTTAAAAGACCGAGGAATTTTGCCAAAAGTCTTGAGCTTGATACATTATTTACAAATAATCTTTTAGTGTAGTCATCTATGATGAATTCTACAAAAAGGAAAAGTCAGTATAATGTACAAAAAAATTTTTTTACATTGACTTTTGATGTCAATTTTATATACCTTGGTTTTCTATTTCGTTGTTGCCAAACTGTGCATTGTTGAGTTCTAGAATCTCATATATTAAACAATTTTGTAAATGGTGATAAAACAGATGATTGTTCGCATGAAATAGAAAGCCTTTAAAAAATTCTTGCTTTCCATGAAATGTTGGAGATGGAACGGGTCCGTTCGAAGTCAGTGGCTTCACTAGTCTTTCCGTGAGCTGAGTTAATTTTTCAACATTCAATAGTTTCAAACTTCTCAACAGACTTAAATTTTCATCATCTATTGGTTCTTCCTGAAACGTTACAAATATTTGAAGTATTACTAGTATTGCTTTCAAAATAATGGTCCACGACATGAAAAGTTAAGAACGATTTTTCTACCTGCTGTTCGTTATTCAAACACGAACTCATCAACTGAGACTTAAACAGTTTAGCGAAATGGTAATAATTAGTTACATCATTGTGCATCGATAACATTTTTTGTATCCTGGCACCCAACGCTGCAGAGAAACTCCAATTCGGTGTGACATGATGTTCCTCCCAGTCTTGAAAAATTTCGTAAAACAAATCTCGTTGTTTATGGAATATCCGAAAAGATTTTTCGGATGAAAAATTTTCTACGTTGTCAGTGTCCATTTGGAAGCAAACATTGCTTTCGTCCATTCTGAAAAAATGACAGTTAATTAAAAATTATGAATTGTTTATAATAAAGATTAAAATGGCAACGTGAGCATACTTAGCGTTGCAGATTTGCTTCATTTTTTGTACTTGATTTGATTTGAAATTATATTTTTCATTCAAGTGTCGGCTTAACTCTGGTTTAAACGAGGCAATCCGATGATTTTCAGCAAGCAATTTGAGTGTTGGTTTATCCAGATTTGTCACAAGATCTTGTTGGTATTCGAGAACCGAACAAGCAAAGTAGACGCAATTGTGCGGAGAGTCAAACAATCCTAGGTTATCTAGTTGCACATCTTGTTTGTTGTTGGTTTCTTTTGATTTTGCTTCACAACATGACTGTTCATCTTCATTTGAATCAGCCAAATTGGAACAGCCAAGATCGTCATCAAAAAGCAACATATCGTCATTTTCGTCAGCGTTATCAGTAGTCGATAGCTTTTGTATTTGCTCTTGATTTTGTTTCATATTCTCAACATACGGCAAAGTAATCAGATAAATTACAAAGTATAATTCGGACATTGGGTTTACAATCATGTTGCAGTCCCAAAAGGCACAATAGACTTTGATGAGTTTATTCAGAGCATCCACGTTTGATACCGAATTAAAAGATGGAGATACCAGTGAGGCAGGTGGAATTACTTTGACGGGAGTTTTAACCAAATTCTCGCCATCGTTTCGCTTCACAATTTGTACAGATTTCTTTTGTCTCTCTTGTTTCAGCAATTGACGTTCTGCCTCAAAAGTAACGTTTTCTGTGCACTCATCTGCCGGAGGAGCTTCGATGAATGTTGGATTGACTACCGCAGGCCTAGCAACAATCCCGAAATGGATTTTGTCCTTTTGATTACAACATCCACGGTTGTTAACATCTAGGTAAAATTTTAACATTATCATCATTATTTAGCAAATGAATAAACAATAATTATGATCGGGTACCTTTAGTTTCGAGCGTCGTGGGCTTGATTCTTTTCTTTTTTCTGGGGTTAGAATTAATTTTCGGAAACATTTCGTCATTAACAGTAAGCGAGTCATTGTGGTCGTCGTTTTGTCTATCCTCTCTGCTTTGATTAGATGATTCATTCTTCGTCTTGTCGGCTTTTTTATTGCTTTTCTGATCCATAGAGATAAAATCTCCCAAACTGAAAGTCTGCCTGGGAGTGAACTTGCCACCCTTGTTTGAATTGTTCTTCTTACTGCTGCTACTACTACTACTTATACTCAAAGATTTGTTAGTCGATTTGTGTTGACTTTTGGGGGTGACGG
This sequence comes from Trissolcus japonicus, assembly GCA_030522925.1. Taxonomy (NCBI): domain Eukaryota; kingdom Metazoa; phylum Arthropoda; class Insecta; order Hymenoptera; family Scelionidae; genus Trissolcus; species Trissolcus japonicus. Next base: position 179,938 of record JAPYZS010000126.1, on the reverse strand, counting down.
CTGGCCAAGCTGCTGGCAAACTTTGATTGTGCAACGACGACGAAGGACTGCGAATCAAATCGCTGTAGGACGTGGCAGCAGTGTCAAATGACTTATTCAAAGTGCCGTTGCTGGAAACATCGCTGCAAGACTTGTTAATCGAATCCTTCAAGATGTTTTTAACTTTCTTACTTGCATCAGGAGACCTATTGATCAATCTTTTATTGTGCAGGTCCAACGCAGCAGCTCTGGCAATTTCTTGTGTACAAAAAGCTGGATTATTTTCTTCTGAAACACTGTAAGCATTTGACAAAGATACTCTCTTTTTTGGTATCGGTGTACTTGTTTTGACAACTTTGTCAGCTTCATTACAGTCAGGCGAATCCAATCGAATAGAGTTGTTTGAAGGTGTGGTGCTTTTTGGAAAACCGCTTGTTGAATTCAGAGCTTTCGTTTCTTCTTTTTTCAACTCTAATTTTATCGGTTGTTTTGTTGTTGTTGATGTGAAAGCTTGTAGAACACTGAAATGCACATGATGATGATGATGTTTAATTCAGCAAAAGCTTCAAATTAGATTACAAAATTGGCTGTTGGCATTATTACCTTGTAAATTGGCTCTTTAAGAAATCCAAAAAATGAACTGCAAATTCGGCTTTTGTGCATGTATCATCGAATTGTTTACAAATTGAATCCTATTGTTGTAGTTGATTTGAAAATGTATGATTAAACTTTTATTTTAATTGATAACATAATTCAGTCACAAATAATAACGAATACATACTTGACTGTTGTCCGATGTTAACCAAAACACAAGATCCTCGACAATTATGTCCGAATTTATGAGGTTATTTATCAACTTTTGAGCCATTTCCGTGCACTTTACACTAATAACCACATTAATAAAATTCCATTCATTTAGACGCACAACCTTCCAACAACCATATATTATTTCATTTTTTTGTTTCAAAATGTTCTTTGTAAATTGGATTTTTTCTGTCTGTTATAACTATATCAAACTATACTACTACTACTATTTCTACTAACACATATAGATACACCTAAATTGAATGTTGCTAGCCAGCTGTGTTGCTGCGCATGCGCAATATCTTTGTGCTACACACATGCACACTACCTCGTTGTGTATGTGTTTATAACCTCAAAAGCTATATAATCAAAACGCCGGAGCAGCGTATTATTTTTGACGCAATTGTTCCAAACATCATTTGTATAGAATAAAATAAACGAATAACTAAATTACTTGAACAAGATTCGAATATTGATATTATTGTCGACAATGTTTTATCACGTAAGTAAAATAATTTGTCTTATTTGCTTATATAATATAATTTTTCTGAAAAACGAAACTCGAATTTGTTGTATTAATCCATCCATTCATCCATTTTTTATAAAACAAAAAGCCGCGGTCACCGGGAGTTAGTTGTTTGTTCTCGGTTTCATGTAACTTTTGGAAAAAATAAAAATAAATAGTGGGCGCGCGCTTGAAGCCTAGTGATTTAATAATTTTTATGAAAATATGATAATTTCGATTTTACTTGAAAATTTTTAGATACAATTGGAACGCGAAATTCTTCTACATCCCAGATATTTTGGATCGCAACTTTTGGAAACGGTCAAACAAAAATTGTACACCGAAGTTGAAGGTTCTTGTAGTGGAAAGTAAGAAAATTTTAATATATAATAGTCAGTGAATTTAAATTTTGTCACTGAGATAACTTTTGTTAGAAACATAATTTCTGTTTAAAATTTACAATACATCTTTTTCAGACATGGTTTTGTTGTGGCAGTTACAACTATAGTAAACATTGGGGCAGGGATAATCCAACCCGGGCAAGGGTTCGTTGTTTATCTTGTGAAATACAAGGCTATTGTGTTTAGACCTTTCAAGGGAGAAGTTTTAGATGCTGTCGTTACTCAAGTTAATAAAGTAGGAATGTTTGCAGAAATTGGACCATTTTCTTGCTTCATTTCTCACAATGTAAGCTCTGTCACTTACATCATTTATACTTGATTTATCATCTTCTGACTTACACAAGTTTTCATGGTTTTTTCTTTTTTAAATTCATAGTCCATGCCACCAGAAATGCAATTTTGTCCAAATGTAAATCCACCTTGCTACAAATCAAAGAAAGAGGTACTTTAAACGAAACTCGATTAATTTTCAAGTAATAATTTGTTTATTTATTCATCAAATGTGTTTAATAAGTGTGTGCATGTCTTTTAGGACGTTGTTATTCAAAACGACGATGAGATCAGATTGAAAATTGTGGGTTTGAGAGTGGATGCAACAGGCATCGTAAGTTCTACTATCTGCTACTATCAAATTTTTAATCATTTATTATAACTTCGAAACATTCAATATCAGTATCACTTTTTGTTTTTAATCATTTTTCAGTTTGGAATTGGAACAATTATGGATGATTACCTTGGTAAGAAAAATTTTTTAAAAGTTTTTAAAAAATGTTTTTTATACAAATTGCAGAAGTGCAGTTTTTTTTATAATAACAAAATTGTTTCAGGTTTACTTGTCAATTAGAGCACACTGGAAACTCCATTGATATTGTGCCATGCATCTCTTAGGGGTACAATAATGACACAGTTTTCCTTGTATTTAAATAATAATTTAGTTAGAAAATACAAAGATTAGAAAATAATACGCGATTATAAGATACACGCCCGAGGAACAATGTAATTAATAAATGTTTTTGATATATTTGCAATCCGTTTTTCGTATTTTATTACTTAATACCTAACCCAATTTTTGAAGACAATTTCATATTTTTTCAAAATTTTCTAAATTTATTACAATACTACTGTAAGTAAAAAAAAAAAAAAATTTTTTTTTTAACAATAAAGAAACAAAAACATATTTGTCACATTTTTGGTTGTTTGTTTTTAGTTTCACATATTCTTTTTGGAAATAAAACTAATATATTTCAAATTTTTTTTGTATAGTTTGTAAGAGCCAAACGGTTATTCTCAAGGTTGGCTTTTAATAAGTTGGTAGCAAACGTGGAAACATGGCCGAAAAATCTTATCACCGAAACTGGCGGTAGAGTCGTCGCAAATCAATGCTTTTTTCGTGAGAACCCGATCCATGCTGCAAGAACAACAACAAAACATGGCGGATGGCAAGGGTGCGTTTTGTTACATAGTAAATTTGTAGCCGAACCGTGACTCGGACTTTTTTATTGCACAAGTCTGCTTCCCAGCGACCAGCAAACATAACCATTTCCCCCCTGCTGTTTAATCTCTATTCTGTATCATTTTCCTCCAAATGACAAGTTTTTCGTAACTATAACAAAGAAGTCTTTGCTTTGTGCAGAAAAGCAAACGCATAAAGTCCAAATCTCATTTTTGCGTGAATAAAATTTGAGTCGACGGTTTGGTGGACGCGAGTGCTTACACGTCAGCCGGGACTGTTTGTTTTCGCTGACCCGTGAAATTGTGGGAAGAATAATAAAAGTTGTATTTCCTTTTTGCAACCAGAAGACCTAGAAGACGCCAAAGGCTTGCAACCATCCGAAGCTATGAAACTCGAGGAACAGGACAAGTCCAGTCAGCAGGAGACGAAAGGTTAGGAAAACACTTTGACTTATTTATTATTGGTTTGTTATGAGTAACTTTCCAAAGTCAAAGAGAAGCTTCATTGTACTTTTGTTGTATATTTTATTTACTTCTGTTTTTATTTATATTATTGTTTTTTTATATATTAATTGAACTGCTAATTTATTATTTATCCTAAAAGAAAAAAAATTAAATTTAAATTGCTACTGTCCTACATTGTATGATTTAATGACATAACAAAGCATTTTTTATTCAGACACATGAATATTTATTTTCTTACTTTATGTTTTTAATAATATAGTTTTGTAATTTGTAATCGTAAATAAAACTGTTTTTTTTTGTATTTGCAGAAGAAAGTGAAAATGAAGCCAATAACAAAACTCCTGAAAAATCTTCGGAAACATCAAATGGTATATTAAACGAATATAAATTTAAATGAAGGATTAGCGTAATTTTGTGTATAATAATGATATGATAAAGATAAAATATTATGAATGTGACGACTGAGTGAGTTTGTTTGATTTTAGATTCAACAGAGCCAAAAAGCGAGAACAGCACAGACGAAGCCCGTCAATTGGAGGTTGTGCGACCATCAAAGTTGATCCTTCGGCCTTCGCAACTGAACGCAGGTAGCAACAGTGTTCAGCTGCCAAGTTCCAGGCCAGTACTGATGCCTGCTCGGTTTCAAAATCCTTTTAAGAAGTTGGAACCGTTAGAAAAAGATGAAAAAAATGTTGAACAAGAAGCAAACAAGAGTTGCTCGTCAGACGAGTCGGGCGAGAAAACAGAATCCCTGCAGAACGAAAAGAAGAAACCAAAATTTCTGCCATTGGTGAACGATTCGCAGGAGCCCGAGAACAGCAGCAGCAGCAGCAGCAGTTGTGTAAATAGCGTGTCCGCAAGCACGTCGGCGCCTAGTTTTGTGTTCGGGCAAAATTTAAAGGAACGAGTGACCGGAGCTCGTGAGGAGTCCAAAGAAGACAAGGAGAAGAATGATAAGTCCGAGGAGTCGAATGAAAACGGATCATCCGAGCTGTTGTTCTCCAATGCCGCGGCCATCTGTCGCACAACCAGTCGCCCTGCGGGACTCACGCTATCGCAGGCAGCGCAGGAAATGGAGGAAGCGAATCGCGCCAATAAACGCAAATATAGTCAGGTCAACCTCATTACCGGAGAGGAGGGCGAAACCAATGTCCTGCAAATCGATTGCAAACTTTTTGCCTTCGATAAGGTATACTTAAATATACGATATACATGTGACCTTTTTATGTTATATGTAACACATATGTACAATGATATGTATAATGATTTTGCAGGCAACAAGTGGGTGGCAAGAAAGAGGTAGAGGGACATTACGTTTGAACGATATGGATGAAGAATCTCGACTTGTGGGCAGGACCGCAGGTACCCAAAAAGTTGTGCTAAATACGAAAGTGTGGTACGGCATGACTGTGGAAAAGGCGAGCTCAAAATCGTTGCGGCTGACAGCGCAAGATGTGAACGGTGAAGTACGCATCTTCGTTGTACAGGCTGCACCTAAAGAAGTTGATCAGCTGTACAGTTTGCTGCAACAGCGGCTGAAGCGTGCCCAGGAGCGACACCCGAAGAAGCAGACGATGACTGCGGACCAGTGACACCCCCTATGGTCGGCGATCCGCGTGAGCACTATCGCCTAAGGTCAGCCAGCTTGTACAGTGAATCGGAGCGGAACTCTCGTTCGGAAACATTCCGTCGTCTTATTCTTCTCGTACGAACAAACGACGCAGACGCCGGCCCAGCATCACGTCTTTTATTGATTATTATTATCATTTAGGCATCCTTGTAATTGTAAATTGCTGGACGAAATAAAACTTGCCATGTGAATCGTGAAAAGTTTGTACTCTTTGGAATGGGAAGTTTGATTTCATCCAAGCTTGCTGCAACGAACTCGTAATCCTAACGTTAGTTCTCGGAAATGACAATGTTTGTTGCGAACTGTACAACTAAACTAGATAGAGATTTTCAATACTGCGCCGTCTATAAGGACATAGTATAATATGTTATCATCTCTCGGACTTCCGTTTGACTATCATTGAAAAATCTACTTTGACATGGCATGCGCGGTTTTATTTATCAATCTTCTTTCTTCATACCCCTCTTTCATTCGGTTTTTGTTTTCAATTCATCACTGTCTAATCAACAAGACACCGTCTTAGACAAGAACATTGACCAAAATGCGCTTTGGATACAAATGCAGTTATATTGAATTTAAAGACATTGTCAATGGTATTAATTATTATTATTATTATTATTATGATTATTATAATTATTGTATTTTTATTTTGTAAATGTAAATAAAATCTCAATCTAGTACTGACACAGGTATCGCTCTCTTCGCAACCTCTCTCCTTGTTCATTTTTTTTTTTGGTTTTTGTTAGAATTCGAATCATGTCCACAGACAACATTTAAGCAAGTAATTGATTGTGTTTAATTCCAGTTTTTTTGACACATTTTGTTCGCATTCCAGATTGGGGGTTGACTCAACTAATATATAGTTGATAGCTCTATATCACATGATGGTGGCTGGATGATTCGTGTAAGCCATTCACTTGAACAATTTGTGTGTGCACCGAATTCCATCCGAAAGTGAAATTTGAAAATCGCCCGAGATCCGACGTTGCATTGTAAAAATAGCCGCGCGCGACTGGCTATTAATTTTATTGTTCCCCTAAATTTTTGTCGATTTTTTCGTTGAGTAGATGGCGCGACAAAATCCGCCAATATTTATACACATCTATTTTTGTGTGGATAACTTATGAACACATTTTTTCGCCGCATCGGTTCTTATTGGGAGCAGCACGTGCACGATTAAGACCGCGCAGATTATATTTATAAACTCGCGAGAAGAATTTCACGCGAAAAACCACACCATTCGGCGCAAACAGTTTGACGCGGAAAAGAACGGGCATTATTCGTTGTTATAGCGCGAAGACAAATTTGATAGCGTGTACTCGAAACTCAAAATTTGTAAAATCAAATGAATATTGTGTGTCGTTAACATGTAAAATTGGTAAAATACCAATGTTTACTGTACATATATATATATATATATATATATAAATGTCGATGCGGTGAAAATTGTTTGTATACGCATATTGAGCACAAAGAGATTCGAGCGAACACAATCAGCATTTGTTGGTATACATACTATTAGCAAAAGTTTAATCTGATGGTTATAAATGATAATAATAATAATAGTTTGTTTGATTGATATAAGTTTGATGATGGGAGCGATGTACGTTGATGTTGCGTCAATAGGCCGAAACGCGAAAAGTGGATCGGCGTGGCTCAGTCACGTTATTTATAGACGTAACTATAATATTTCTCCGTGACTTTCATCGCACACTCTTAAGGAAGTCAGAAAGTATCGTGCTCTCAGTTAGCCAAGTGCGATTGCACCTGCGAAGAAATCTTGAAGGAATTATGATCATCGCTCTGATCTTGATGAAGCCTCAGCTTGAAGAAGCAATGTCGCAAGGCTCGAATTTTGGAGTGGCTGTAGTGAAAAAACTGGACCTCGTCAGACTAAATATAATAATCGTCTGCTAGGTTCGCTTCAAGAGCTCAACTGGCGTCGCGCCGGTCGTTATGGAGCGGCTTCTGGCACTCAACATCTCGAAATGATGTTTACCGGCGGTTCGCACGTCAAAAAGAAAAATACCAGCAGCGGCGGCGGCGGCGGCGGCGGCAGCGGCAGCGGCTATGGAAGAAAACAGAGTGTGGAACCCAGGAGCCAATCTCAGCCCCGGGTTGGTCCAGAGGGCTACACTTATCGGTGAGCAGGACCAGCTGTGCGCTCTTCGCGAGGATTGTTATGCACGTGACAACAAATAGCCGTCATACGCTTATTTACAATAACCCTGCTGCTGCTGCTGCTGCTGCTGCCACTGCTGATACTACTACTGTCTTTTAAACAAATGCTTGTACGTCTCATTTATTCGAAAATACATTGTCTATAATTGTATATGCGGTTTAAATAATAATCATTCTTAACAATAATTAATATACCTTTACCTTAAAAATAATGATTTTAAATGCAATTAGATGATGAATGATTTATATATGATTGAAGCACTCGGATACCTTCACCATTGAACCCTTCAGACGTTGCTGCTTCAAGTTCGACACCGCGGACTTATGTATACAGAACTCGTGTACCTCGACGAGATGGTGAGGTTGCAACGTCTTCACCACCACCCGACAGCACTGCTGGTGTACCAATCACGAGACGTCGTGGAGCTGTCAAACAGAATAAAGTTCATATTGTCCGAGGACACAAATTAGTTGCGAAATTTTTCAGGCAACCAACTTTTTGTGCATTTTGTAAAGATTTTTTATGGTAAATATTTAGATTATTATTAATTATTCTCACATTATTACACTTGAAATGTTAATTTTCTAATTATCTTTTGCAGGGGGTTTGGGAAACAGGGCTACCAATGTCAAGGTAAACGATTTTATTAATTGTAATATTATATATATATACTTTATTGTATATTACCGAAATAGAAATTGATCGATGTTGTTTATGGACTATAAAAATGTAATTATCAATTCGAAATTTTTCGTTTCAGCTTGTCAAACAGCAGTTCACAAAAAATGTCATGATAAGTTGCTTACAAAATGTCTCGAAAGTGGCAGGGAATCGGAAAGCACTCTTGTAAGTTTTCATATATGCAAGATTTCAAGAAGACTTGTTAACAATAACGTTTGATATATTTTTGTATTATATTTAAATTTCAAACTTAGCCTGAATAAATGTAATTTTTGTAATTAGAAACACATAATTGAGAAACACCTGAATGTTTATTAAACAAAATATTTTTATTGATGAAATTCGTTATTATTTTTAGTACTTGCGGGAAAGATTCAAAGTTGATGTTCCACATAGATTTCGTACGTATACATTCATGTCACCCACATTTTGTGATCACTGTGGATCTATGCTTTACGGCTTGTTTCGACAAGGACTGCGGTGTGCTGGTGAGTTGTATTTCCAAATACTTATAGTTATTTTCAGATTTGGGTATGTCTAAAATAAGAAAAAAATCGATATTGTCTGAATGGATTCGAAACAAGCATTTTTGACGTTAAAATTTAATTAAAATGAAAATCACTGCCCAGTTCTGAATCCCATATTTTTCAACAGTTATTATGTTATGCAAGAGCTTTGTTAATGAAACATTGATAAATAGTGTAAATAAAAGGACCTCAAGGAAAGAAAATGACAACAGAGTGTGTGAAGAATGGGGGCGGGGGCTCGTATATACTTGAATAGATTGGATGGAGTAAAAATGTCGGCTGATTGATTTATTGGCACGCAGTTTAATAATTCGAACGTGAGTAAAAACGCGAATGAGTGAATCGCGGCTTGTAAATCGTTGGCGTAATTGAATTATTATCAAATCGCGGCGGAGCGCTGAAAGTTACGATCGCCCTGTCGAGCGTTTTATTGCCGCATGCTTTTCACAATTATACCAAATGTTTGTTTCAATTATTACAAACTTTGGGGGAGGGTATAGTTAGACGCTAGGAAACTTCATATACCAGAATTCTATTATTACACTGGGTCGCTGGCTTAAACTCAGTCGGTCTTGGCTCCTTGAACCGTGAGAATGTTTCTCGCACCTGCCGATACTCGCAATCAGTGATTTTTGTCGCTTTTCATTCAATTTTCATCCACAATATTTTTAAAATAATAATAATAATTAGCGCGACAACAGTCGCTACAAGTGGTTTTTGTGTGCAACGAAACTGAATCAAAATGCCGTATTACGGCGACAGTTCATACTTTTTCGGGGGACCGTTCTCGAATCACAGTTCCCTAATGACAGGATGTGGTGCACGGTAAGGATCAACAGCTCAAAACAACAAACAAAAGTGCTCCATTTTTCTCGAATTCTCTTCGTCTTTGACTTTATTTTTAGAAGAAAACTCACCACCTGCTTAGTTTCATCGAATTTCGGGTTTTGAGCTCAACTTTAAATCACATATATCGATGCATTTTGTGGAAATCGATTTTTATGATTATGATGAATAAATCTTGATTTTTCAGTCTGCCAAAAAAAAAAAAATAAAACCCCTCCTCTGCTCGTCCACTTATTTTTAACTCGTAATGTTAACAACCTTTAAACTTGTACCTAAACTTGATTCGTTTGATCGTGCGCGCGTTATAAATTCAACATTGATTTCGAGAGATTTATCAAACTTTGTTATTTTATCTGACCAAGGTCAATTATCTTTAAAGTTCAAGTTGCACAGACGTGGAAGGGCGGTTTGCCAACAATTCTAATAACGCTTTCGATGAATTCATCATTTTTGCATTTCATAATGGTCAAGTTTTCGTTTTAAAATTTGCGTGATTAATTTTACATACGTTTATTTTACAATATTTCGAAATCCATATAGTCGTCTTTCATTGCGCATTTGAAATCATAATCTTTTGAATACTTGTATTAAATTTAAAATTAAACACAAGTATCAGGAAAAGTTGTTTGTTCGTTTTTCAGCGTCATCTCTCTTTTTTATCCATTTTATTTCAAAACTTTTGTAGTTTTTCTGAAATGAAACAATTTTTAATACACCAATAATCTCACGAATTAATTAACATCTTGAGAGGGAAAAAACATTCAAAAAAATTGCTTGGCAGCCTGACAATTGGTACTGCTCATACAACCGGGGACACTCTCAGCCTTCAAAGCCAGAGTCACGGTTCTATCTATTAACACGAGTATATATAACATTCGAGGCACTTGCTTCCGTAAAGAAAAGCACTGCTGGCTGGTTCTTTCCAAAATAAATGTAGTGCACGGATGCCCGCTCGCTGTAACAAAGTGGCCTTGGATGCGTGCTCCTGATATGACGTCATAGAAAACGAACAAACTGATTGAACCGGCTATGATGCGCATAAATATATCCTTGCATCCCATGCAACGTACAAATCACAAATAATCCGGATCATCTTGGCACAAATGTCGAGTAATTCATTTATTTGTAACATCTTTTTATTATATATTATAAGAAAAATGATAATGATTGTAAAATTTGCGATGACAATAAGATAAAACAAGTCATGATGTACAAATTGAAATGAAATGTAATCTCTAGTAACGTTTTTGACAAGACATTGGTGTTGTGATGTTCCATTAAGTTGGCATGTTGTTTATTGTTTTGATTTGTCAACTCTTAATTCTAGGCCATATCATGCACCAATAGGGCGTTATGCGCCTCACCTTTCAACAATCAGCGAATCACCGTACAGCAACCTGCGAAGGTACCCTCCCTTTGGGATTGCCTCGCACCATCGTCACAAGAGAATCATTGATACAGCTGACATTGATGTATCCAAAACAAGAATTTTTTCTCATGATAATCATCAGCAATCACATCGACTTTGCCGAGAGCGTCCAACTATAAAAATCCGCTCGCAGGCTTTGAAAGACAATCCTAAGTTGAAAGGTTATACCGAGAGGCACGAAAAATCCGTGGGTGAGCTTCTGGTAGAGAAATTTTTGATTAAAGAGAAAGAGCAGCAGCCTATCGGTAGGTTACAGGAGAATCCGGACGAGAAACTCGGACTAACGGCTGCAGTTCAGCGACGGGTCACCCGCAGAATGACAAGAAGAAGATCTTCGGCGGACATTACACTGGACCCTGAGCAACTTCAGCGTGAGATTGCGATTGCACAGGTGCAAGCGGAAGTGCTGGACAATCTTGTAGCCGAGGAACAGGCAGAAATTGAGCTAGGTCACGTTGTACCAAAAAGGAGCATGCTCGATGAATTGAACAAAACAAAAAAAGTGAAACGGAAAAAGAAACACTCGCCTTCTTGTTCTTCTTCTTCTTCTTCTTCGTCTGAGGTGGATGATCGAATCAGATCAGAAGACAATGAAACGCCGCAAGTGGTAGATAACATTGAGACGTTATCAGACAAAGCTGAGGTGATGAGGGAAAGCATTCACTTACCAGCTCCCAGAAAACTTCAAACCAACACAAGCGCTGAAAAAATAATAGTTCAAGAACAAGTACTGGTGTTGCCAGCGAAGAAAAGCTATTTCAAAGACACCGCGCGAAACAGCGCCCATCTGACGCTCAAGAAGCCGCCGAAACAGAGTTCGGTGATTGGCAATGACGCTGCTAGTGAGCCGGAAGCACTGGCTAAAGATATCGAGACTCGGGTCAAAAGCATCCAAGACACCTTGGCCGTTAGTGATGCGTACGAGGCAACTTGCTTGCCTCTTGTTGTTGTTGTTGAAGCTAAAGAGAAAGCAGAAAGCTCACACAAAGGAACAGGTGGAGTCGCGACATCGCAACAAGTCGATGGGAATAGCAAAGTTAAAAGTTCAAACAGTGATAGCAGCAGTACAACGGTCGTGGTAGCAGCAGCAACAGCCAAATCGAAGGTAAAGGAAACTTCTAAACCGAAGGTAGAGAACAATCGTCAACAGCCGGTTAAACAGACCACAGTGCAAGTTACGAAAGTTGAAAGTATTTCTGCAAAGGAAACCAATGAACCGAATGTGGAACAAGTGAGTGATAAATTGACATGTGCCAAAGTGAGTGAGGAAAAACTCGGCAAGCCAGTTGTATCAAAGAAGGTAGAGCAGCAAGAACCAAGCCAAACTTTGGACCAATCAAACAAAGAGAAAAAGACTCCGAAGCTACGTAAACCTTTCGCAAAGAAGGTATTGGGCAAGATCATACTAGAAAATCCAATCTTTGAGGAGTCGACCGAAAAAGAGACCCCCAAAAGTCCCAAGCAAGTGAGTCAATTATCCGATAAGGGTGTCGTTGTTTCTTCTAGTGGCAAAGGAGAAGGCAAAAAGGATACAACAATAGAAGTGTCAAAGAAGAAGAAAAACAAGTTAGTGAAGAAAAAGTCAGACGAGGAAAAATTGGCAACACCGAGCAATCAGAAAGATGGCGCCGTGTTGTGGCCAAGGTCTCCAGGTGACGACGTCTCGCAATCATTGCAAATCGGAGTGACGCAAGACATCGAGTCTTCGATCGATGCAATCGGGTCAGTAACGTCCAAGAGAGCGGACGACCAGGTGATCGATGACAATGCCAATAAAGCAGTTGACAAACAAAACTCGACCAAAGTATTAGAGAAGAAGAAGCAGCGCGTGAAACGGCCGAAAGCAACGGGAGACATGATCTCAAAATTATCCGCAAATAAGATTGCAACAGTCAAGCATGAGGAGGAGGCGGAGAATAAGAAACGTGTTACGGACACCGAAATAGACTTCTGGAGTGAAATTAAGCCGAGGGATACAGTAAAAGCGGTAGCGTTGCATTCCTTGCAGTCATTGCCGCCCGAGGAGGAAGCAGCATCAGCATCAGCATCAGCATCAGCAGCAGCAGCAGCAGCAGCCACCACCACAATGGTGAGGCAAGAGGAAGAGGATGAACCTCTGACCCCGACCAACACTTGTTCATTGTCCAACTTAGCCAAGTGGACCAACAGGGACAACCTAGCTCAACTCACGGACCCCGAAGACCAAAAGATCAAAGATGAGGAAGAGACGACGACGACCCCGGTGGAATCCGTCAACAGCACCATCACGACGAAAAAGAAAAAGAAGGTTGTAAAGAAAAAAAAGTCAACAGTCAAGTCTACGAAGAAAAAGTCGGAAAAAAAAATCGAGGACAGTGCGAAAAACGCGCCCGCCCCGACTCAAAGACCTCAGGACCTCCTCAAGATATTTTATACTACACCTTATCAGCTGCTCACGGCTACCCCAAGGGACCTCAGGAAAGTCCGACGAAACAAAGTCAAAAAGAAAAAATCAAGGGGACCCTCTTGCAGCAGCGACAGCACCGGAAGTACCAGCACCACCAGCACCGACGACGCTGGCAATTCTACCTGCGAAGACGAAGCCGACCCCAAACGCAACACTTCCACTCGAAGTAATGATTCTGGGTTCGATGGATCGCCAAGACTTTTGAGTAAATAATCACGTCATTCATTTCAGATTAGATCATAAATCATCATTCCTGACCTTTCGCTTTAGGTTTAGGGTCAAGTATTCCACGCACATATATATCTTCTTTTTTCATTTTGGTTCTCCTCCTGTCCTTGTCGTTTTGAATATCTCAATAAATAAATAAATAATATTAGTAACAATAATAATAATAATAATAATAATAATAATAATAATAATAATCATCATCATCATCATCATCATTATCATCGGTGCCTTGTTTGGGTCTTTATTAACAAAGCTCTTGCAAACATTCACCAAACGAAAGTGAACAAGTTTTATTTGTTTATATTTTTTCATCACGCAGACTGTGACATGGCCTGTCACAAGAAATGCGAAAAGTTGACCGGAAATTTGTGTGGTCTCAATCAGAAACTAGTCGCAGAAGCGTTGCAAGCGTTGAAAAAAGGTGAGTACCTTTGCAATAATGTTTATGAGCCTCCATCAAAATTTGTCAACTCAACTATATTTAAAAAACAAATTAAAAAAAAAAGGAATTCTATAATAATAATAATCAACAGTTACGTTTATTGTGACGAACACGATCGAATGTATTGCAAAAATAAAGATGTGGTGTTCTGAAATGAGGCAAAAGCCGAATGCACTTATGCCAAAACGCGCACGTCTCATGCGCTTCGCCTATTTTCGTAGACGTATGCACTTTCACGCGCGTCTGTGTGTTAATTTTCGCAAAGAAATGACAAAGAACGCTCACCCCGCGGAACAATTGGCATCACTACAACCGCGTATTGTTCAATGCTACAAAACCCTCAACCTTTTCACACTAGACTAGACTTTTGATCGCGACTTTTGCATTCACTGCAACAGTATTCTTTTCATTTTCTATTTACGTGTATTCTTTTTTCGTTTAAATGCAAATTAAAAACAATTCAAGCTCATTTTTATTACAGCGATTGAATTAGATCGAAATAACGCGAGGGAATAATATATATGAAACAGAGATGAATAAAAAGAAATGTCAGTTTCTTTACAGCTCATGACGATTGTGACAAAATATGCGTCGTTTATTGTGCCAAATAAGCAGAGTCTAAATCTGTCGCGCCAATTAATGAGATTTTATATTTGAATGTACAAAAAATAACCATAATAAAATGAAAAACTCTGACATTAGAAAAGCTGACATTTTTTATTGTATACTTTCATGAATCGTAAGATTAGTTACTGTTTCTTTGTTTAAATAACACAAGATGATTTGTGTATAGGTCCATCTAGCACCAGATTAGCCAAACGACAACTTTTCAGAAGACACCCAATTGGTTACCTGCCACTTGATGCAAGTGAGATCATTGTACTGATACATAATAATCAACTCATAAACTTACAATTTAAACATATTAAACTTATATTTCTGACATATGAAATGTTAAAATTAAAATTTATATAGAGGGAGCGCAAATTAATTTGATGTAAAGGTTTAGTGATTAAGTAAGTTAAAATAAGTATTAGAGTGAAAAAGTTTATGGTCAATAAACCTGTGCTTGCATAATAAAAAGCATGGTATCGATCAAATTCGAATTCATTCGCGCAGTCTGCATGTCACTGGACGGCCAAGTCTATTTTTAAAAAAATGTCACATAGCCAAAAGTGCACCACACACAGGCGGTATCGCGGCGGTCTAGTGCCAGCGCTCGCAACCAAGTCTTCATATTCATAATGGCTCTCTTTATTGTCCATAAATTGAGGCGAACGGTTCGATGTTTGATTCCTCACTTTATACCGCAAATATATTTCTTTTCCAGTTGATAAACAATAATAATAATTGATCTTGAAATAAATTGTAAATCTTATATTCATATTTTATGATCAACATAAATTTAAATAAAAATGCTCTTTTGAATTTTTAGATTTTTGTTCATTATTTAATTATTGAAAGTTTGCAAGGGCACAACAGGTTAATTTCCTTAAATGATGTGACGTAACAAAAATGATGACCAAATAAGAAACCAAATCAGCGTAACAATTGAATGAACCACGTGAACGATCTCTGTAATATGTAAATGATTAATATCAACTTGTCGTCATTGTATTGTTATGTCATGTGTTGTGTTTCGTCATGTTTCACTTTTTTTTAATTAAATCCTGAATGCAATAACACATGCAATGCATAACAGTACAGATCAGAAAATTTATGATGCTGCGCTGCATTAACATATTTCACGCACTTTAATTATTATTATTAATCATTTTCCTCACCGCATATCGATCAAATTTTTCAAATTGCCTGCATATATTGTAGACAATCTTTACTACAGTACCCCTCTAATGCGACTTTCTTTTCATTTGATAACACACATTTTTGAATGCCTACATTTTGTTTCGGTATAATTTTGTAATAACATTTTAAAATAATAATAATAATTTATTGGAATTTTTTGAAACAGCGCCCTCTCAATCTACTGATAGTCAGAGAAGTTTGGATCATGCTGACCACTATCACTGCGGTGGCAGGATAACACCGCCTGCGACCAACCTGCCACGGTTCAAGAAATATGCTGTCACAGATTTCAACTTCCTTAAAGCAAGCACTTTTTATCAATTTTAATGTCAAAATAAATTTAATTGAAATTGAACTCTGGGTAAGATGGGTACAAATGAACAAATACTTCTTAAATCTACCATTGCGTAAGTTAGATGTAACTTTGAAAACTGGTTAAAAAAGTCTTCTCATCTGAATTTAATATTAGAAAAATTGTGCAATTGTGAATGTCTGAGCAACGGCGGCAGTTGAAGATTGAAAAATTTATTATTCGATTAATAGGGCTTGTATTTTGTAAATGGATGTCAATCAGTGAAATTGGAAAACCAATTAATTAAAGGATAATTATCCTGTAAACGGTCAAGTTAATTTCACCTGCTGCCTACAGTTTAGAAGATTAATTTTGCACATGCTGAATCATAATCTTTTTATATTATACGACGACAGTCATTTTATTTTGCTGATATGTTGATATATAATATTAAGCTT
Organism: Trissolcus japonicus; assembly: GCA_030522925.1. Taxonomy (NCBI): domain Eukaryota; kingdom Metazoa; phylum Arthropoda; class Insecta; order Hymenoptera; family Scelionidae; genus Trissolcus; species Trissolcus japonicus. The sequence goes on along the minus strand of JAPYZS010000126.1, from coordinate 163,365 downwards.
GTATTCATACGTTTTCGATTAATTTAAATTATTATTATTCAAGTTCAAAATGATTTGATGTATCAATTGTTTTATTAGTGCGGATTTATTTAAAAATGAAAGGTATTTTGGGATACCATTGATTGACAAATAGAATGTATATTATTCAAGTTCACCGCATACAGTTTACAATCTCAAACTGACTATTTGCAAAATAACTGAGACTGTGTTTTCGCACATGTTTTGCAAGTATGTTTAAATGAAAAGTTTGTCATTAACAAATGGTTTAACAAATGTTACAATTTCCTTACATTTTCTTGAAACTGGTGATTTTTGTATCGATTGTTATTCATTTTTCAAATATAAAAACTGATCATCAAAGTCTAAATTACAATTTTGCAATTTAAAATATTTATATATATATATATATATATATACATTTTTGAACTTTTTGTCGCTGATTCAGGGATTTTGGGATTTCAATTAATTATTCGTTTATTATTTTATACTATTGTGGATTTGATTTATGATGATTTATAAATTTTGCAAACATTGTTGTAAACAATGTTTTATACATGTTTCCGTATAAGATGCACAATGAAAGAGAAATAGAATGAAAAACTTGTTCAAAATATATGCATGTATAAATTTGAAATGGAACAATAATAGGTGAATGGTTGATTTGCAGGTTTTGGGAAAAGGAAGTTTCGGCAAAGTATTATTAGCGGAGCTTCGAGGAACTGAATGCGTATATGCAGTAAAATGTCTGAAGAAAGATGTGGTATTAGAAGATGACGATGTAGAATGTACCCTGATTGAACGTAAGGTGCTGACTCTTGCCACTCGACATCCTTATCTCTGTCACCTATTCTGCACCTTCCAGACCGACTCGCATCTCTTTTTTGTGATGGAGTATCTAAATGGAGGCGATCTTATGTTCCACATTCAAAAATCTGGTCGCTTTCATGAGTCCAGGGCGCGCTTTTATGCTGCTGAGATCTGGTCCGGATTGAATTTTTTGCACAAAAAGGGCATTGTCTACAGGGACTTGAAGCTCGACAATGTATTACTCGACTTTGAGGGCCATATTAGAATAGCGGACTTTGGCATGTGCAAATTGCAGATCTTTCTCGACAGGACAGCAGACACTTTTTGCGGCACACCGGATTACATGGCACCGGAGGTGAGCCAATTCCACCGCCGTGTTTTGACAAGCGACGACCGAAATACTTATGTTATGTATTGCGTGTTCGTAATATTTATGGTCTATTCACCCCGGGGACCTTGATCCAACCAATGACCAGATGACATTTGTACACCTACATGCAAATCATTTATGTTGCTGGATCAAGCGACGAATTATAATATCAAATATTCTCATCATTTTTATTGTCATTATCATTATTATTGTGTTCCCAGGATGCAACAATCAAGACAACATTTTCATTCTAATAATCCTTTTTGCAAACAAATAATAATCAGTGAATTCACCAAGTTTTTTCCAAACTCATAAAAAGTTTCTTATTTTGGAAGCGATCCAACTCAAATTATTTTTATACGACCAAAGATACCATCTCATTCATTTTAAATAATGTGACGATGGTTCATAAGTTTGACTTTTATTGAAAAATTTTTGATTTTGAGGAAATTTTTCAATTAATGAGCATTGTTTTTAAAAGATTTGTCAAATATTGATAACCAGTTAAAACTATGTTCAATTGTCGTCATAATCGATAATAATGATAATAATGATGATAATAATAATAATAATAATAATAATTAATCTGAATGAGATGAGAATTAAATGAGTTTTCGTATCAAGTGATGCAAAAATAAGCAGTGAGATCAGAGTATTTTCACGAGTACATATTGTGCAACGTGTATATATAGGCTTATATATACGCTACTCGTTTTTTTAGATGAAGATGGACGATAAAAGTGTTAAATCTGACATGACTGAAATATATTTGTTTCTCAACAGATCATCAAGGGAATGAAGTACAATCAGGCCGTAGACTGGTGGTCCTTTGGCGTTCTGCTGTACGAGATGCTCACCGGCCAATCGCCGTTCTCTGGCTGTGACGAAGACGAATTATTTTGGAGTATTTGTAATGAAAGGCCATTCATACCTCGTTACCTCAGCCAAGATTCCACTGACGTTCTCGTTTGCTTGCTTGAAAAGGATTCCACCAAGAGACTCTTGGGACACGAAATTGCTGTTCATCCATTTTTCCAGGTTTTACTATAAAATGTTCATCTCGAATCAAACTATTCTTTATATTCTATATAGTATATACAATGTAAGACTGATATCAATTGTAGAGCGTCACATGGGAAAAATTAGAAAAGCGACAATTGGAGCCACCATTTAAGCCAGCAGTGGAACACACATTGGACACCCGATATTTTGACACGGCATTCACAGCTGAGAGACCGAGACTTACTCCTGTTCCCGAGCAAATATTATCATCAATGGATCAGGATGTTTTCCGTGGATTTTCATATACAAATCCAAACGCAACCGACTGATCATTGCCAAATGACATAAAATTCCCAGATAAATAAAATACCAATCCTTTATAAAACAAAAGGACGCACAATAAGAGTCAATAGATAAAGATTTTCGATTCGTCAGATTTCTATGCTTGTCGAAAGATCTAATTAGACACATAGAATCCTATAGTCGAATTAGTAAAGATTGAGAATGGGATTCTATGCATTTTTATTGTTGTAAGCTTATTTCTTTTTTGTAAGAAAAGTGTGAAGAGCCTAGTGAGTTGCATGAAGTATGGATAAGCGGAAACATTCTCATGTTTTGTATTCGAATTTTATGTTCACATTTTTTAATTTCAAGTGTATTAATTTTAGTTTGGTCTTTCAATTGCATGTGTAATTTTATCGACATAATTATTAAAATTCAATTTATGTTACAATCAAAATCTCAATCTTATGATGGTTTTATTTTATTTCTTTTGTTTTAAAAAGTGTCTAATTCTACTTATCTATAAAGAGCGATACATGAATTTTGTACATATTCTAGTCGTCGGATAATTTATTACTATATTCTTCAAGTATATAACAAGACGTTTGTTAAAAAATTTAACGTTAGTATTTTGAAATTTTATTTTCTGTTCTTTGTTGCACAGTCAAAAAAATATATACCTAATATATGATAACCTATTTCAATTTCAATTATGTAGGGATTTGTCTCATCAGATTTGTAATATATGTTATGTTATACTTGTCACGAAATTTGATTAAATCAACCTTGTTCATTCTATCAATAAATTGTTCAAGTAAATATAAAATTATAATTATTTTAATATCACTCTTTACCTCTCTACATTTCAAAATTGAAAACACTTTTCATGACAATTTTACGTCATTAATATAGATTTGACTATATATTTTCTATTATATACCTACATTTATAGAACCTCCACCATGCAGAATCAAACGATTTCATGACACGATTGATGAATATTTCATTAGCGTAAAATAATGCAAGGTATACCTAATTGATATGTATTAGTTGTTATTGGTCATTTAAACTCGCATGTATGAGATATAGTAACCCACTTTGTACAAAGCTTTAAGCTGATTGATAATAATATGTATAATCAAGCAACTTGTGCTTTCAAACAAAAAAATCATTTTTTTTTTAATTTTTTAAATATTTTTTAAATACTATATACAATTTGATTGATTAATTATGAATACATTAGTGTTTTTTTATTTTTCTTTATTAATTAAATTTATCATTGGGTACGAAATGGAGGTCAACTTTTTGAAAGATTATTATGGAAGGAAGAATATTAATCAAATTGTTTGGTTTGCTTGTTTCACAAATTCGAGTGAGTTTTTCTTATTATTGAAGACATAAAATTCGTTTTAAATATTTATATTCAATTATTCGTTATAGATATCGTGTCGATCATGAAAAAACTGTCAAGTAGTAAATTTCGAGTTTCTTATTTCGATGTGACCACTCGCATAAAAGTGAAAGAATTATTAAAGATCAATTATTATAAAATAGGAGTCGTACTCAATCACGATTGTTCAGAAAGTGAAAAAATATTTGATAAAGTAATTATATATATATATATATATATATATAGATTTATATTTATGGGGATTAAATCTAAAGTTTTCTTAAAATATAGTTACGGAAATAAAAGAAACACAACACTTCTCATAAGAATAACAACATATAAAGTGTTGTATTTTTTGTTTCTCCTGGTGTATAAATAAATAAATAAATGGATATATATATATATATATATATAAATTGAATAAACAATTTAGTTCACTGCTGATGGACTGGTATACAACGATTCTTACAATTGGTTGATTTTCACGTCAAACATGAATCCTTTGAAAAAATATATCACCAAGTTACCAATCAATGTTGCTACTGAATATACAGTTGCAAATGAAATGGGAAATCATATTTCACTATTTGAAGTGTATAATCCGAGCTTCACACATAATGCTATTACTAATATTTCATATATGGGCAAGTGGGACAAGATAAATGGTCTCAGCTTTGTGTCTTCAGATTACAAATATGTTCGGCGAATCTTCAGGGAATAAGTCTTAATTTTTCAGTTATTGTAAGTATAATACAAGATATGAATAATTTTGTTTTGTTTTCACAATTGATTCTGTTTTTGTAGACATATCATGATCCACCTGATATGCCACTTGGAGAGTACCTGAGCGAACCAAAGGAAAAGCACTTAGATACAATGATGCGAAAAAATTACAACATGTTAGTTCAATTGCGAGATTTATACAATTTTAGTATATGCTTGAAAAAAGCATCATCTTGGGGCTACATGGTGAATGGAACATTTAATGGGATCTTGGGGGATATGATAAAGGGAATTGTGGATGGATCTGTTGCTCCCTTGATGATAAGACCAGAAAGGTTAAGTGTTTGCGAGTATACTGTTCAAACGTATTTAATGCGGTAAGTTTTTATAGAGTTGTCGAAATGATTTTATCGTTACTAAATTTATTTGTTTCAAAATTCTATAGAGGTTCAATTTTCCTGCGACACCCAAAGAAAAATAGTATTCGCAACGTGTTCTTGACTCCATTTCAAGATAGAGCGTGGATCGCTGTTTTGGGAGTGGCAATTGTCTATTGGACAGTTTTATTAATCATTGTGAGAATAGAAAAAAATTACACAATCAAAATAAGTGTACTTTACAATAGACCTTTGACGGAATCTGCATTCACTACTATAATTGCTTTAGCACAACAAGGTTTGATATCATATATCTCTAAAGACATATTTCATCATCATCTCATATATAATGCCATGAATATTCATTTGAATTCAAAATATCAAATGATATAAGAAAGAATATGATTAATAATTTGTTGTTTTCAGGTGTCACTGACGTTCCTTGTTTCTATGCTGGTCGTATAATGTGCCTATCATTATTTTTGTGGAGTTTGCTGCTTTTTCAATTCTACTCTGCAAGTATCGTTGGATCCCTGATTGCAGAACAACCCAGATTTATAAACACGTTGAGAGATTTGGTTGAAAGCAATTTAGATGTTGGAATTCATGATATACCTTATATGCATAACATGTTCAAAGTATTTATTCATTTATGTTTTTTCCATTGTTTGAGAATTCAAAAAATTATATTTTCACATTTAGACAAATTCAGATCCCGATGTCATAGATCTAGGAAGACTCAAAATCATGCCAAACGGTAAAAGGACAAAAGCTAATTTTTTTAACACTACCGATGGACTTGATCGAGTCAGGGCAGGAGGTTTCGCGTTTTACAGTGACACTTCGATTGCATACAGAATTATCAAAGTATAATAAGTCTCATCGATTTACATCATTTAATTAGTACTCAAAATGTGTTTATATTTATTTGCAGACAACATTTAATGAGCATGAAATCTGCGATCTTGTAGAAATCGAGCTACACTCTCCAAAACATCTCTCAACGGTTTTACCTAAAAACTCACCATTCAAGAAAATGTTTATTTATGGGTAAAACGATTAATAACGCGATACTGATTGGTAAAAGACTGGATAAAGACATATAATATATCGTTTTAGATTGAGAAAAATAGTAGAAAGTGGCATGTCAGCACGTTTGTATCGACTCTGGGTCCACCAACGACCTCAGTGTCCTGATAGTTATAGTTCTACGCCACTTCCTGTTCAACTACAAGAATCTTCACCAGCGCTGTTTCTTTTAATTGTGGGAATAGGAACAGCTCTCATCATTCTTTTCAGTGAAATTTTGTATCAGAAGAAAATTAAATCTTTAAATTAATTATAAAATTTTACTTGTTTTAATGAGTAACGCAGACGTTAACAACAAAATTCAATTAGAAAAATTAAAAGATTGCACACAATATAAAATAAACCGATTAGTAAAAATGCGTCATTCAATTTATTAATTTATTATGTATAGTGTCGCATGAAAAATAATTTCAGAAATGCACTATAGGGCATTTAGTCTTTACAATCTATGTTATGATCTTATTTCATTCGATATTCATATTAAACGGCAATTATTCTATGAACGATAGAAAACCAAGTTTCTGATGATAATATACTCTGGTCGATTAATAATTTCTGAATGTCAAAGGGTTCAAATCACAATAAGTTGAATTGAATATCCTTTGATTCTATAAAACTTGTTTTCATCAATCAAATGTTAAAAGAATCACAGAAACATCTATTGGACGCGAAAAAACATAATGAAACGATTAGTGTTTTCTTATTTTTCATTGATATGTGGTATGAGTTACGAGATGGAGGTAAACTTTTTGAAAGATTTTTATAAAAACAAGAATATCAATCAAATTGTTTGGTTTGGTTGTTATGCAAATTCAGGTGACGAGTTTTGTTAATTTTTTCTTTTTTTTTTTTTTCTAACGAACGTGTTGCTAAAATAAAAAGTGAATGATGGTGAATTTCATTTTCAGAAATAGTGTCTTTCTTTAAAGAATTATTTGACAGTGAGTTTAGGGTTGCTTATTTTGACGTAACCGACAATGTGAAAATGAAAGAAGCTTTAAAGGTAAATTATTACAAAATAGGTGTGATCCTGAACCACGATTGTCTAGAAAGTAGGATGATCTTTGATAAGGTGATTATTCAACTTTTGCATACATTCATGTGGTTCATAAATTGTTGATATGAATATGGATTTTAGTTCAATGGAGATAAGCTTGTGTACAACGATTCTTACAACTGGCTAATTTTTACAACAGACATAATAGAGGCTGAGAAAAGTATGACCAATTTGCCAATGAACATTGCCACTGAATGTACAATTGCAAATAAAATTGGAAATCATATTTCATTATTCGAAGTATATAATCCGAGTTATAAACATAAAGCCAATGTTAATATTACCCATATGGGTCGTTGGGACAAGAAAAGTGGCCTCACTTATTTTTATTCCGACTACAAATATGTGCGACGTGCGAATCTTCACGGATTAAAGCTTAACTTATCTGTGTTTGTGAGTGTGCCAGTTAAATAAACCATCGAAATATGAAATTTTGTTATTATGTACATTTTGCAGGCAAATAATCTTCCATCTGGTGTTTCTCTGGACGATTATTTGAGAATACCAAGGAAGAAACATTTAGACACGATGATAAGAAACAATTATGCATTGTTGTTACAGCTCAAAGATTTATACAATTTCACGTAATTTCATACATATGTTTCAAATATGAAGTACATTCTTTTGTTATATATAATCAATTTTGTATGTTAATTTCTTAGAATTCATTTACAAAAATCTACAACATGGGGTTATTTTATCAATGGAACATTCAATGGAGTTATCGGTGACATGATCAAGGGAATCGTTGACGTGAGTGTGGCACCGATGATGATAAGACCGGAAAGATTGGACGTTTGCGAGTTTACTGTACAGTCGTACCTCATGCGGTAAACTTACACACAAAATCATAACAAATAAGCAACTTAGAAATAGTCTAAAGTTTAAGTTGACAATGCGTTTGTTTTTTCAGAGGTAGCATTTTTTTGCGACACCCAAAGAAAAATAGTATCCGAAATGTTTTTCTTACGCCCTTCACAGAACAAACTTGGTTTGCTGTTGTTGGAGCAGGGCTTATCTATTGGACAGTTTTATTAATTATTGTGAGCATGGAGAAAAACCATACTGCCACGCAAATGAGTGTCCTTTACAAAAGACCCGTTACTAATTGTATTTTTACAACTGTAGCTGCTTTAACTCAGCAAGGTGTAAAATTAATATTATACGATAAATCAATCATGTCCAAAATGTGTGTGTGTGTGTTTACTTCATTAAACGCATTTTTATGGATATATGAAAAAAAAAAAAAAATTAAAATTTGTTTAGGTGTAACTGAAGTTCCTCGTTTGTATGCTGGTCGTGTTATGTGCTTATCACTATTTATATGGAGTTTACTTCTATTTCAATTTTATTCTGCAAGTATTGTCGGATCTCTGCTCGCGGAACAGCCAAAATTCATCAACTCAATAAAGGATTTGGTGAACAGCAATATCCAAGTTGGGATTCATGATATAGCGTATATGCATAATTTATTTAAAGTATATATCAAAGTCAAATCAAAATCAAAATTCATCAATGAAAACTATGGCGTTGGCAAAATTCATTATGGCTTTTTGAATATGTAGATGAATACAGATCCTGTTATCAAAGAACTCGAGAGAATAAAAATAAATCCAAATGAAAAAAGAAAAAAGGCCAATTACTTTAACGTTACCGAGGGACTTAGCCGTGTCAAAGCTGGAGGATTTGCTTTTTACAGTGACACTGCAATTGCGTACAGAATCATACAAGTAAATATATTGTCACCAACGCGCAATATTCTTGTGGCATTATTATAGTTATTCTAAACCTATGTTTTCGATTGCAGACAACATTCAGCGAGCATGAAATTTGTGAACTGGTTGAAATTCAGCTCCACCCCGCACGTGACATTGGAACTGTTTTACCAAAAAAATCGCCATTTAAAAAAATGTTTATATATGGGTAATTTATATACGTGTCAGATATATATTATCTATACTAATTTCGCAAAATTACGCGTCTGTTATTAATTTTAATTTTCTTTAATCAACTCTTATCTGATTCTCAAAAAGTGACGCGCAGGTCACTTTTTTTAACTGATTAGGATAGATATAAGTTTTAACATATATATATATATATATAAATAAAAAATAAACTTACCACTTTAGGTTGAGAAAAGTCATAGAAGGTGGTATGACAAAACGCCTCTATCGAATCTGGCATCATCAACGTCCAGAATGTCCGGAAAGCTTCAGTTCTACTCCTCTTCCGGTTCAATTGCAAGAATTTTCACCCGCAGTGTTTCTTTTAGCTATGGGAATTGGAATGGCTATGGTTATTCTTCTAGGGGAGATTTTATATCAAAAAAACATTGCTTGCATGTAAATAATTAAAAATGTATCACGATTCATCATAACAAAAAAAAGTATCTATATACATATGTATACAGAAGTATCTATGTTTATATTTTATTAATGATGAGAAAGACAATTTAAAACCTATCCATTAATATTTGACGAATTATGCATTTTTTTTGAATGAATATAGTATAAATAATTTAAATTCGCAATATATAAAATAATGGGAAATAAGAATGGATTATTATAGATATCGACGATCGCGCATGCGCAATCATTTTTACCGATGATGAACCACCAGCTAATGTTATTTTATTACCATTCACATGCACCGGCGCCAACTTGTTGATGATTACAAAAAATACAACTGAAACTGATTTGTATATAATAAAATATAACCATTAAAAATAGGTTATGTTTTGGAAAAAAAATTAATAACAAAATGTGTTTGTTAAAAAACAAAATAAAAAAATGACGATGTCAATGTGTGTGGCGGTATAACCGCCGTCCTTTTTTTTTTGCGAATCCTCTCCCCCACTTACTTATCCCTTCTGACTTGTGCGACTCAAATTTCTTTCTGCATAAAAACATTATTGTTGTGCGATTGGCGGGGTTCGGATCAGTCCTTTGTCCGATTCTCCTTCAAAACATATTTGTCCTTGTTCGTTGTAATTGTTATTCAATTTTTTTGGTGGACCACAAAAATAAAATACATTCCCGTTCAGAATTCGAAAGTGTTGTTTCGTTCATCAGTTTTGTTCGTTCGAATTATCAACGAATGTGTACGTTTTTAAAAGGCATAACCTCCATTGATTCAAAATCATGGCATCACTAAACTCGGACAAGTTCAAAGATTTATGTAGATCAATCAAATCATGTGTTATAAGCCGTAAAGAAAAAACAACGGTAGAATTACTGAGGAAAGATTATAAAGACATTGAGGGAGAGGATATTCCGTACCTCGAGTTTGGCTTCAATAGCGTCCGATCGTTGTTACTATCTATACCGGACTACGTGAAGTTGGAAAACATCAACGGGACAGATTATGTTTTTCAAGTAGATAACGAAAGAACGAGACTCATAAGTAAATTTGTTGCCGGTCAAAAAACTTCAGCCAAATCTAACGGTAAAAAATACCGAGGAGGCAGACAGAACATCGGTTACAATCATCAACCAAGGTAAATTTTTATTTTTGACACACAAATTATTATTATTTACTTATATAAGCGGATTTAATAATATAAACAAAAAGATTTTGATAAGTGGCTTGTTTCATTTGACTCAAAGAATATTCAACAATTTTTCCCTCCCTTTTTCTTATGTAAGATCAAATTGATTTTAAATTTAAATTAATAAATTTCAATCAAATAAAATTCCACAACTATTAATATAATAATAATAACAGCAGTAAACCATATCAACGTACAGTAAACAAAAAATACTCAAATATTTATTAAAAAAATGACAATATTTTTGTGTCGCACTGTTTTTGTTTTGTTTTGTTTTGTTTTTTATCAATTTGTTTGAAATGATGAGATAACATGAGATCCTACTTAAAATATAATATATAAAATTACAATCATTCAACAGATCATCTCCATTGAATTATTATTATCGCACCAGACTGGGTCCAGAGGAACTATCATTCATCGTAAATCAAGTGAATCGCTCCCCTCAAGGACTAACAAGAAACCAATTATTAGATTGTCTTCATCAGTGGAATCGTTATTTGAACATCTCGGACCAAGTGCTGGATTATCACTTGCAACAAATCTCGCACAAGATTCGCTTCAAGAACAATCTGATCCTGCCGTGGATAGAAGAAAAACCAACTAACGCCCACCAAGCAACCACCTCGTTATCATTCGTTCCACACCAAGTTGCAAGGGATTGCCCGACGACACGCAGCAACTCTTCTTCATCTGAGAAGAAAAATATTATGCCAGCTGAGTGCCTATCGTCTGATGATCCAGAAGAAGTAGAAGAAATGTTTGTAGATAGAGGAGAAGAAAACAACAATTCTCATCCCAAGACGAGCGGCAGCCAGTTAGAAGAACCAAACAGGCTTTTGGTCAGCGATAGAGTAAGGTTACGAGTGGAGAAACTAGTTGAAGAGCACAATGATGGTATCTGGTGTGCAGAGCTGCCAAAACTTTATGAGGCTAAATATAACATTCGACTCGATTACACTGAGCTTGGTTTTGGAAGCGTTGCTGAATTTGTAGACCATCTGCAAGATTATGTATTGAAGCAACCAAAACCTCGAGGCGATTTCAAGATTTACCTCAAGAAACAGTACCAGAACAACAATAGCGGTCACGCGCAGAAACAAACGATTGCTTCGATGTACAATGTGTACGATCCGTCGTATGAGAATAAGCAGGCAGTGCCTAAAACATTGGTGAGATAATCAAATATCTATTTCATGATCATTCATATTATTATTGTCTAATTAATAATTCCCTTAACGATATGTTTCATTAAAAAAATTGAACATGTTATATAGACATTAGAAGAGAAGAAGCGATTGATTCCTGACGATGTGCTTTCATTTGACGAAACTGTTGGCCAAGAAAGTGTATTTGATTTGAATGATGGAGATGATGTTGTCGTTTGCGAAGTTTTTGATCCATCGTTCTTCTGGATCAAAAAAGTTGAACAAATCATTCCGCTAAAAAAGTTGATGGAAGAACTTGGGTAAGTCGTTGATTTGTCACATTTTTTTTTTCATGACTTTTTATACAACCATCACAAATCGAGTATAATTAATGTATTAATTTGTCTCGTGTTCATTTGTTATAGTGATTTCTACAAGGAAAAATACAAGTCTTATCTGATACCTCCCATCATTCTGCAAAACGGTCTGAACGTTGCTTGCAAATATAGCAACATGTGGCACCGAGCTGTGGTCTTATCTGTTCGAGCCGATGGTCTAGTAAACGTAAGCATATTTGAAAAAAAAAATCAATCAACAAACAAGCATCACCCTTTAATAATACAATGAAAACATTGATTTTCAGATTTTATTCTACGACTATGGAACAATAAATCTACGTGATGCGAACGAGTTGTGCTTTCTGCATCGAAAATTTTCGACATTGCCTGCTATTGCTATTCCATGTGGATTGTACAATCTAGTGCCAGCGTTCGGCAATCGATGGCAGAGGCACGTCGTGTTGGAATTCATGGACATGTGTTTAGACAAACCGAGTCAAATCGAGATCAAGTCTGTTGACAAAGACACAAATTCAGCTATGGTTTATCTCTACACTGACCGCATGTACATGCACCAAAAGATGATTGAGAAGCGTCTTGCTGTCGAAGGCGATGTGGTTAGTAGTACAATTGAAAATTACTTTCTTCTATTGTGTCCGAATGCGCATCATGCAAAAATCGCTGCATCGACTATTCAAACAAGGCCTGCCAATTTGATGAAAACCATCCAGTCAACCTCGGAAGAAGAAGAATTAGGTTCGCAAAACAGACACTCGAAAAGAAGTAGTCATCTACGTCAAATCATGAACAAAAGTACGCTGGTAAATCGCGGTCCAAAAATACTGTCCTCCCTCCGTGATAAGATAAAAAATCATACCGACAGTTCTTCCTCGGAAGAGCAAAACATGTTGAACAATAGACCTCAACTACAAGCATTCCTACCCATAAATCCAAAAGATAGGAAATTCAGTGACAAAGAGCCTAGTTTGCATATAATTTTCAAATCCTCTGAGACTGTTGTTGACTGGGACAAATTCAACAGCAAGGAAAAAGATAAGCGGATGGACCTCATTCCAAAGAAGCGTTCCACCATAATCAACAGCACCAACAACAACAACAACAACAGAGATAAGTCCAAACTGAATAGATTAAATCCAAACTCGCTCGATGCTTGTGTGCAAAAATGTAACACTTTTTATGAAAAGTCAAAGCACAATCTTTGCTGGACTATGGGAAATAATGGATTTCATTATGAGAGAGGCAGCGCAGTCGCGTCTATACCGCTCGAATTGTTGCAACCTTGGAAACGTCTGCCGGAAAAGGTCAAACTGGTAGCGTCGAAAGAGTATCTTGAAGCAGTTCAAAGCAAATTGAGTACAACGTCTGAGGATGCTTCATGTTTGTCTGAAGATTTTCACGATGCCGTTCCATCTCCGGAATCACGTATCTCACCAGAACTGACCAAACAAATCCTCACCGACGAGCAATTCCCTTCTTCTCACGATAATAATTATTCTAATTCTATTGACTCGTCATCACCAAAGAAAAAAGTCTTGATTGAAGAAATATCTTCTTACGATTTTAGTTCAGAGGAGATCCAGAAAAACGACAAGAAATGTTTCAATGTCCCCGTTTCACCCAAGATAACGACGTCATCGCAAATTTCAAGTGGAGATTCTTTGAAAGAAATGTTGTACAAGTTACAGTGCACCGCGGACAATTTATTTTATGGACATTCAAATGTGGATTCCGATGATGTTGCTGCTGATTGCATGAGTCAAACGGACTTTGAGTCTGTAAGCCATGAGTTGGTTCCAGTTGCGCAGCGAATAATTGAAGAGCAGAGTGATCATCACTCAGACAAGACGTCAGTTGCTAATGATTTCGACATGAGCGATACTGATGATAGATGGGACGTAGTAGGCACGTTTAAATATCCCTCAGAATTTTTTGGCTGCCCTCACCCGATGCAAACTCAAAATTCTGCAGTCATCATTCCTGATATAGAGTACGATCAACGTTCCAACAAACTTGCGGACAATGAAGCGAGCAGTATTTTGGATACATCAGAAACAGAATCTACTGATAGTCCTTTAGCTAGCGTTTCCTCAAATCTAGAATCTGATAACGAAGCTAACCCATCTCATTTGAAGGTGTTATCGTCCATTGCAAACGTGAAACAAGTCGTAAACAAATCTCCAGAAACGATTATAAACAACGATCCTGAGTACAAACCAAAAGGAAGAATCCAATTATTGTCTAAAAAAATGCAGAAATGTAGACTCGATTCTCAAGTCGATTGAACAAAATAACCGTAATCATTGCATCGCTTTTTTATTTCTTTGAAATTTTATTATGTTCTATGCTTTAATTAAGATTATGGATCATCATTTGTATCAGAGAATTTAATTTCTCTTTTTCTTTTTCATTTTTATTACAAGTTTAAGAAATTGTTTTTTAGTTATAAATCACATTAAAAATAGTGTAATTTGGTTGAAATTATAATAATCATTAAGAGATTTAAAGATTAGTTGTAATTTACACCAAAGCTCGAGTTCTTGGGAAAAGTATCTTCTTTATGTTATAGTTTATAATCATTATATACATATATCTATTACAAATAAAAAGAAAAATAAAGAATGAAAGATTTATTTGTTGTTGTTACCTTAAAAGAAAAAAAAAAAAAGTTTACATAAAGTGATAGCTTTCCCAAACTAATTTCTTTTATCATTTTATTCAATTTGTAACATTATGACCAAAATTTCTTGTCATTTCAATGAAAGCTTCACTTTGTCTAATCTTTTTGACCAAACCCTTTTCAGATCACGAAAGTTGACATGGAAAATTTTGAACAGTATGAAGAGCATTGTTTGAAGATGAGACATTTAGCTGGACCAATCATTACGGCACTGGTTCATAATCGTCCACAAAGTTATGCCGAAAACAATCTTTTGATTTCTCCGCAAAGCCTAGTAGAGTGTTTTCCAGTCAAGGCACCAATGAAATTGATGTCAGACAAGGCGCAACCAGTCAAGAAAACTAACTGCTCAGACACAACGGTCGATGATATTATTTATGAATATTTGAAGTTAATTTTCGAACAAAATGCAATGATCCTCGATCGACTGAAGATCCTGAATAAGAAACAAGACACTGCGATGACCAAGCCATTGATTGATCACATGAAACGCACTTATGCGGAAAACATGAAATTTATACAACTCCATTCAACATGGAATTCAAACGTGTTTAAAATTGAGAACAAAGTCAATGGAGAAGCTCAACATGTTGACGAGCCCAATGTGAACGATAACTACATAAGCAACAATCCCTTCAAAAATCCTGAGATCAATGGAAACGTCGTCGCATCAAGCAATGATACGATTTCAAGGGCTCAAGCTTTTTTCAATGCAATTGAAAATGACGTGAACAATGGGGTTTGGAAGGAGGAACAAATAAATGGTTTTCAAGAATTGAATGGCACGCACTATGAAAATGATGGAAAGCAGAGCACAGTTGAAGACGACAGAAAAGTCAAACAAATAGTGAAGAAAAAGACCACGCCAAAGAAGGAGATGAACAAACTCGTCCCAGATCGAAATGCTGTGATCAAAGTTGGTAAGAAAGAATATTAATTCTTTTCGTTCGACGCGCTTTATAAATGCAATATTTTTATATCTAATTTTTCGAAATTTCAAGCTCTAGACACAGTTATTGACGGTAACGTTTATGCTCTTGTCTTTGACAACGAATGCTGGCTGATCACGGAAGAATTTTGTTATGCCTTTTTGAATTTGACACTGGGTGCATTCAACATCATGATGCAAAAAAAACAATTGAAAGTAGATCGTCGCGTCATCGATCAAACCGATTATCCAACAATATTCAAAGAACTTAAAAGGTGACTATACAAATTACAACAAATTTAAATTTCTATATTGAAAATCAACTCGTATTTATTTACAGAAACAAAGTTGTTGAAAATTTGAATAACTCCAAAACCCTTGATGTCATTTCAACGAAATCAGCCATGATTGTTTTGGTCAAGTTTGGAACCATCAATTTGAAGGGTTTAAAGATGGTTGACTTGATGTCCAAAGCAGTAATCAATAAAAACGAGAAAGCCCCACATTTAGACCAATTTCAGGAGATGGTTCTGAAAGATTTTATGGTATGTGTGTGTGATGTTTTAAATTCTTATATATATATATATATATATATATATATATATGATATAATTGATTTAAAAACAATTCTAATCCCAATAATGTCTCTTACAGGCCATCACAAAAGCTTATATCAATTTCATTGAAGGAAAACCAGTGAATGAAATCAACTCAAGCCTCTAAACAACGCCAATCAGGACTATTCAAATACCTCAAGATAGATAGCTAGCTAGATAGATAGATAGATAGATAATATCTTTTCATGTTCAAGATTATTATTACTATACCAAACATTGAAATAACATTTATACATCCTCAACTTGATTACAAAACTGTTATATAATATTTTTAAGATCATGTTAGCTTGACAAGAAATTTTTTTTTCTCTCTTTTTTGATGTGATTCTACAATTTCAGAGATTGGTGATATCAATTATTCGATGTGTGAATAGTAATGTTCATTAATTTAAGAATTATTATTAATAACTAATTATTACTAGAAAAGATTCGAGTTCAGGAGTTAATTATTGTTAAATCATCTGTTTGAAATTACAATAAAAACGATGTAATCAAAGGGTCAATTAATATGGCAAGTAAACTTTGACATATTCTTAGTGCATTTAATGTGTAACTACTTACCCATTCCCTTATAATTTATAAATATTTTGTTTGAAAAATTTTGAAAAATATATTGACAAGCTTAATTATTGTTAGGAGTGACAATGATTATGTAAAATTATAATCTAAAACGAAATTATAAAAAAGCTTTTTATTTGTAAAAACTCAATAAATATGAAAACAGTCCTTAAAATTTATATGATTTTATTGTATCCTCGTGTCGATGCGACTCCACTGTTTCTAATGATATTACATAGAAAGATTGAAAAGTTACGCCGACAGATACAAATAACAAAAACGCTTAAGCTTCAATTTCCTCGCGTTTTTGAAGGAAGGATGCCTTCTTCTGGTTAACGCGGTTCTTGCGTTCAGACAAAGACATCTTGGCTCGGTTCCAGCGTTTCTTTACTGGTGGTTTTTCTCTTACGACCTTTTTGTGCTCTGGATCAGCCCGAATTGATTCTTGGGCCTTTTTATAAATTCCCTCGATCTGAAACGAGACAAGATTATCATTTCTCATCTCCATCTTCTTCTTATTGATTGATTGAAATATTCAAATTTATTTGTCAAGACAATTAATGACAATAAGTAGAAATAACTTTTTTGTCCAACTAATTGTCATAATTTTAATGTTGTCCAACTGCGGGCACTGTTCGAGTTGTAACAAAACCTTAACAGCAATTTATAGTTGGACGGGTAATTGTTCTCCCCTCCCCTTTCCTATTTTCAATAATTACCGCGTTGGCCGAGATTCCGTGCTTGATATATTGGGAGAATTGGCGTTTGAAAGCTTCATCATCCTCTTCTTCCAAGGTGCGCATGTAATTGGCTACATGCTGCCCGAAGATGTGTTGTCTATGAACATCAGCATTGAAGTTTTTCGTTTCCTTATCATAACCAGGGAATCTTTTGGTACTGCAACAACAAACAAACCTCAGCAATAAAAAATTGTCACAACAACATTTTTTACCTATTATCCTATTTAATAAAAATTTCAGAGACACTTATATAATCTTGTAATGCGATGTCAAAACCGCCCCTATAACTGTAAAACACAGAGATAAGGAAGACATTGACGGTGCTCAGATGACGCGCATGTGTCTGTTAATCATCATTATAAACAATCAACACTGGTATCTGGTATTTTAATATTATTATAATTGGATTTAAAAAAATTACCTGTGTGGGATGTTAAGACCACCATCAACTGCACCTTTCATGGCACCGAAAACACGAGCACCAGTAGTGGTGCGCATGAGACCGGTATCGAGGTAACATTTGAATGCACCTGGACCATCATCGAGTTCTTCAACATTGTATTCGTCGCCAGTTACTTCTGTTGCTCCAGTGTACAATGTGTCCAAACCTAATTTTTTGAGCAGCTGGAATTTCAGTTTTTCAATTACTTCTCCATAATTTTAATTTTTTTCATTCAATTTTTAAATTAATATGATTTTGTATCAGATTCAATAATTAGGGAACAATGATTTTTCTTCATGAAATGCAATCAAAGCGAGCTGAGTGGTATCATCATATAGGAAAAGTCAAAGCTGACTTTTCAATTATTTTACGTACATATATTATTATATTTAAAACATGTAGAATGATTATACAACTTACCCTTCTTGCTAACAGAAGTCCTGTACAGTAAGCAGATGCATAATTTGTAAGACCTACTTTGACTCCGTATCTGGGAAGTTCATGACTGTACGCAGCACATACAATCTTGTCTCCTTCAATCCTGGAGTAAGCAATCTGCAAAAGTTGTACAATTATTTCTGCCTTTAACTCAATTCAATCAACATATAAAAATGGATATCAAAAATAAATTTTCAGTTTAAAATAGGGAACAAATTGTTTTCTCATCAGTGAGCATCATAGTGAGCTGAGATTATCATCATTTTGTTATTGAATTTTTATTAAAAAAATAATCAATTCTCACAATTTAAAATGTTAAAATCAATCTACCTGACATGTGATGTCTTTGTTGGAAAGTCTGACAATCAGCCTGTACTTGGGTGTGTTGTATTTGTTTTTGTCTTGAATAGTCAGACGTTTTCTGGCATAATAATCTGTTTTGCCATTACGACGCCTCTTGAATTTAACTTGGAAGCGCTTAAAGTATTGCTTGTTCTTT
The DNA here is from genome assembly GCA_030522925.1 of Trissolcus japonicus. NCBI lineage: Eukaryota > Metazoa > Arthropoda > Insecta > Hymenoptera > Scelionidae > Trissolcus > Trissolcus japonicus. The sequence continues at coordinate 144,315 of JAPYZS010000126.1, read as the reverse complement.
ATTACTTTTTGAAAACCCTGGAATAAAAAAAAAATAACGGTTAAGATTAAACTTGCTACAAATTAAAGGTCAAAATTCAATTGGTATAATTTTTGTATCAGATTCAATAATTAGGGAACAATGATTTTTCTTCATAAAATGCAATCAAAGCGAGCTGAGTGATATCATCATATAGTCATCATTTACAAACATTATTTTGTGCAAACTTCATTATAACCTCTCGAATTTGAAGGAATAAACAGCTGCCATGATTAATTTTACAACACTGTCTCTAACAGAGTGTAAATAAATTAATCACGGTGATTCTTACATTTGGAGTTCATTTGTTAATAAATAAAATGAAATATTTCAAGGAAATAATCAGGTTTTAAGAAAGCGTACATGTGGAAGACAGAGCACTGTTGAACCAGTTTTGTAATCCAAGAATTGTTATACCATCGCTACACATATCAAAGTTATATTGTTTGTAAATGATAAACCAACACTCTGTAATTAATTTAACAACAATATTGTTTTCATTATAAACAATTAATTGTACTTACCATTGCTTACAGCAAATTAGATTCCGACGCGCTAACCGCTCACGCTGAAGTTAACGCGAGAAAAGAAAGGGACCGTGTTGAACACGTCAATGAATGTTACCATCAGTTCTCTCGTTGCCACAAAAATCACTAGCACAAAAAAAGTCCCTAGATGACGCGCGCGATAACTCTCTTAACGAGATATACATACAATTTTACAAACAAATCCTTATTAATATTATTGAATAAATAATAAATAAGATTTTAAATAAAACGTTTTGATCCCGCAACATATATATTGTTTTATATTACTCGACTTTTTGGTTTATAGCTTATAAAACAAGATCCCTTGTCCTTATTACACCTTATGTATTAAATAAGGACAAAAATCCGTTCCCTTATTTTGTTTGTGTGTGGAGAATTTTTTTATTAGTTTTGATTAACTAGAGAAACACGTGTTTTCAGTGTGCTTGTTTTCGAGGTTGATTGTTTATGAACGACTTATAGAAAGAATTTCTCCTTACAAAAATGGATAAAAAACATAAACGACCAAAGGCTATTTTGAAAGAAACAGGCATTCCAAATGTAAGCGAGTCATGTACCATTATTTTTTTATTTTAAAATTTGAATTAATAATATAAGATTTGTTAAGGTTTCAGAGTTTGCTAATATGGCTATAAGCGAGTACTGGAGCATTGATAAATTTAAAAAGGTAATTTAAATTGTTGTTTCCGATATAATGAAATGGCATAGAATGAAAATTAAAAAACAACAACTACATTATGAAATTTCAGAATGTCAAAATAAATGTTGTGAGAGAAAGCAACAATGAAACCGAGTTGGAGTTCGACTTGATTGGTTGCTCTGCGGCAATTGCCAATGCTTTTAGAAGGATTCTTTTGAGCGAGATTCCTTCTATGGCAATAGAAAAAGTTTATATTTCGAATAACACTAGTCTCATTCAAGATGAAGTATTAGCTCATAGGTGTGTAACAAAATAAATACCTCATTTTTAGATAATAATATAAACTTGTCACACTTGATGAATGTTGGTGGTTTTTATAGATTAGGTTTGATTCCATTAAAGGCAGATCCCAGACTTTTTGAGTACCCTCCTCTAAATGATGGTAAAGAGCAAACGGAAGTCAGTGATACAGATACATTACGCTATGAGATGAGAGTTACCTGTAAATTAAATCCACAAGCTCCAAAAAATGCAAAAACACCTGAAGAGATGTACATAAATAGCAACGGTAAGAATTAATTAAATTTATGTTGTCATTTTTTATTTTTTTATTTTTCTTATGTTGTTTTTTATGTTTCAGTTTATAGCAAAGATATTAAATGGGTACCTATTGGTCGACAGGCAGAGTTTCATCCTCAGGGAGAGCAAACTCTGGGTGTTTTGGATGAAAACATTTTAATATGCAAAATGAGACCTGGGCAAGAAATTCATGTTTTTATGCATGCAATCAAAGGGATTGGAAAAGATCATGCAAAATTTTCACCTGTTGGTAAGAATGAACAAATTTCAATCGAACATAGATTAATGTAGACTCCAAATTTTTAATGTTGTTCATTGTTTTGAAAGCTACTGCGTGGTACAGAATGTTACCTGAGATCAAAATCATTCAACCGATCACAGAAGATGCAGCAGAACGTTTTCAAAAATGTTTCAGTCCTGGTGTGATTGAACTCGTGAAAAACAAAAAAGGAGTGAAGGAAGCTCGAGTGAAGGATGCTCGATACGATAGTTGCTCTAGAAATGTTTTTATGTATGATGACTTGAAAGATAAAGTTGAGTTGACAAGAGCCGCAGATCATTTTATATGTAAGTTCCAACGAGTTACAATTTTTTATTATCAATTCCTTCTTTATAACTTTATCATTTTTTTATCATTTTAGTCACTGTCGAATCAGTGGGCGAACGACCAGCCGCACGACTTTTTATCGAAGCGGTCAAAGTCCTAAAAGAAAAGTGCCGAACATTTTTACAAGAACTCAACAACGAAGAAAAAGCTTACCGTTGAAAAAATAATCCAATTCTGTGTTACACGCGAAAAAAAAAAAAAAAAAAGACAGCGAGAGAGAGAGAGAAAAAAAAAGAAGAACGAATAAAATTTTTGAATTATAAATATAATGTTTGTTCTTCTTTTTATGAGTAACATTGCCCAACTTCACTCCCCTGTCACTTCAGCAAGCCGATCGTTCTCTCTTGAAATGTTTGACCAAGTATTTTCTCGACCCTCGAAGGAACAATTGTACATGCTAGAGTGTCTGGTGCACGAGCTTAAGATATTCCTTGACAATGTCATTGATGGTTCTCTTTACGTTTCGTTGAAATTCGCTAGACTTCCAATCTTTGTTGTCAATCAACAAGATTTCTCCACCCTGAAGGACGTCGTCGGACCAGACACATCAAGTTGTCACAGTAGGACAATTCACTTTCAAGTTGGCAAATCATGCTTATTCTCGTCGCTGCCGGACAAGCTAAAATGCTGGATACAAGAGGAACCTCTGAAGATAAGCGTGCACAAAGTGGTGAAACCCAAGTATAACCAAGAAGGAGAACTCGAGGAAATTAATGAAGAAGATAAAGTCATCGCTGGCACCGACATTTTCTTGGCCAACTGCAACAGTGACTTTGCAACAGAAAATTTCGCGGCGGAAAATTTTTCGCAACCAAAAAGTTTGAAAAATTGTTACCACCTCAGAGACTTGGAGAACAGACCTTTTGGAAGCATCAAGATCTTTGTCAGGCTCTCCTGCTTCGGCAACCTTCTGGTGACTAAATTTTCCCAGTCAGAGAACTCTTTTATTTTCAAAACTGGTCACTCGTTGAACGAATTCGAATGCGGTAAAGTACCAGAGGAAGAGAGTTCGTCTGAAATTGATATCCAGTCAGAATCGAGCTCAATTAACAGTTCACATATACTGGGACTGAGTTTGGTTTGCGAGGACTTGGTCATTACTGACGGCGGACCAAAGCTTAATGTTCCTGCGCCGGAGATGCAAGAGGAACCTACAAAAACAGCTGACAACAGATTCAAGCAGGAAAATTTTGTTGTTGCGAATGAACCTAAACCTTGCCTCAGCGAAACAAATTGTCCTTGTTTTAAAATTCTCACACAGGATTGTGTGAGGAGTAGCTCCTGCTGTGAGACTAAAACCAACGGAGGAAAGGATTCTTTCAGATCCAAGAGAATGAGGGGAGGAGCTTGTCAACCGACGAAAGGTTAACATGTTGTTGTTATTATTGTTATAAAAATGAGCACACGTTTGACAATTTTTGTATGTATAGATGACTTGAATGATAATCATGTTTGCGGTGGATGCAACAAAGTTATAAGGGACGACCAAGAAAACAGAAATACTGGGGTTTGCTGCTTTCAAAAGAGTATAGAAGAGGCACAACAAATTTTAAATTCTTTGGGCAATAAAAGTGGCTTTGCTGGTCTGGGAATTCTTGGCCACACAGAGAGTCCTTATTTTGGAAGAAAAAGAGATCAGGAGTATAACCATGTGATGAAAAGTTGGCGAGAAGAAGCTTCACTGAACCCAACTTACGCAGCAGAAATGGCTCAAAGTAAATAATATAGGATAAAAGCAAAATGTTCTAAACTCTTTTATATAAATGTAATTTTGGTTATTTAAAACAAGTTATTGAAATATGCTTTAGCAAAGAAGCAAAAGAGGAAAGATAAAGTGAACGATGATGAAGATTACACGGAGCCGTTTGTTGAGAAAACTGGCGAGAGGCAGCAATTACACAAAGCGATGGCTGAAAATGTAGAAAATCTTGTTGATGACAGGGGAATTTCCACAATGTACCATCAAAAGGAGGAAAATTTTGGAAAGCCCGTAAAGCATATTCCCAAGTCTCGTAACAATAAGGGCGGTAAAAGAAAGAAGCGAAACAAGTTCGGAAGAAGAAAAAAAATTTTTCAAGTAAAATGACATAATCGAGTCGAGTAAGAAAAAACACGATGAACGTGCAAATATGTTGTTGATTTTTATACTTATTGCAGGTCAAATCATTCAATTCATCAGTGATGACTGAGAGTACAGTCTCAAAGCCTCTATTGAAACCGAGCAGGCACATTATGAAGCATGCATTTGCCATGAGAGAGTACAATCCTGGCATTTACTATGGACACAGGAACTGTCTTGACCTGAACATGCGAATCCCCGCTAATATGGGCTGGCTGTGGAACACGTGCGATAATCCTGGGATCTCGAAACCTAGATATGGCTGGAAGCCGGGAGCAATCTCGAAACACGTTTATCACCTTCTAATGAAAGCAAAGTCTGAATCTGGAGTAGAGGTTTCTGAAAAAACGCCTTCTTTGAGCTCCCAAGGTAAGAAAGTGAAATCGCCCAAGTCAAAGAGTCTGCACTCGATGCAGAGCCAGAGTAAGCACAGCTTTGCTAAGGATAAAGGAAAAGGTGCCGACGGCAAGGAGTCAGAACTCCCACCACTGGTGCAAATTCAGAGGAAGGATGGCGATTATTATGTGACGATAAATCCTGTGAGACAAGCTGATCCCAATGCAAAACCCCTACAGCTCAAAATCTCAAAGAACGAGGAGGACGACAATGCATCCAACTCGACTGCACCGGACTTTAATTTGGCCTGCTCTGCACCAATGCAGCAAGCTCTTCAGAACAAGGTGGAAACTAAGGACATGGACACTCAAGTCAAGCAGCAAGAAATCCTTGATTCCATCAGAGCCATTATTGGTAAAACGCTTCCAAAAGCGAAACCAAAAAAGCCCATCGTCAAACTTAAGAAATAATTTCTTTTTCCAACATTTATTCTTGTTTTTACTATTTACCTTCTCTATTATATACATATTTTGGATTCATCATTATTTTTGAGAGCTTTTTTGTAAATTTTGTATAATAAACAGTTGAAAACGAACATACATGCTACTGGCATTTTTTATATTGGACAATCAATAATTGCCGAATACTTAATCATCCTCAGTTATACATATAGTATTAATAATAACTAAAAATATATGTTCTTTAGAAATAACAATACTTGTTTTGATAATTTTATTCATAAACATATTATTTTATTTTCATATGAAGCAAAACTTAAGATTTTTAAGTTTTAAGTTATATCGTGTGCATAGCTTCCGGTAATGACAAGCCAACTGCTTTTTATATATTTGATTTGAATAGAGGATAACAGATGTTTTTTAAAGATATATAAAAATTAGAATATATGATTTGTTATAATTGAAAATTATGGAGAGCAATTATTCGATTGTTAAATAGTATATCTATCGGTATATAAAGGTATGCACGCTTCACATCGAAAAGCTACAATTTAACAATATGATGCTGAAATAAGTTAACAAACATTATTAATAAAATTGTTTGAAAAATTGTTTCAAATAGAACACAATAGACCGCGATTAAAAATAATGTATTGAAACAAACTTATACACACAATATAACAAATGAAAATATAGTTAGAAATGATGAATCAAAAAGAAAGATTATAGGTATATAAATGGTAAAAAAGAGCGCGGTTGAGGGTGTATTCGCGTGGTGCGGATGCAGATCGGTGCGTGAGGCACAGCAGCAAGCGCGAACCGCGAACGAGCCGAACGTTGGCGCAAGTTGGCGCGCGCAATAGCGTCTTCGGCGCGCGCGACCCACTCACAATTCGGGGTTAGGACTCACGAATACACACACAGAATAGCAGTGCCCTGCTGCGAATCAACACCGTAACTCGAGGATAAGTAACCATCTTAAAATGCTCAGGCTTACGGGCACCCTTGTCAAAACCCTCAGCCCATCATCTTCCCTGGTAAGCGAAGCTTTTTGCATACCCCGCCCCCTCTCCCCGATGTTACATAATTTGCAATCGAAATCAAAATTATATATTTTCTCAAAAGCACGTTTTTGTCTAACGTTATATAATGTTTATTTTACTTCTCATAAAAAATGTCATTCAACAACAAATCGTACAACATTTTGTTTTGTTTCCCTTCTCCCGGCCCGTATGAGTTTTGATTCATTTTATAGGTTGACTTTCATTTGTCATAACTTTCTTTATCATATGATAATTTTGACAGAGACATATACACGACAATAGAGCAACTGCTCTTTACAGGCCTTTTTTTGTTGATTCGTCGAAATTTCTAGAATATCTACGTCATCATTGATATTGGATGGGAGAAAAAAAAAAAAAAAAAACGTCACATTGGGCCGTTTTTCAGATGTTGCATGATATTGGCCAATCCTGTGAAATTGATTTTACACAATTACATAAATCTGAGCGATTTATTTTTGTTATCAAATATAATACTGTTTATAAATGATGAAAAAAAAACAATATTGTTGATTAAAAAAGACATAAGCAATGCCATTAGTACAGAGATAAAACGAATTTGAAATGTTATGACAATTGAATTGAATGATTCAATTTGTCTGAATAAATGAACATGCTTGTGAGATAAGATGAATTGCATTATTAGCATTAAAGGGCAATGAGGGATTGGCCTAATAATGCGTAAGCGTAATTGATGATGAATGGACTGATACGCGGCGAATGAAAATAAAGAATAGATTGATCGATGTAATGGAAATATGAGTTTCAGAGTAAATTGGGGATGATGTCATCAATGGGAAACCGTGAGATCCATTATACTCCAAACGGCAAGTTATCAGTCAAGGTTAGCGATGGCGTGTCAAAAAGTTACCCGGTGGTGGATCACACGTACGACGCGGTGGTGGTCGGAGCAGGTGGCGCGGGACTACGAGCGGCGTACGGCCTCGTGGCAGAGGGTTTCAAGACCGCGGTGGTGACCAAATTGTTTCCAACAAGATCGCACACCGTCGCCGCCCAGGGCGGCATCAACGCTGCCTTGGGAAATATGGAGGAGGACAAGTGGCAATGGCACATGTACGACACGGTCAAGGGATCTGACTGGCTTGGAGACCAGGACGCTATTCATTACATGACCAAAGAAGCTCCGAGTGCTGTTTTCGAACTTGAAAATTGTGGCATGCCTTTTAGTCGTACCACCGAAGGTATAATCTTATATAGTCGCCCATGTCTCGTCAATTGAATCAATTATTGTTTATTTCTATTCAAGGTAAAATCTATCAAAGAGCTTTCGGAGGGCAGTCGCTGAAATTCGGTAAGGGTGGACAGGCTCACAGATGTTGCTGCGTCGCTGACAGAACAGGACATTCTCTTTTACACACGTTATACGGACAATCACTCAGTTATGATTGCAATTACTTCATTGAGTACTTTGCTTTGGACCTGTTGATGGAGGGAGGCGAGTGTCGGGGTGTCATAGCGCTTTGTCTTGAGGACGGAACGATCCACCGCTTCCGAGCGAAGAATACCGTTCTAGCAACTGGAGGATATGGAAGAGCTTATTTCTCTGCCACCAGTGCTCACACTTGCACCGGAGACGGCACTGCCATGGTCTCCAGAGCGAATTTGCCCAATCAAGATTTAGAGTTTGTGCAATTCCATCCGACAGGTAATAATTTTACAACCGACTTCAATTTTATACCAAAAAATCAATCAAATCATTTTGTTTCTTTCTTTTTTTATTCAACAACACTCAAAAATATTATAGGAATTTACGGCGTTGGTTGCCTCATCACTGAGGGCAGTCGCGGAGAAGGAGGCTATCTAGTCAACTCCGAGGGAGAGAGGTTTATGGAAAGATATGCCCCAGTGGCCAAAGATCTTGCTTCTCGTGATGTTGTTTCGCGGTCGATGACCTTAGAAATCAGAGAAGGAAGGTACTAATTTGATTCTATTTGAATAAATTTATTCACACGTTTTATAATAATATTCATTCGAGATATATTAATGGAAAATGCATCTTTCCAGAGGTGTTGGTCCTGAGAAAGATCACGTTTACCTTCAACTTCATCATCTTCCCCCAGAGCACTTGGCGGCTAGATTGCCTGGCATCTCAGAAACGGCTATGATTTTTGCTGGTGTAGACGTTACCAGAGAGCCTATTCCTGTACTCCCTACCGTACATTACAACATGGGTATAACAAATTTTGACTTTATAAGAGAAAAAAAAGAACAAATAACAATTAATTCTATTTTCTCAGGTGGAGTGCCAACCAACTATAAAGGACAGGTTTTAACTAGACACAATAATGAAGACAAAGTTGTTCCTGGACTTTATGCTTGCGGAGAAAATGCCTGTGCTTCTGTCCATGGCGCTAATCGTCTCGGCGCAAACTCTCTTCTGGATTTGGTTGTTTTTGGAAGAGCCTGTGCTCTTAATATTGCAAATGAAAACAAGCCTGGCGAAACTATTGGTAACTTGAAACCGGTAAGACTATTTTGTACAATTCTAAATTATGTATGATTGTCATTAATTGATGGAAAATGATGGATAGAGTTTTATAATAATATTCACAGAATGCTGGCGAAGCAACTGTGGCAAATCTTGACTGGGTACGACATGCAAACGGTTCGATTTCAACAGCAGAACTTCGGCTAGCCATGCAAAAAACAATGCAGAACTATGCAGCAGTTTTCCGCACAGAGGAGACTTTGCAAGAGGGTTGCAAAAAAATGTCCGACTTGTACGGCAAATTAGTTGATTTGAAAATCAACGACCGATCTTTGATCTGGAACTCCGACTTGATCGAGGGTCTTGAGCTGCAGAATCTTATGATTAATGCTATGCAGACCATTTACGGAGCGGAAAATCGCAAAGAAAGTCGTGGCGCTCACGCAAGAGAAGACTACAAAGACAGAATCGATGAATATGATTGCACCAAACCTATGGATAAACAAACTCCTCGATCTTATGAACAACATTGGAGAAAACACACTCTTACTACCATGGACACTAATACTGGAAAGGTATATGAGATGAATGTTTTTTTTTTTTTTTTTTTTTTTGAATAATATAATGAGAAAAATTCTTACAACAAGAATTTTTTTGTTTGCTTTCAGGTGTGCATTGATTATAGGCCTGTCATTGATAGGACACTGGATGAAAAAGAGTGTCCTACTATTCCCCTAGCAATTCGTTCTTATTAGAAAAGCAAACCAAATCCCAACGCGAGAAAAAAACAGAATGTGGTGTCTTATAAAATTTGCAATCAGTCATGTCAAGATTTATTTATATTTGTTCAAACTTAATATGTTTCTTTTTGACGTCAAAGTTGTGAAAACAATGTGGCTTATTAAACTTCAGTTAATAACTTTGAATTTCGCGAAAAAAAAAGAAATGTTGACATGAAACTGTCTAACATTTTGGAGTGTAAAATTATATCAGTTGAAGCTGTGGCTCGGCGTGTAGATTCAAAGAAGGTATGGTTTCGCAATGTGTAAATAACACCATCCTCGATTTTCATTGATAAAACTTTCTTTACACAAAGCGGAAAATGAATATTTGTACATATGACTTATTGTTTGTAAAAATTTGAAGAAATTGAAAATTAATTTGGTATGCACACGAATGCCATCGACTTCAATACAATAACAGCCGACGCGTAACCGCACGCATCATCATATGTTTGATACTACATAACTAGAATTATCGTACGTACATATTCATAATGTAGTACAATAAAGCGAATTTTTATCGAATTCTATCTATATTTTTGTTCTATAGACACCCCCCCCCCCTTCTTCCTTTTGTCCTTTGAAAGTCATTCGTTGTTATCAATTATTTATAATAAATTATTTGCACACAAATTCTCAAAAAATCTCCTGGAAGATTTAAAGTAGATAAACTACATGTGTGCAGTTGATATGATGTATTTTAAGAAAAAACAGTGTTAGAAGATATGACGCGGAGGATGGATAAATGACTATTGTAGGCTTTTATATGTGTGTATATATATCGTGTAAAAATTATTTTCAATCAAAATGAAAATTTGATACTTCTCTCTTTCTTAAATAAAATTTAATCATATAAAAAGCGATTAAACTTTAATGAAAAATATTTCTGATATGCTATTTATTATTATCAATGATGCTATTTTTAATATCTTGTTATATTCATCGCAGACGTCAAATTATACATACTCATTGAACTTTTTAATAAATTTACTTACTTACCGTTCATCTCGATGGAGTCGATTTGAAAAAAGGTCTCTATTTTGAATTAAATTGTAGAGGACTCTGCAGTTCAAACATAAAATGTGCGGGAATCTGAAAGCAAAAACAAAAATATATTATGAAATTTAGATATTTTTGCTTTGCAAATATTCTCATTGTCAGAATATAACGAAAGAAATAAACAATAATAACATTTTGAGAACCAATTTATAAAATTCATAATCACAATAACATATATCCAAAAGTTGGAGGTTTAATCTCTCAAAACTGGAAATATCCAAGCATATTATTCAATTTTTTCCTAATTTTTAATACTTTTAAATGTTGTACGCGAAAATTAAAAGCGTGAGACGACTATTATGTTTATGCCAGTATTCTCTTTCTCTCTCTCTGAAATAAAAATCCACCACGCATGTACAAAAATACACCTTTTTATTAACATTTTTATTTTCAAACGGCGCCTCTGGTGGACGCCAGCGTAGTCACATTCTTTTGTGTGTCGCGTGTGTACGTGTGCGTGCAGCTTCTCAAGAAGACGGAAGTTCAGAACGAAAATTCGCGCTCACATTTCTCAACCGCTCAAGTTCATTTGACACTGTTGCACGTAGCAAAAAAGTAAAACCAACCGAGAAATACAACAATGGCTTTCGGCGATCTGAAAACTGAAAAAGGCATCAAGGAGCTCAACGGTTACCTCGCCGATCGTAGTTATATCGAAGGGTCAGTAAAGCATTTAATTAATGTATTCTTCACCTTATGTCGAGGGACACGTGTGTCCAGATTTAAAGTGTTTGTTAAATTTCAACTTGTCATCCGCGATAACATGTTCGGTGTTATCTTGTAGCAAATAATTTTTCCTACTTTACTTTCATCATTCTTAAAGTTTTAATATATATATATATATATATATATATAGATGCAAGCATCAATGTTTCTACAATGTTAACCTCACTTTTAACTGCAACTGACAATTTAGAGGTTAGGATAAATTCATCGTTACAATTTAGACTGAAGAATGTAAACTGTGATTGTTAGCATTATTTTCATAGATTCTTTGTAAATATTGAAATGATTTGCTTTATTTCAGTTATCAGCCAACTCAAGCAGATGTTGCGGTTTACGAAGCTTTGGGTAAGGCCCCTGCAGCGTCAAACGCACATGCCCTACGGTGGTACAATCACATCAAATCTTTTGATTTGAAATCTCTGCCTGGTGAAAAGAAGCCTCTGTCACAAGCTGTGCCAGCCAAAAAAGAGGACGATGATGATGTTGATCTATTTGGATCTGACGAAGAAGATGAGGAGGCTGCCAAGATCAGAGAGGAAAGACTAAAGGCTTACAACGAGAAGAAGTCGAAGAAGCCAGTCGTTGTCGCTAAATCTAGCATTGTCATTGATGTCAAACCTTGGGGAGACGACACCAACATGGAAGAGATGGAACAAAATGTCAGGAGCATCGAAATGGATGGTCTTGTTTGGGGAGCTTGTAAGTTATTTTCTAACACAATTCAAATTAGATCATTCGACAATGAACGTATATTGACGTTTCATCTCTCTTTTACAGCAAAGTTGATGCCAGTTGGATACGGAATCAAAAAATTGCAAATCATGTGCGTCGTTGAGGACGAAAAGGTTTCCGTTGATGAGCTCGTAGAAAAAATACAAGATTTCGAAGAATATGTACAGTCCGTCGACATCGCAGCCTTTAATAAGATTTAAATTTAAAATTGACCGCTTTTTCAAATAAATAAATATGCATTGTTTTTAATCAGAGTTTGACTTTATTTGTTTTCACTCTAATCCTATATAACTCATCGCATACCTGTATTGTAAGATTAAATTTGACAAGTGATTTTTCATATAACATAGTATCATATTCATTCTTGCCAACTTTGTCAACTTTTGATTTTTAATGTTTTGTTTATTTATTTACTAATATGATATGACAAAATGGAATGGAAAATGGAGATTGAAATTGATTGAGCTGATTTTTTTTTTTTTTTTTTTTTTTTTTGTAAAATACTTATATTAGCAAATTTTATTAGAAATACAACCTAAGGACAAAAATATAACATTATTTCACACATTTCGCTTTACTAATGCGTTATTTCGATAAAACCTTCGGTATACGCATTAGTAACGATTTGGTTCCCACTTTGACGCTCAATTATGAAAAAAATTTTATTTTTCCTTCATTCTTCTAAAACTTATAGCCTATATTACTTTTATGCACAACATTATACATATCATACATACAGCATATAAATTAATAAACTCAACTGCAACTCGAGTATTGAAAATTCTTTTAATTACAAGTCTCAAAAAACCTGAAAATATAAAAAAAAAAAAAAAAACAACAACAAAAAGACAATAGTTTACAAGGTTTTTTTTTATCTGGAACAAACTCATGTTGACATTATTTTTGTTTTAGTTGAAGATATTTATCTCGCATCATTGTTCGCACTTGAATGAAAAAATTGTTTGTCGTCAAAAGTCATATAATTTGAATCAAAAAAGTATATATATATATAAGCTGTCTATTTTCGCTAATGTAATACAAAAAGAAACTTGTCTCGCGGATGAAGGTAAGATACAAATTTTGTGTATGCTATTAAACGGAAGAATTGAACGTTGTATGTAAAGCTCGAGCGATAACGAGTTGAGCCAATCTGGCGAGTTATAAAAGTTTCGAATGCAATATTTCGTACACCATCTTGTGCCTAAAGTATTGCATGTCGTTTTGTGTGAAGGTGATATTTTTGTTAGCCGTGATGTATTCGGCAAACATACAAGAGAAAACGCCGCAATCGCTACCGTTCATTTGCTGAGGAATTTTTTTGACGATTTGCAAGGTCCAATCTTTTGTGTTGTACGTTTGCTTCTTTTTGTCCAGACTCTCATCTTCGAGGTACTTGCGAAGCGTGTTGAGGCATAGTTGGTTGTTACCTCCCATACTGTCGTAATACCTGAAAAATAAATCAGAATGCATATGATTTGTACTGTTATTTGATTTGACAAAACAACAACTAATTTGTTACCTGATACTTTTGTCTCTAAAGTCAATGATGGACATGCACCAATGTATACCGAGATGTACCGGAACAACAATCAAATCCATCGAAAAAATATCAACTTTTCTGGTCCATCGTTTGAGACTGGAATGACCACTCTGCAGGAGTTTGGGATAGAAGAAAGTGTTCATCGCATGAACATTAGGGAAGTTATCGAGTTTGCCTCTTTCAATGAGCAGGTTTGTGTAAAAGTTAATGACCTCGTCATTAAGCCAGTTAAGGTCGGCGAGGGTTTTCATATCTCGGCGCTTGATACTGAGACCAAAATTGGTGACAAGCACCTCATCGAGGGGTCCACCAGACCAGGCATGTTTGACCTCCCTGAGCATCTGAGGCGTGAGTTTAGGCAATTCGGGCTCCTCCTCCTCATCCTCATCCAGCTGATCATCAAGGAAAGGCTCGCACAAGCGCAACGTGTCCTCGAGGTACTTGGATAGTTTCGCATCTCTATTCATCTGATTGTATTTTGCGATAGCACTTGCATCTCGCTCCTGTTCCTTGGTCAGTTTCTTGATTGACTCCTGTCTGCTGTTGTACTTGTTAGCGATCAAATCCGTCAAGTTTGATTGCAGAAACTTACTGTTTGCGATCTGATCCCTGAACGAGTTGACACGAATTTCAGCCGATGACTTGGTCTCTGCTTTTTTTTGCTTTTCTGCTCTTCTTTTGTTATTTGCCACCTCAATCACGACATCCTCGTCCAACTCAACTATCGCTATCGGTTGACGAGAACGGTTGTTCTTATTCTCTGCCGGTACCACAAGCATCCTTGGCTTGCTCACGCTGCTTTTGTCCAACTCGATGATCTCCACCTCCTGGATGGGCTCCTTCTCGCTCTCACGGCGCATTATTCGCATATGCTTTTCCTTCTCTGGTAAATAGCTCTGCAACATGTCATTGTATTTTTTCTTGTCTAGCATCATTGCTGTGCTCATGAGGGTCGTCGGAGGCCGGAAAATTCTCGACGTGGCTGCGAGACTCTGAAACGAGTCATTCTCACAGTAAGCGCGAGATCGACGTGTGCACGACGCCGCCTTCAAGTTGTGCGAACCGTTCATCATCATTTTACGACGAGCTGACGGTGATATGTACTCTGATATTATTTCTACTCCATCATCCTCCTCCAGCTCATTATAGTTCATTCGGGCCTGATGCTTGCAATGTTTCTTCGGGTTCACGTAGTAGATGTCTGTAAGATCGTTTGACGCTCGACGCTTACGCGGAGTTTCGTCTGCCCAATTAAATATCCGCTTCAGATAATTGAATACTGACAACATTGTGCAACTGCATATGCCAATTTTTTTATTATCAATATATCCATGCGAAATTCATTCACCTTAAACCATTTTGCCAACTGGAATCAAACAAACGTCACAAATAACACTTTAATACTTTCCCAAAACATTATCAAGGTAACCTCAAAACGATCATATATTTTGCGCTCTAATTTTACACATAATTATAGTTATCCACAAAACAAAAGAATTCTTGTATTGACATTTCACCAACAACTTTTTAAGCTTATATGTTTTTTACTCTTCCTCTTGCTTTTTATTTCATAAGAAAAAAAAAAAAAATATCATGTAAACATAAAGACTTTGATTTCAATCGCGCGTTTCACCGTCAGTATTTTCTATCATTGTGACTTTATCGTTTCCAATATTTCAAGTGACACCCAGTTGATACTTACTTTTTAGTGTGTGATGATTCTTAAACAAGAAGAGAAGGAAATAAAATTGCACGAATTTTCAATCAATTTGTCACAAGTTGAAGTCGAAATGTAAACTATTGTTTTTCGGGAACCTGAAGTGAAAAATGAGAGTCGCAAGCAGAGAGAGAGAATATATGATATGTGTGTGTAATATACACTGTGTCCCTCTAGCGGAAGGAACATTCAACTCTTTCAATTTTCTCTGACACATTCAGCTGCGTTGGGTTAGAAAAAGATGAAATTATTAAAATGCAAGATTGCAACTTGAAAAAAAAAAAACAAGAAACAATTCAATATATAACGAGAAAAGATTTATCTTTTTTTATTTTAAAATCAACAGCATTCTTAAATCTTGATAAATGCGAAACATTAGACGATTCACATATCATTAATCATTGCTTTGTTTGAAACAATATGTATACGCGCATCGCGTGATCGCTTTTAATGTAAATGTTATTATGAACGACGTATCAACACATTTAGAAGTCAACTAAAATTCAATAGTTCTGCGTGTAAAATTTCATATGCTATTTTTTTTCGAAAATAATCAATGTCTTTCTGTGTGAAATTGAACTTTCTATTCGCAGTAAGATACTCGGCGAACATACAAACAAAAACCCCACAATCGTAGCCGTTTTCCTGTTGAGGGATGTTGCCGACTGACTCCAAAATCCACTCGGACATGTCAATGGTCTTTTGTTTCTTGTCCAAACTCTCCTCGTTGATGTACTGCTTGAGTAAATTGAGACACTTTCTGTTGCTTAGACTCATGCTGTCATAAAATTTGATACTCTTGTCCTGAAAGTTGATGATGGCAAGGGACCAGTGAGCTGATAAGAAGATGGGTACAAGCACCAAGTCGTATACAAAAATATCCACCATTTTTGTCCAACGTTTCAGACTTTTATATCCATCCTGTTTCAATTTGGGATAAAAAAACGTATTCATGGAATAAACTTTGGGCAAATCATTCATTTCGGAACGTTTCACAATCAGACACATGTAGAAATTGATAATGTCATTGTTCAGCCAGTTGGAATTAGCTAGAGTCTTCAAGTCCTTGACTCGAATTACTAAATTGAAATTCTTCACCAACACTTCCGATGTACTTTTTTTTGCCCAAACCGATATCACTTGATTTAACATTGCCTCAGTCAGAGTTGGAAACTTTCGTAAATTACGAAGCCTCGTTCGGATGCCTCCTTCTGATGCACCAACAACATCAGATTCTTTTGCCTTAACAATTGAAAAGTTTTTATGCTTCTTCATCTTAGGAGGGTCACTTTTTTTGGATTTGTTGATCTTTGATGACGCCACTCTGCTGCTGCTGCTACTTTTTTTTGGTAACTTTTTCTTCTTAAATCTGACAACATTTTCTTTGTAATTGATGCTGGTTGACGGAGAACTGCTTTCAAGATTTTCTGGCGATGAGATGTAGTAATTAGATTCCGTTTTACGTGGCTTCTCTCGTAAGGCGTAGACTTTGCTTCTGAGCGTTGAGGTCCCACCTTTCGAGACAACATCCTCCTCGTCTACCTTGGATAACGATAGTTGTTTCGTTTTCTTGCAACCATTGTAATCACAAATTATGATAGCTGATAATTACTCGGTCAATTACTCGGTCGGTCAATCTAGATCTTTACCATACACAAAAAAACTGAAAAACAAAAAAAAAGATTATATAGAAAATCAATTTTTACAAGTCATCTGTTGATAAAAATTGAACAAGATTAATAATATTATTAACCTAATATTATATATATTTTTTTTTTAATTTGTACAGGAATTCTAAAATATGGAACTAAACAAGTGAAAAAAACTGACCTGTATAAATAAGTCACAACTTTCGATGCACTTTTTTCTTTCACAATTAAAGGAACGACGATTTGACAAGCAATAATTATAATAATAACAAAAAAAAAACAAAAACGTTTGTTTACATGCTGTCTCTCTTTCTGAGGAGAGGTACCATCATCAGCAAAAAAAGAGCAGAGCAATAATGCTGATAGCGTTGGCAGTACCGATGTGTCTGGCGGCGCGCGTGATGATTGGCTGTTGCCGAAATTCGTATTTTGACGAACTCTGTGGAACTCGGTCCGTTTAATTGTACGATGTTTTATATCGAACACCGGTGATAGTGATTAAGTTTTCTTCGCAATGTCCATCAACATAACAGTCGCGAAAAATCAGTTTGGTGGACCGAGGAGGACAGTTTTATCGGACTTGGAGCAACTAAAGAAAAGTGAGCGCGAGCGCCGCAAGAGGTTACGTTTAGAACAGGTATACATATGTTTATGCGTGTATTCTAAACAATTCTTTGTTGTATATATCAATATCTTATTTTATTTGTAGTTAATCATTTTTCTCCATTTGACAGTCAAGTGAAAGTGAGGAAAATAAAAAGAAAAAGACAAAATATATGTAAAGTCTCGTAATTGGTATGAGGAAAGTCTATAAAATCTTTCCACAAAAGCATAACCAAAAAAAAAAAAACATATATTTACCACCAATAACATATTCGATAGCAATAAAAATTGTATTATTTTTTCGTTGATTTTTATCTTTTTAAAAAATTGTGTTATTCTAAAACTCTATCACTGATTTCGTCATCTTTTAACAAATTTAATTTGTTCGAATTTAATTATTAGGTTCGCCATCAGTCAAAAGAAAGGACAAATGAAATTTTAGGGCGAGCAAAATTGATAGAGCGAGATGAATTGGAAAGATTAAAAAATGATGAAGATTCAGAGCTACGGTTGTTGCACAATCACAAACTCGAGAGTCTACAACAAAAGTATCGAGATGATATGGAGAATATTGGCCAAGCTCATATCTCTGCTGCAAGACAGCCTGATGTTGATCAAGTTTTAAAAATTGCTCAACAGAGGAATAGAATTACTGCTGCTGAGAGGGGACGAGAAGCAACAAGGCGTCTCAAAGAGACCAACAAAGTATAATGTCAAAGCTTTTGTTGACGCTTTGTTGATCATTTCTAAATTTTAATTGTATCGGTTTTATCTTTTTTAGAAAAGAGAAAGAGAACGATGCACAACAAAAAACAGACTTAGAAATATTCGAGAGTCCGAAAATGTTCGCGCCGCTATGATATCTCAGTTGTCAAAGATGTCTAGTAATTATGATGACAGAATAAGTTCGGGTCCATCTGAGACTGATGACAATGTGAGTTTGTTTGAGATCAAAGATAAATGATAATGATGAGCTTATGTGTATGTTTAAATGATAAAATTGTTGAAATTATTAGATTGTCTTGCCGAAACAAAAAGCTACAAAGGGAGTTTCAGTGACGGTTCACCATCATCAAAGAGAAGATGATGGTGAATGCTTGCCACAGCGCAGCAGTCATTCAAGACGGTCAGAGGGTTCGAAGCATGTGGTCGTTGATGCAACTAACATGGCACGGACGGTTGTATCTTGCGAGTCTGACGACCAAGAGCCTCGTAGAACAGTTCCTGTTATTAATATTTCTCTATCTAAAGCAGACAGAATAGCTAGGTATAATATCTATATGCATATATTGCATATATTATATAAATTTGAAGAAAAAAAAAGACGAAAATATGCATTCAAACTGATTGATTTTTAGTTATAACCCAGAGGATTATCGTCAACCAACTTCTGAAGAAAACACTAGCCTTTACAGTTCAAATAGTTTAGATTCATCACAATCGACATCAGGCAATCGAGAAACCGTGGTTAGTAATAATAAAACTGCAAGGGTACATACAACTCCAGTATCAAATCAAGTTCACATGTATGATTTGAGTACCAGAAGAGAAGATGAGTATACCATGCCGTCCAGAGTTGTAGAAAAAATAAATCTTTGTACCGAGGTATTTTGATTTAAAATTGTAAAAATGATTTTAATCGATTGAAAAATGAATGTAATAATTTTATTATTACTTGTATAGCCTCGAGCGGAGGACCAAGCGAGAGATGTCATTCGCACGGAGAGTTATTTTTCACAATTAAGCGAGCTTAGAAAAGCCGCGGCTCGGAATCGGGGAAGAGATGCTCTATTACGAGAAAGTGTTCGTCGAGATTACAATCAACTTTTACGTAAATTGGATCAATATCAGAGCGATGAGCGTAAGCTCAAAGCAACTATGACACCAAAAGTTTGTATATGTGTTAAAATAATCGATTTAAATTCGATAAAATGTATAATTTATCGAACTGAATTAATGAAAATGTTGCTTGCAGACGCCGGACCTACACATTCATCCAGCAAGGAAGAAACAACAACTAAGGAAACGGCAACAACAAATGGAACGCGAATTAGAAAATATCATGCGAACAAAACGACCGACAAATGTGAACTTTACAGAGCCTATTCCAGAAAGAATTATTACGACACAAACACATCCTCAAACATGTCACGAGTTAGCAGCAAATAGCGATACTGACAAATCACCAAACCAAGTTATGCACTACGAGCAAATATTACAGATGTTAATGAGACTGGAGAGGACAAAATATCAACTGTGGGTCGAGTATGGGACCAGTTTACCAGAGAGCATTTGCAGTGTAACTCAGAGACCACTTGGGCAGCTTGACCAGTTGAACGCCAGTTTGATTGCTACAGACGACAAAAGAGAAAAGGAAGGCGAGCGTAAGAACAAGTCTGCTGAAATCAGAGTGATTAATGTTTCGTTGGAAAATGAGAAGAAGAACAAGAAGACAAAAAGAAAAGAGAAAGAGAAAGAAAAGGGAATAGAGTTGATGGAGACGGCAGTTCAAACTTCAATTGACAAAGGGAAGGCTCAGAGCGAAGATGCGAAAGATAAGAGTGTTCAGGTGAGCAAAGAAATGACCTAGTCTGGGTGAATAAGCCACTAATCGTTATTATATTATTTATAAATATAATATGTATTATTTTCACAGGTGGAAATGTCAAAGGAATTGAACGAAATTGTGCGCACCCAGCATCAACAGCAGCAGCAGCAGCAAGTACTCGAACCTACGGTGAGAATTATTGCTGAAACTGCAAACGTGGACAGCGGAAGCAGCGTTTCCTCCGCGTCGACAGACATCATAATCGATGTAGATGCTCGGCAATTAAAAGTAAGCCCGAAAACTAAAAGTAAACGACCAAAATTAAGCGTTGTGACACGCAAACTTAGTCGTTCCACCAAGAAATCTAAGAATGAAAAGAAAACAAGTGCTGTTTCAACACCGAAACAGTTGCGATGCACCAGCTCGAAACATACAAAGGACAAGGCTACTTCACCGAAAACTGAGAGCGATGTTGAAAGAAAAACGAGTTTAGAGAGCTCATGCAATAGGTTTGTTTGATGACTTGAGAATATTTTTTTCATTCAACGGTAACATAATGTGTAAATTATTCATATCAATTAATTACAGCACTGAGACGTCGCAAGTACATTCGACGCCAAAAGAGGGGGCTCCGTACACAATAAGAAGCAGGCAAACGAGGCGAATCCTGAAAATTCGGCAAACATCAGATTCATCGACTTCTTACGCTTCTCCGCCAGTGGTCAAAACAGGGGCCTATGTGGCAGAAACAAATACAAGTACGCCGGTTCTCGAAATGCTTGATTCCTCTAGAAACGAGCGTAAAGATAAAATTCGCAAATCTACGATCAGTCCAGTATCTTCTCCAGAGACACCATCGCCGAGGACGATGAGAATGGCCTCAAATATCCCGAGATTGACCGTGCAACGGAGAGCACTTTTTACAGCCAACAACAAGTTGCATCAGGCGCCAACAACGACAACATGGGAACAATCTGCTAAGGCAGATTCTCAACGACAACAGTGTGATTGTGAAAATCCAACGTGTAAATTGTTCCATGGCAAAATGTTTAAGAGTCAAGAGGAGGATAAAATCAATGAGATATTTGAAGAGTTACAAAAAAAGAGCAAGGGAAAGATTGAGTCGCTGGCTGAGTTGATAAACAAACTTCGTGGTCTGGGTACAAAACCTTTTTTGTCTATAACTGATAACATCAATTGTTGAAAATCGTTCTTCTAATAATCCATTACATGTTTATTTGTTCGTTTTTCTTAGATCCGGAACAAATAGTTTCCATCCCATCAGCAGATTCAACGTCGGTCAATTTGCAAATCGCCCAAGACCTAATGACAGGAATAGAAGCGGTACATGAAGTGCTGAAGAAAAATCTTTTAGAGTCACAAAAGCTAGTGACGAATCAACAATTAGAGCTAGCCCCAGTAGTGGCCTCAACGCCTCTTAGTTCAATTAATGACGCGCGAGGTGACGCTCAACCCTTTGCCCATTTGTCTTTCCTTAAGGTTCCCAAATTAACCAGTGACCTTCGTTTTCCCACTAAGCAGAGCGTTAACAACAACAACAACAGCATGTCAACTATTCATCAACCAATAAACGACAACAGAGATGATACGATTTCACGATTGATAAATGAAATATTAACACAACAAACTGATGATAACAACAAACCTGACTCTGATGACTCTTCAGGGAAACAAATTGAGATGTTAACATATAATCATCAGTTTTCACGTGAAGTATGCAATCAAACTTGTATATAACTTGTTGCGTTCCACTCAATCGCGTACATTGTTTTTAATTTGACAATATTCCTTGCAGGACAATGCACCAATGAATGGAAAAATTTGTTTAAGAAAGACACTACACAAAGATCTCTCGACGATCAAAGAATTCGACACGCCAGACAACACTACTGGGCGCGGAGCATCGTCAACGGGACCGCCACCTGCTTACAAGACTCTAACATCGTCAAGTTTAAATAAAAAGATACCGACACCTCATACTTCCACTCCGACAAAATTGCCTCCAGAGAATAAGTCTACCCAGGTGAAAACATCGGATAGCTCCTCATCCACCTCCTCCGGGTCTTCCAACACGGAGTCTTCCAACAAGGCCACTTGGAGCGAACTCTCAGGTTTCACAGGTATCTCGGGGATATCTAAAGGCGGCGACAGTCAGAACAGCATCGAGAAACAGCTTTACGAAAAGGTTTCTTGGGCTGGGGCAACGGTGAAGAAAACACGCGAGTCTGCTGCCTTAGACTCATCATCCACCTCCGAGCCTCTACCGCAGCGCAGCTCTCTGCCAAAAAAACACATAGACCACATGTCCGGCGTACATCATGAATTCTCAGGTCTCACCGACGTTTCATCCATCTCACTTAGAAATGCAAACAAAAGCACCGAGCAATCTGTCTTACAAAAGGCCAGAACCTCCACTCCAAATATCCAGTCGAGCACCATGACCGACTATTCAGATATCATTACTACTAGTCCCTCCATTGAGTTGACATAAGTCTAATGATGATTCATTCTTTTAACCAATCAGCCTTTTACTTGAAAAATTAAGTCAAAATTATCTCACATAGATAGTAACATTCAATTCCATTACTTTTTTATATATATATATATGTAATAGAAATAACGCTATATATGTATTAACGCTAAGTGTATTGATAACGATTTTATGTTCTCTACTAAGATGAGAAACGCGATTCTTCGTGCAACAGATTTATGCAACCTAACAAATGATATTTCAAGTGTACAATTAGAGTACAGTTAATGATGATGATGATGATAAACTTTTGTAAATTGATTTAATAATTGTTTTTATACTGAGGTAATTTATTAAAAAAAATAGTAATCGTATGTTTTTGATACGTGGTTTTTATTTGAAAATAAAAATATTAATATTTTATTTTCATTGTTTGTTTATATCATTAAACAAATTTAGCGTGTTCCAACTCCATAACCTTGACAAGGTCGTAACTTACGTAACAATATTCTCTCAAATTGAAAAAGCCTTTCTGAAAGATTTTTATTTGAAAAGAAATGTTTATGTATTAGACTTTTATTGATTGCTCAAATAACATGACGAGGGATACAAGTAACGATTATTACATGAGTTTTTAATGGGTCCGAAATGTTGTCATCTAAAATTCGACAGTTGGATCAAATCTATTTGGTTGCTGCTGCCGCTTTCTTCGGCTTTAACCACATGTACAATCCAATCAAAGCAACGGCCGAGTATGTAGCCAGTGTGACCTAAAAATGAATTCTCGTTATTATATTCAAAGTATATCAAAACTTAAGAATTAATTAAGTGAAACAAAAATGTAGAGGTTTAAGGTTAGGTGAGATTTATTCATTGTTGCTTACATTCGCTCGGCCTCTGTTGGTGTGACTATTGAATATTTTGCTCAATCCGGTCAATTTCTCACCTTCCGGTCCCAGTTCTTCCGCCGACATTGTTGTTATTTTTAATTTTATTTAATTTTCAATTAGTTCAATTTTCTGTTCTCTACAGACAGCCAGCAGACTACAATTTCACAATTGAGAGATAATCACGATGATGATCGAGTTTGAATAAGAGAAAGATAAAGAGTTTGCCTGTCTAAAAAAAGAGATGGCGTGAGGGTCCAATGTCAAAACACATTGTTTGAAATTGATTTTTGAAATGTTGCAATTTTTCAACTGTGATATCCATATCTTTAAATATATAATATTCGATTAGTTTTAATCTCATATTATTAATTTTACCAACAAAATCAAAGTGCATTTATATGTTTCATGTATGTATATATATTTCAAGTACTACAGCCGTTTGTTGGGGCCGAAAATGGAGAAAAAAAAATTAACATCAACGATGATGTTGATAAAAAATGCCAAAAAAATTGGATAAATATTGACTTGGAAAAGAGGGGGGGGGGGGGGTGTGTGTGCGCACAGTGTGTTATGCAATGGTTGCGCATGCAAGCCGCGGTTATAAAGGTAGTTACGAAGAACAGCAGTAGGCGCGGGCGTGTACATACGTGGTGTGACGATTGACAAACAGAAAGACACCGGTGGATATAGCAGACTTGACCTCTGACACAAATCTAGGAGGGGGAGTAGGACTTAGCATATTGGGAAATGACGAAGCGGCGGCCGTTGCCGGTATGCTCGACCAACTAGCACTTTGCCGGCAGTAACAGAGACAGCAAAGATGTGCGACGCGCACATCTGATAAGCCATCAATTTAATTTGTTTGTACAACTTGATTGTTTTGCAATGGAATTTGTCAACTTGCTGGCCGAGCGACGTAAAGACTGCGACATCCTATGGGTATCGCGACCGATGACACCATTGCTACCACACAAGCTACCCGAGAGCTCCAAGTATTCACGCAGACAGATCATCCACGCGGTGCTCAACAGTGCAAGCGTTCAAAACGTTATCGACGCTCTTGCTCACACACGTAAAGTTGATCGTCATGTTGTCGTTGCCGAAGCTCTTGACATGCTCAAAGAAATGGCCAGTAAAGATCATTTGCCCACTGTTCGCTGGCTCGGTAATTCTTTAATACCTCAATTTCTATATTTTCTACAATTTTATTATTATTATCATTAAACTTGACGCGTTATCATTATATCCATTTACTTATTCACGCGAATATTAAAAACCGCCAGCAACTTTACTTTCTATTGATTGATCGAGCGTCTATTTCTTATTTTTACTTTCCAACACACATTTGGACAACATTGTACTTCTTATATTCATACAATTATATTATCACTTTTATTTTATTATTATTACAAATCGAATTACGTACACATTGTTCATATGGTGAATCGCAAATAAAAAATTGAACATTGCTTTTACTTGAACACACGTTCGATTTGTAAACACAAAACGTTTGGACTTTCACCTGCAGAGCCCAGACTGAAATCACAGATTTGACAAATATACGTCACTTCATAACTGTTAACAATAGGTGTTATTATTGACATAGTTTGTCTTAGCTTTTTATTATCTCTATTTCTTGCGAACTCATTTTACGCATCAAAAAGAGTCTTATTTAAGAAATTTGCGGACAATGTTGATCGAGTGAACATTGGTATAATGCGTTTGAATGGTGCATGCATGATGCATTATATCCAAAGACATTGCGTTATCATAAAGGTGCTAATACGAATTTTAAATCGCGATCACGTTAATTGAAATTTCAAAATAAAACCATTAAAACGATCTCTTTTTCTCAAAAATTGATAGAAAATGTAACATTTTTGTCTAATATTGATTTTGAAAAATATTTCAACAATTGAAATTTCATAACAAAATTATTTGATAAAAAAATTGTGCTTGACATGCAAAGTCTGATAATGATAATAATAATAATAATAATAATAACAATAAGAATGATAATTACAATTTGTGTATCATTATTTATGTAATAGAGAGAAATAAGAAATAACAAAAATGTTGATAATAAAATAATATCTATGATATTATAAGAATGGTATTGTTTTCAGCCATGCTGATAACGAAAGTGCTGAAACGGATCTTAATGGGCATTTATCTAAACGAATCGAGTGTACACGCACTGAAGAACCAGATGCAAGTGGCCCAGGTACAATATGTTTATGCACCTTCACATCGCAGCTACCTGGACTTCGTGTTACTTTCATACATTCTCTTCTCATATGACATGGCACTGCCAAACATTGCAAGCGGCATGGACTTTTATAGAATGAAAATCGTCGGCGAGTTGTTAAGGAAAAGCGGAGCATTTTACATGCGGCGTAGTTTTTCAAACGATCAACTCTACAAGGAAATTTTTCGAGCTTACGTCAAGACGATTGTAAGCCATAGCGATAGGGCCATCGAGTTCTTCATCGAGGGAACCCGAAGTCGCAGTCAGAAAAGCATGTCCCCGAAATACGGTATAATAACAATATTACGGTCTGTTAACAAACAATGACTTGTTGTGTTGGATTTTTCCGTCTCGCATAATGATAAATTATTTAGTTATTCAAAACTTGTAACTGAAAATGTTTAAAAATACAAATTTTGCATTGTGTTTGCAACTTAATACATAAATAATATTGCAATACTCGTTAAAGATGGAATTTTATTGTATTTGTATCGTATTCAAAATACTAATTCTTCATTGATTAAAATGATTATTCAATGATGATGTGAATCAATGAGCAGCCATCATGCAAAACAAATTGTACCTATCATTGACATTTAGGGTCAATCAATATTCTGAACAATTTAAAATTAACCTTAAGAATGATTTTGAATTTGATTTTGGATGAAACATTTGCTCATTTGAATTGTTCTTGTTGTCAGGTCTTTTAGCAATTATCTTGGATGTGATATTCCAAAGCGAGGTGCCAGATATTTTATTCATTCCAATGAGTATAAACTATGAGCGTCCCCTGGAGGAACTTCTCTTCACTTACGAACTGCTTGGAGTACCAAAACCTGCAGAAACGACAACAGGCCTGCTAAAATCGCTATCTATCTTGCGAGAGCCTCATGCCCACGGAGACATGTACTTTAATTTTGCTGCTCCGATATCAGCAAAACAGTTTCTGCACTATGAGATCCAAAAGGAAAGTGCCTTATCGCCAGACGCTAAGCTGCCTTTAAGCGTTGTCAAGAGGCTTGCTCATTCCATCATCGACAGTCACAAGAAAAATATGATCCTAACGCCCTTTAACCTTGTCGCCGTATTATTTAATCAACATGTTCTCATGCGACCCAATGAACCTTTCTTATTCGACGAGTTGGTCGATGAATTTCGATGGTTGCAAAGCGTAATGATTTCGAGTTTTGGAGCACATACGAGTTCAAGTATTAGGTAAACTACCGTATCTTCCTTGCCACTAAACTCAACTGAAATAGTAGTGGTTAATTAATACTTCATTCTTTTTTTTTATTTTCAGTATAAAAAGGACTTATAGAACAGAAAAAGAGGACATTTTGGATTCTTTGAAAACCCATAAAGATCTTCTTTTTGTCGATTCCACCGGCAGGATCAGAATCAAGGACAGACATAGGATAATCGAAAATGTAGACAAAAAAAATGTCAAGGGTCACAATTTCTCTGACGAGACAATGAGAGTAGCCATTCCTGCTATCAATATGACTATTTATACAAACCCTACCCTCGCTTATTTTGCTAAGCCAGCTTTAGCAGCTATAAGTATTGACAAAATGAAAAATACAACAAAGGGCAAGTTGCAATTCCACATTGTTTAAATAAATTTGATTCACATCTATTTAAATAACAAAACATCTTCATTTCAGATTGTGCAAAGAAAAAGTATCTTTTATTAAGGCAGCTTCTGAGCATTGAACTTGCATTTTCTTCAGAATCCACCGAGGAAGAGTTGGAGAATGAATGGCAGACTTTACTTGACATGTTGAACAATGAGAAATGTGTTGAAACGTTGGATGATATTTTGGTACTTGGTCAAAACACGAGGTTGTTTTCCCTATTGTGTAATCTCATTTTACCTTATATAGAGGCATTAAATGTCATTTGTTATGTATTATTGTCTGTAAGTAAAAGTTATCATACCATAGTTAACATATCCATAGTACATATTTTTTAATTTTAATATTAAGGTGGCAATATATTTCAGTGGAGCGTCGAGATTAGAGGTGAAACAACAACCAAGAAGATAATAACAGAATGCCAGAGACAAGCGGAAGAACAACTTTATAAAAGAAGCGCTTTATCAAAACATCCGTACGCACTGTCGCTTGACCTGTACAACTCTTCCCTTGCATCCCTGACACAACTTGGAGCTTTGCAGTTAAAAGAAGGCACTTACGATGTAAACGAGAGTTTACTAAAGATCAAAAGTACTCTAGAAACAATATCACAACATTTTCCACCAGGGTCCTATTTGGACGTTCTACCTAACCTGATGACCGACGACACTCCCGACTTGCTAGCCAAGCTGTAAATATGAATGCAATCAACATCAAAAATACAGCATTCATAGATTGTCTGTTTATTTTATTTCTTTTTAATCACTTATCACTCAAGTTTTTATTATTTTATATATATATATATATATTTTTTATTACAAATTTGATTGGCGCTTTATTTTTAATTACAGAGAAGCCTCGTAGCGCACACTGACTTAGCAAAGGGATTGCTCTGGATTACTTTGGCTCTTTGTCCTGCCTATCTCTCTGTTTTTCTTTCTTCTATCTTTATCAAGCAAAAAAAATATTACTTTAATAAATTTATCTAATTTCTCATCTTTTATTCTCTCTCTCTCTCTTTTACAATTTTTTTCTTTTTCATCATTTTCATTCCCATCCGATGCGCTACGAGAATTTGGAATCTTTAATCAGCTTTTTTTTCCACGATTAATTTTTTTCTTCTACATTTGTTTGCATAGTCATCATAGTTTGGTAGTCATTGTATATATCACATCGGTTACATTTCATCAATTGTGTTTTACTAAAAAGATATAATCAATTTTTTAAGCCAGTTTAGAAGTATTAATCTTTTACCAAAGTCGATTTGTAGTAAAATTTGTATAAAATATTGTGTATACTTTCGTATAATTTGTTCTAGTTACATTAAAGTTGTTACCATATCAATTGAATTGAATGTTTTTTCAAAGAAAACAAAATTTTGCGAATTGAGAGTTTATATTAAATATGTGTGATTTCACTGTTATATTTAGTAGCAGTTGAAACCGATTAGAATCGTGACAAGTATTTTGTCTTTTTGGCGTAAGATCTACAGTAACTTTTTATAACTTTTTCGAGTGTAATGTCCGAATGCTGAGACTAATGCTTTGTTTCGTAGAAACAGGCAAAAATCAACGGAGACGTAAAAGCGCTTCACTGATGACGGCATCAGAACAAAGAAATAAAAGCTTGTACGCACTTGTTATAACGTTTACGTCTTTGACCGGAAAAAAATTGGAGCACCTTGAAGTCTATTGCGCCGAACTCACCAAGGTTTCAATAAAATACGGAAATTTCTTTCTTTTTTCGCTTTTCTGATTCGATCCGTCAATGAATCTCTAAAAGGGTTTCTTTTTTAAATTTATTGTATTTCACGTTCTTATGTGCAGAATAGATTGGCTAATATAATCTGACAATAATACAATGCCTTTAATAAGTCTGCATAATAAACGTAGCCTGTAGAACCATGGGGGAATTCCGCCAACTGTAAACTCTATTTTCGAACACGAATCACACGCAGTATTGCCTGGCTTCAGTCCAAACGTCCCCTGGCAGATAAACATTTTATCCCTATCAAGCCTACAAGTGTACAATCAATGAAAATTATTCGTACACTTATTCCCATTCTCTAATTATTTGACTAAATCAATCAACATTCTGATAATATAATAAATTGATTAACTTATTTATATAATAGTGTATTACTTTGTTTTCAAGAAAAAGACACTTACAAAAATGAAAAAGATATTTACAAAATTTAGAAAAATTTACAAGGAAAAGACATTATGAATGTATGAATGTTTATATATAAATATATAAAATTATTAAAAAATAGATCGGAATAACAGCGGTCAAAGACTTTTCATTGTGGTCGGGTGTTTGTTTAAAAGAATTTTAAATCGTTGATTCGTAAAAATAACGCAACTTGCGTCTCATCGCGACCTCAACAGATGAGAGCACTGTACGTTCTATGTTTCTCTTTGTCTGAACTAAGAAAACGTCTTCTTTTTGGCAATTGCACAACTTTTCGATCGGCAGGACCCACGTGCACTTTTTATGATGTTGTGCATGTGTGACTTTAAATTGCGATTGCGATTTTTTTTTTTGAATAAAATAAAAATTTGTTTATCAAAATGCGATTAGAGTGGATTCACTCTAATATGTATATAGTAAGCGTAATAGTTTTCATTAGTTTAATACTTGATGTGAACAATTAAACAACGCAAAGATGACAAAAATGCATAATAATAAAAATGCGCCAGCTCTTGTTTTCAAAAGTGGAAATAACTGGTTCCATCTACAATATATAATATATCTATATATATATATATATATATATATACACACACATCAGACCAAGTGCTTCCGGTACTATATTTAAAAGTAAGTGCATGTCTCATCATCATATAAACTATAGTAATTTCGCGCAAATTTGCGTATTTAAAAAATGTAATCCATTTTCCATGTGAAATTGATCCAAAATGTTTTGTATATGAAAATCATCATCTTTTTGAATTTAATTTACGATGAGAAATGGGAATGCATGAATGTTTATTTTCACTAAACATTGTATCCGGTTTGTGATTGCTCTTTTTGTAATGATAACTTGATGCGATTGATGAATCGCTATTAACGTTGAAACTTGTATATGATAGGAAATGTTGAATATCATTTTAGGGGAGGACGTACGCGACAGGTTGCATCTCGTATTTGTCGCGCGGCGGTGAGCGTCCACGTGTTTTGTGTGTTTGTTTTCAAACAAAGAGTGAGAAGAAATCGCGTCCGTAGTTCGCGATGAGGTAGGGCGCGAGGGCTTAAATAGCACGGTTGTGTGTACAAGTCGGCAGTGCTATTAGGCGGAGATCGCCGATCTCTTTAAAATTTGCGCGCGGGCGTGCGGTTAGCTATCGATCAATTTTCCCCCTTGGTGGAATTAAGGATCGTTAAGGAGCCTCCACTATTGTTATAATAAATCAAATTAATTTTAATATACATATTATATTATATACTTAATGTTTTGTTGTACACAAATGTTGAAAAAAAAAGTGGCGTAAACTCGTTGTTGTGAATTATAATTTTGCGATAGCTGTGAATAAGGAAGAAACTAGCTAGTGTAGCAACATGAAGCCACCAAGTTACAATCCTTCGGAGCAAGTTGTGAACGAGCAAGTGACACAGGAACAGGGCGAGAGAAATGTCGCGATGGCTGTTTGTGTACAGTTGGCCGGTAGGGCCATAATCAGAGTGGTTACACGCTGTGAAGAGGCTCAGGATAATTGCAACCTGGGTGCGTTCTCATTTGTCCTTTCAACTTTAACACGCTAACACTACAATCCCTTCAACATTTCCAACGTCTCATTTGTTATTGGCTCTTTGCCAAAGTCTCCTTTTTTTACACAGATTTGCGAAAACACATTAATCTTGCAATGCAAATGCCAAAAATATTAACAGCATTTTAAAGAGTGTTGATTGATGAAAAAAATATATTTGTGCCTGACTTCATCACGACCTCATTATCATCAAAGCCTGACCTAACGCTGGCACAATTCACTTACGATGGGCCGCGTTCTTTTGAAAATAAACAAATTTCGCAACTCGTATTGACACAAAAGTTACGTGTCAATGCACAAATTCATTTTGATATAACATACAAAAGAAGATGTTGATGTAGAGAACAATAAAAAAAAAAGAGAGAACAAAGTAATGTCACAGAGTCCTTGTCGCGTTAACTTCCGACAAGATCGGAGACCTTGTCCAATGCCACTGTTGTTCCTTTTTCAGCTGCACTGGTCATGTGTGCGCGCGAAAGTGAATCACTCGGGAGGTTTTTTTTTTCATCTCAATGTCGTCGACACGAGTGCGCAAATTTGTACCAATGACGTCGTCGCGGTAGTTACAAAGAGCAATGCAAGCTGCATCGGAAAAACGCTCTCACAAAGCGGTTCATATAACATTCGAATTCATTTCATACAAAATTATAAACAAAAACATTTGACAGTTGATTGTTGATTGCAAACAATCATCTCTAAGAGCGAAAAATAATTAACGGCATGGTAAGTTTAAATCACGTTTCAATTAGAATATAAAAGTGAAATGGTTTTATATACATATGGTGTGAAATGCCGCCAACAAAGATAATAATTGACGTAAACATTCGCGTTGTGCAATACATCCTGTCTATGATGCTTTCATTAATCACAGTTGGTGTATAATAAATAAAAATTTAAAATCCCTCTCTTTTTTAATTGATGACATCATTAGAGCTTTGTCATATATAGGAAATATGCTTTGTGTTTTGAAAAAAAAAAAAAAATGTTGAGTCGCTAATGCAGCCTCATAAATAGAGTAGTTGCGGCGCCGGGTGCGATTCCGTATAAGGGGGGACATGTCTTAAAAGGTAGCTTGCCGCCAAGGTATCCCCAAGACCCAGTCGGCGGCAAACGAAAACGCACAACCATTATAAAAAGTTTGTGTATGTATATGTACATCCTTACAAATCACATCAGTCACTTACTCTCTGATAGAATATCTATTTCTTAAACGTTTGAAATCTTATTTCTTTGTTTATCAGTTATATGTCATATACATTAATATTCACACATATATGTGTATAATAACAAAAAAAAAAAAAAAACAAAAACAAATCAACTATGACAGTGTCAAAAACAATAAACAAAACTATTCCAGCACAGCGCTGCGGCCAAATAATAAATTGTTTGTTTATAAATAAAAAAAATATCATAATCGCATTAACATCAGGTCAAAATTTACTGAAGGTAGCGTACACGGAGCGCATGCAGGGCAACACCGGCTCTTTAGCCAGTAAAGAAGAAGAATATATCAACATGTGGTAATTTTAAAGTTGTGAGTTTTGTATCATCAAAATTGTACTAACCTCACTTTCAACGATTCAGAATGATCTGAAGTGAAGGCTGCTCACAGGGCGATGAAGTGTATTTTTAAATCAGTCGTCAAAAATAAGAGCAAAATTGCGCTTCAAGATGGCAAGTGCGGTGACCAGGATTGTGTTGCGCTGCGAACAAGCAAAAGAAAACCAAAATCTTGGTAAAATTCAATTCTGTTTGTCATAGGCCTAGGTTTAAATATAAAAAGGATGATATGTAATTGATAAATCTTTTTTTTTTGTAACATCATATATTTATGACAAGATTGTATGCTTTCTGAGATATATGTGTTTACATTTGTTGCGTCAATTGAGGGCGCTGTGCTAAATGCGTCGCGGTATGGTTTAAAAAATAAGGAAACACCTTTTGTAGTATATGTTAGAGAGTATACCTTATGTACGGATAAAGGGAAAATAATAATGACTGAATAGAAACGATTGTTTTGGCATAATTAAGATATTTTGCTTGCATGTTTGGAGAGCGTGGAAGCAGTTTGACGAGAACATTAATCCACACGCTGTTGTTAATAAGGCCTAAAAAGTGCGCGCGCGCATACACACAGACCAGACAGTCTAATATTGCGCGCCGCTTCCGCACTGGAAATCGCGCGCTGGAGAAAGCGTGAATAACCGTCTTCGAATTTACTTTCAAACGCATTTCTGCGTTTACAGTTTATCTAGATACCATTCCGATATGTGTGATTTCATAATGACCCTTTTTCCTGTTACATAACTATATAATCAAGTGCATTTATTATCAAAATATATTATTTTTTAAATAGCGCATTACACTGTATGCAGCGTCATATATGCATTATGATTAACACACATACATCATCACTAAATCGTAATATTTTTTTTCAATTAAAATTACATAACATTTGGCTTATTACATTTACACAAATGAGCTTGACCACGCAAAACTTTTAAATTGATTTTTGAAATATCGTACACACATAAGTAAAATTTCCTTTTTAGTGATGTGTATTTATTTAACAATAAAAATTTAAACAAAATGTTGTTCCACAGATCTGTCTCAGTGTCAACTGATGCAAGTACCTGATGCCGTCTATCATTTGATGAGACACACAGAACTTAAAAGATGCAACCTCTCAGGAAACGTGATAACTAAAATCCCTCCTAAATTTGCTGTAAAATTTTCTTTAATTACAGGTGAGTGTGTCTTGCACGTTGTTGTGCATAAAAAATATATTATGAAATAATAATAACAATAATAATGGTTGTTGTTTGTTTTAGAGCTAAATCTAAGTCACAATCAAATGAGCAAATTGCCTGAAGAGTTAGCCGAACTACAAGCTCTTGAAAGACTTGATATCTCTCACAACGGGTTCATCGCCTTGCCCACGGTCGCTTGCCGAATTCCTCAGCTCAAAGAGTTACTTGCCAATAACAATTCTATAATCGGTAACGTGCACTATATCAATCTAATTACAATGATATTTACATACATTACAGTTATGTATATAAACAATTGAAACGATTTGTTTAGACGTTGACGTAGAGAGGTTGAGGCACGCGCCATCATTAGAGTACATCGATCTTAAAAACAACCCTCTCCGACCTCGGATATATGAGCTTCTGATTCAACTCAGTCAAATCAGAATCGAAATGACAACTCGTGAGGAAGAGGACTGGGATGACGACCTCGGAATCTGAGCTTACATATCTATATATACACTGTTGACTGAGTTTGCTCAAGACTTATTGATGTTTGCGTGATCTGTATATCTTTTGTAGTCAAATTTTCGTCTCCATTAAGCCAAACAACTTTCTTTTCATTAACTGAAAGACGATTCATCCTGACAAAGAATATATATCTATATGAAAAGTAAGTGTGTGTGTGTGTGCGTGTGTGTGTATAGTTATCATCACCGCGAGGCGACAATTTTACTGCAATCCGATTGTAAATTGTTCATTGTTACAGCGCGGACCAAAACACCAAAGTGATCTTTCATATTTTCTTATATACTATACACAATTTTTTAAGAATTAATACCGACTAATTGTACTTGATTAACATTAGTTATCTTAAGTTTTTCGATAACTTTTTAATGACATATATATTACATACACGCAAATTTATTGCGTGAATCAAATTGTACATCAAATTTTCCAATAACAATATTAGGGAACTCAAGAATTTTATTCTTTTCGTAACATCTGTGCCAATCAAAATAATAAACAAATTCGGAAAATCAAAGTTCCGGATAATTTTTGTTTAATCAAGCTGCTTTTATTAGTTGTTATGTATTATAAAAAATGCTGTTATATATTTTAACTTGCAAGGTTTTTTTTATTTATATAAAAAAAAATCTTTTGAGATGCCCATTTTCAAAAGGGTTAAGGAGCAAGACATTTGAGCAATAGCCCAAAATCGATAAACCCCTTAAAATATATCTAGGTATAGACTGCCAATGTTATTGTGAAACTGACACATTTTTATAAGTGCAATCATCTTTAAACATCAAAGTAAAGTTATATTGCATATTATATATTGTACATTATTGAGAAAAGTTAGACAAAAGTAAAAGAAAATTTTTTTTTTCAAACACATTTTCTTTTGTTTTGATTAATTTTTTTCATTATGGTTATAACACGTGAATTGAATTCATTTTATATTATTGAAATCTAGTCAATTGTATACGATAAATGTATACATATATATATGTATAATAAATTTTTTGCGGAAGTAAAATATGTTTTTAATTTGAATGTTTACTTATACTGACGAAGAAACGCTTGTTGTTTGAAAAGATCTTTGACGTTCAATATTATGAAGCCCAATAATATCACTCAAAATTAACTCACTCAGCAGGATTTTGTCTCTTCCTACTTTTTGGTATAAACCGAAAAACTTAACTGCATCGAAAATAGAATCATTATTTTTGAAAAAGAAGCTACATCGAACAAAAAAACTAATATACAGGGTGTCTCATTTTAATCCAGCACCTCGATTAACTTACAATACAAGCGTTGGCGAAAAAATGTCAAGAATAAGAGTTTCTTAGTTTTATGAGGTCCGTTTAAAAGGACTATGAGTTGTTTAGAAAATTTAGACTCTTATTTTTTACATTTTTTTCTTCAACACACATTTTTAAAATTATTACAGGTACCGGATTAAAATGGGACATCCTGTATATTATATATACATATATTAACAAGACTTTGTGGTAATGGTCAAACCATTCTTTTCGAGGGGTGGTGCATCGTTGTTGCGCGCACGCGTTAAAATAAAATGATTGCGACGACAAATCTTTTGCTGAATAAATTAAAATAATGAAAGAAAAAAAAAAAAAAAAAAAAAAGAAACGATTATGATTGTATGAAGAATGAATTGATTTCACAATGAAAAAGTGATAAGTAAAATACTTACAATTGATCTTTGCAGCCAAAACCATATCATCGCAGACATCAGAGCTGAACAACAACATACATGATGACGTCACAAATGGCGCGAACACCTACTCAAAACTACTTTATACGGATAAGTTTCGACTACACTCGGGATAAGCACTAAAAAAACACTTGAAATTACGACACACACTCACGTTCGCGATAAACGTCCACAAGAGTCATCGGTCATACCACCAATAAAAAAAAGACTTTGATCTTAAAAAAAATTGTTTGACAATATATGTGTCGAGCACGCAATATTCCTCACTTTTCCTAGTCAATTTTTAAATTATTTCGAGTTTTTATTTAATTATTCGATAAAAAAAAACACACATAAATGTTCTGTAAGGTAAAATATTGATTAAATTGGCAGACAAAATATCGGAGATACAAACGGTTTTCACGCGCGTCATCGATCAATATGACGATAATGTAATGACACAGACTCTCTTTAAAATTGTTCTTTTTTAATGATTTGCAATAAAATTATTTCATAAAATGACACTCACGATGTTTTGAATTAAAACAAAATAAAGTTGGCGAGATAAGTATGACGCGGAAGGTGAATCAAACGCTTGGTGTCACATTACAATGTTTACACCGAAATTGGTATAGCAGTTTTCATTTTGTAAAGTATTATTCAATTATTCAGTAAACAATACACGAAAGAAATGTAATGGTTCCTAATGAAAAAATATGACTGGCATTTCACGAATATATATTTGCTATTAAGATTTCAAAGATAAAAGCGCGGCGCGATTGGGCCGCGTTGATGGGGACCGGGCGAACAACAACAATGGCCTCCATCTTACCCCCGTTGCCTTTTTCATAGCTATTTATTATTGCTTTGAATGTTTTGAATAAAAATGCCAATTATAGATCTATGCTTCTTGTTCAATGAACTTCTGTACAATAAAAATTAAAATACGATATACGATTCGAAAAAAAGTGCAATTGAATGACAATTTTACTCTAATTATTACATCATTCAATTTGGCAAATCATTATTTTTTAAATAATTAACGACACGATATTACTTGTCCAATATTACCGAATTTAGGTGGCAAAAGTTATTTTCCCTGAAATGCATATATGCTAAAAAATTAAAAGTCGCGGACGTATTAAACATCTGACCCCCGCGGCGGCCCGGCTCTCACTGACACTGACATGGCCGTTCGTTTCGATTACGTCGATTTTACAAGAAAGCAGAAATTCTGTTTATAATCTTTTTTCTTCAAGCAGATTTTACAACAGGATAAATCGGTCGTTTCAAGAGGGCCGCTATTTCTCTATAATATATCTTTTTTCAGAAAAAAATGTAGTGTAAAATCAAATCATAGAGGGCGCTCTAGCGCGAGATGATGATTGAGAAAAACGCGGGAATCGTTTGAAGCATACATTTTACTAAAAGAAGAATTTTTTCTGTTTCTCATTGTTTCACTTTGTGAAAATGCAAAATGTCTGATTTATATAACAAATAAATAAGTCACAAATAAATTTTGGACCTCTTTGTCTAACAACAAATATTCCACTCAGTTATCTTTGTCGGTCGAAATGACCGTGGTCCGGGGTTATTAATATATTAAACAATCAATCAGTAATCAAATGAAATAAATATTTAATTTTCAGCTTTATTTGTTGTTTATTGAATAACAAAGTAACATATTTGTGGTTGATCGCCAATAGATTTGTTGCTCATGAAAACCCACCTTAAAGTTGCGTCCGTTTATACTTTATTTTGATGATGAGATAGTATAGTCACAAAGTATTAGACATGAAACATGATGCACAAAATAAGTTAAACATCTCATGTTAATAGCAAAATAAAAAACAACGTGCTTCAAAAGAAATTACAATTTCTTAAGTAAGTTTATATTAATGTAAAGCGAAATGATTATCCATTATAAAATTTCATGTACTATTGTTTAGAGTGAGATGAGATATTCTAACCTCTCCATTCTTGTTTGTTTTTTCATATTTTTAAACAAATTTGAACAAATTTTGCTATTGAATAAAATGTTTACTTTTTAGTTTGACACCAACATACAATAGAAAATGTTAGAAATAACTTGTAACGACCGTTTGGGGAAAAAAGTCCGAGTAAAGTGCAATCCTGATGATACAATAGGAGATTTGAAGAAATTGATAGCAGCACAAACAGGGACACATTGGGAGAAGATTGTCCTCAAAAAATGGTACACCATTTTTAAGGACCATATTAAATTACAAGACTGTATCCTTTTTATTATTTAACATAAATATATATATATATATATATATATATATGTTTATTTTTTTATATTTATCTCAACGAGTTAACATTTGAAATTTTCAATTTAAAACCACTCGGAAGAAGTCATGTAGTCAAACCATTCTTCTTAAGTTAATATTGTCACCGTTCACAAAATTTTGCAGCACCATTCATTTCGTTAATTACTTCATGTTCCAAATGGTCGGAAATAAATAATTTATTGTTGAATTATAACAAAAACAAAATCATTTTTCAAATGATTTCCTTAACATGTTCTTTTTTAGATGAAATTCATGACGGAATGAACCTCGAGCTCTATTATAGATAAAAATGACATTTATACAACTGTGTGTAATATGAAAAACCGGACTGCATTGTATAAAAATAGCTTAATTATTAAATAAATTGAACAAAACTGTTATGAGTATTTTGTGCAAAAAAAAAAAAAAAAAAAAAAAAAAACAAACAAACAAACTTGAACGACAATACAAGCTTTGTGCGCATTCGCTCTGTATTTTGTTTCTAATTTCTTTCTAATGTGCTAAATTGTTTATATCATCATCTGTAAACACTTGAAAAAATAAAGCTTAGTGTTTTACAATTCTAAACTATTTGTCATGAATCACAGTAGTAATAAATAATTTTGATTGAGAATAAAGCTTTCATTTTTGTTTCTGCGAACATAAAAAAGATTAATATACTCTTGTGTCATGAAAATATAAAATTCTAGTGGTTATCATAAATATAGTAATCTTTGTTTGATCAATGAAAATCATCTTTGGAATAGTCGTTATAGAAAAATAAAATCTGACTCTTAAGTAACGTTAATGAGGTCTGGTGGCTTTCATGGGACTTTCAGGCTCGATGATAACTTTACCACGATGACTCAGTAAGTCTTTGATATGTTGCACTATGAGGTCAATCGCCACTGTAAAACAAACAAATTAATGTTATTTTGATTTAACCAAACATTTGTTGCACTTAAATTAGCTTAACTTATCGAACAAAAATATTTGACGTTAATTCACGTTAGTTTCTCAGATTTGGATGGTACACATGTATAAAGAACACAACACTTATAGGTAAAAACAACTTTATTACAATGATTTTATTCTTAAAACAAGTAACGTCTATGGTGTACTATCAAAACGTCTACAACCTCAACAAAAAATACTTCAAAATGCAGATAAAAAAAGCTTTCTTCAGCAAACCAATTGGCAGTTTTTGTGCGTCACAATTTTTGAACAGTTTGCAATATTCTTATGATATCATGAAGTTACTTTCAAGATTACTCATCAGTCGAATTATAAAAAGTACAAACATAAATACTGATAGTCGTTATATTATAGTCTTGATCATTAAAAGTTGTTTCTTTTTGTTTGTCAAATTAGAAGGCATTGTTGTAATTAAAAAAATGAGACAATATTAAAACATGACTCAATTATTGTGAACATTGTAATTAAAAAATAATTATCGAAGCTAATGGTCGAAAATAAAAATGAATTAAAAGTTGAGGTCAATCATCTGCTGAGGCTGTCCGATGACGTTGATGTGCTTCTATGGTGCGGGTTGTATGGATGGTGGCCGCAAGCCAAATCGTCCTTTTTCGAATGCAAAATATCCCAGATGTGGTGCATAATAAGGTCTATCGCCACTGCAAACATACAATAACCAAGCCGTGTATGTTTCGTGTCTGTTTGAATGTTTATATACTGACTTAAGTATACACAAATATATGCCGACCGTTTGATTTCTGTCTACAATAGTTTTCATAATAATATATAAGTATTCAATTGACATAAAAATTATGATGATCTTGAACGAAACCAACTTGAATAGGAACTCAAAGTGTTCTAAAATGCTTCCCGTCCATTGTGGATCATACATTATTTATCATTAGTAAAAGTAAAAAAGTTTTCGCCGCCAAGGATCAACATCCTCAAACAAATAAAATCAGTTTAATTTGACTGACTGACGCTCCACTCACATCCAAATCCGAGAAACGTGTTCATTCCGAATGGAACAATTTTTGTTTATAATATATCCACACAATCAATGATAAATAATAATAAATGATTTGAGGTAACTTTTGATATGATGGATGAAAATTAATGTATAAGTGCGACAAGACAAACGTATATGAGAGTGACAAAACTGTGTGAGTACCTGTGTTATCAGCACCACGGGGAATAATCACGTCGGCGTATTTTTTCGTTGGAAGACAAAACTCTTCAAAAGCCGGTTTCACAAAGTTGATGTACTGATTTAACACTGTGTCCAAGTCACGTCCTCTTTCGTTAATATCTCTCGGCACTGAAATCAAACAGATTTAAATCAATATACAATTGTTATGAAATAAATAAAGAAAAGTCGTAATGATAAAATAATCGTTGAATGTCTGTTACCTCTCCTTGCTAATCTGGTATCAGAATCCGTATCAACAAACAACTTCATGTGGAATAGATTTCTAATGTTAGAAAAATAAAAAACTAAAATGCCTTCAAACAATACTACGTCTGCTGGATAGATGATTGTCGTTTTGTCCTTAATTCTGAAACATCCAAAAACAAATGACAATTAATTA
The DNA here is from genome assembly GCA_030522925.1 of Trissolcus japonicus. NCBI lineage: Eukaryota > Metazoa > Arthropoda > Insecta > Hymenoptera > Scelionidae > Trissolcus > Trissolcus japonicus. Next base: position 103,291 of record JAPYZS010000126.1, on the reverse strand, counting down.
CACGTAAAATTTGTTTCCCGGAAATTGCCCGAGAGATAACGTCTCGTGCAAGAATGAAAACAACGCTGGAGCCACGCGGAACGAGGAAGAAGCGTAAACATTTTATTTATTTAACACAACTGAGTTTCAAAACTGCTGAGGTTTTGGTTTAGGACACGAATGCGGACCTATAAAATGTCTCGATCATCTTGAAATCAGCACAGTCGGCTCAATTGCCTCTTCTCTTAAACAACTTGAAATCACTTCTCGGACAATCTTGTAAGTTAATAGTACAACAAATTACAACATTTTAAATGTACCCAACATTCATATGAAACAAAATATCATGTTTCAGAATTATAATAATAATATGGCAAGATTAACGATTCTTGCGGGAATGTTGGTGCTAGTAGCATGCAGTAGTCAAACTGCAGCATTGTACCCACCAAGATGTTTTTGTATATCGCAAAATGGACCTTCAATGAGGCCACCAGGTTGGACTCCAGGGGCAGGTTCTACACCTCCTTGTCTTCTTTTGCCCATGCTTCGCGACCAAATCAACCCAATTTCGCAAGGCCAAGGGATCGGCTGCATCGGAGGAGGAGGAGGAGGAGGAGGAGGAGGAGGAGGCGGCGGCGGAGGACTATGTCAAAATGCCGGCCTTTTATTTCATATCCGGCGTATTATTGCAGACGTTTTAGACGATGATAGCGATTCATTCGACCCCTCGTCTGGCACACTCGGCAAAAGACACAGGCATTCGCACCATTCCAAGAAATCTCATCATAACAAAAACTTGTTACATTTGATCAGGTTGCTGTGTGAAACTAACAATCAAGGTACACCAGGTGTATCAATCGGATGGAGACCTCCACTTTGCAAAAGACATCTTAAGCAAGAGGTAACGATCACAATTATGACGATTCATCCTTTTTTCTTTTGTATTATTTAACCTTTTCTCTTTTTAATTTTTTCTAGTCTCAGTCGCACATCACAGAAGAAAGTCATCAAGTCACCAAGGAAAGTCATCAAGTCACAAGCAGCTGAGACCACGCCCTCATTTTTATCAATCAACATTTTTATTATTATTTATTATTAAATTATTTTTTATTAATGTAATTTATTGACGAATAAATAATTATTTATCGCAAATCAAAGTTTTTGATTGTGCAAGAATTCAAATGATTATCTATCATTATAGTCAGCCTTCGTTAATACATTAAAAAGTAATTTGTAAGGTGTATTTCGATCTTCTTCTTTTTTTTTTTTTTTTGTTAATTTGTACGCCATTTTTTCTAATAACTATTATAACGTGTGTGTAATATCTCAGAGTAATAAGACTCCAGTTCAAGTCAATTGTGTGGCCTACGAATGAACATTCATCGACAATGTGAGTAAATTTTGCTACTTTTTAAAGAGAGATGGGTAACTGTAATTTTCATTTTTAATATGCAGATTTTTTGCATTGCAAACGAGATAATAATTTGCTTACGATTTCATATTTAACAAGTTGTTTCAACTTACATGCTGTTGGTTCTGTAGTCATAAGTTGGAATTTCGCATTTTTTGCCAGCAAGTATATCCATTAATGTTTGGTAAATGAGTTCATCATTGATTGCGTCAGGATGATCAAAATTGTACTGGCCTTTTTCTGCCTTTAACTTTTCCTCCGGAGTCAAGTCTCGATAAAAACTGTCCAGGGATATGCAAACAACTTGTCTCTGCATCTGCTCCATGTCAACTTGGCCAAGTTTTTCCATTATTCTCTTGCATACCGTCGACTAAAAAAAACACATAAATAAAATCATGTTCATAAATTTATGACGTACAAAAAAATTAATATTAGATCTAGGCCTTGATGCATGATAATTAACGTTACCATCAAAATTATATTATTACCATCTGAGTCAAACAAAAGTTATATTACAATAGCCTGTATGGACACATAGTAATAATAAATATAATTTGGAGAATCTGATATAGTAAAATTAAAAATACATACGTATGGCATATATGTAATTTGACGCGATTCAAAAAGATGAAGAGCGGAAAAAAAAAATGAATAACAATCACGCAAATATACGAGTTAACGAAAAAAACATAGCACATATCGCAAATACATATGATAATGAATGAAGAAACAAAAAAAGCAAGTGACCTTGCCACTGGCAGTGCCGCCCGAGACTCCAATAAGAAAGGGCCTCTTCGTCTCGTGGCCGTTGATTTTGCCGTTAAAACCCGCAGACATTTTTCTTGCCAAGTTGATGTCAGCCATGGATGATGATAGACCCGTGTTTCTGGAACTGCTGTTGCACGGCGACGTACTGCTGATGATGATCGTTGATCGACCAGCAGCAGCAGTAGCAGCAGCAGTAGCAGTCTGTTGTGATGCGCGCGCAGTATTTGATAACACGAGGTTACGTGCGACACGACCAAACTGATAACGATGCGACATTCGAGTAGCATCAACGAACATGCAGTTTACGCGATTTCTTTTCTCAGGTAATCATCTGATAACGAATCACACATTTTGAATGATTCGTTGGCAATGTCACTTTATAGTAACAACACCGAGCGCCACGTCGTGCCAAGCTGTTGAGGTGATGGCATGATACTTTTTTCCCGCGCCATCGACGTTACAGTTTGAAAAACAAACAAATTTATCAATAATTTTGCGTTTAGTGATTTGCGACGCAATTGTTGTTATTAGATTACTATAGTTTGTTGTTTAATTTTAATATTATTGTCGTTGCAGTTTGATATTTAGGGTTATACGAGTCATCATCAACAACTGCTTTGATAACTTTTGACATCGACCGTAATAATAAGCGCGATCATCTCTTTCTATAAGCATGCAGACGAAAAAGCTATTCCCGTTTATATGCACTTTGTAATCTTGACTTTTTGTCCATATCTATCTTACAGTTTCGAAAATGCTACCGAGTGTGCGCAATAGCTCCGGCAAATTAACCAACGATTCATATCACGTAAGTTTTTATATAAAAATATGTGTACAAATGTTCAGCACCAGCATCATTCAAATATTGTCATGTTCTTTCAGGAAGCAGTCAATGCTTTGAACAGTCTTCAAAGCAACAGTCTTTATATGAAAAATGTTAAGAGAAAACGTCAGCATCCATTGACAAGCACTTCTTTGCAGGATACAATTAAATATCTGAATCGGTAATAAAGAATGTTATAGACATAATATACGTTCGCAAATAAAAGAAAGAAAAAATGATGTTGATTTAGTTTAGGGAAGACGGCGGAGGAATTGGACAAACTCTCGGTGATTCACATAGCCGGGACAAAAGGCAAGGGTTCGACATGTGCGTTTGTGGAATCGATTCTGCAGGCTCATGGCTATCGAACCGGATTTTTCAGTTCGCCCCATCTGATAAGCGTTCGAGAACGATTTAAAATCAACGGTCAGCCAATCAGCGAGTCCCAATTCAGCAACTGTTTCTGGAAGATTTACAATGCACTCGAGTCACAGAAAGACAACTCGGACGACCGTCCAAAGTACTTTCAAATGCTTACAATCATGATGTTCCATCTTTTTCTTGAGGCAAATTTGGACGTAGCCATCATCGAAGTCGGCGTGGGCGGCGAATTCGATTGTACCAATGCCATACAACATCCTGTTTGTACCGGAATCACGAGTTTAGCACTCGATCATGTATCAGTTTTAGGTATCTAAAACAATATAATTTGCGCGCATCATAACAATCATTTTCAAACAATAATAAATAATTAAATTTCAGGTGATACAATAGAAGCGATTTCGTATCAAAAATCTGGTATCTTCAAAAGGTCAAGTCCAGCATTTACAGTGACTCAGTGTGCAGAAGCGATGCACGTACTTGAAAACCGTGCGAGAGAAAAAGGTTGCAGTTTGAGCGTAGTTCCCAGGCTAGATGATTATTGTTGGCCGGACGGTTCTTGTCCAAAGTTGGGTATTCGCAGTGAGATTCAGGCGAGCAACGCTTCTCTGGCGATCCAATTATCAAATTGTTGGATCGCTAGAGCTCAATTCAATTCGAGTTCACATAGCGAACAACTTTTTCTATCCTTGGAGACAACCAGCCGAGCAATTTCCGGTTGCAGCTGGCCAGGTCGCACACAAGTTCTCAAAGGAAAAATGGCAGACTTTTACTTAGATGGCGCTCACACTATTGAGAGTCTTGATAACTGCGCTACCTGGTTTGAGAAGCAGATCGCGAACTCTCATGCGCGCAAGTACCTTATATTCAACGTTACAAACGGCCGGGATCATGCCAAGCTTATTCAGGTTTTGAGAAGACTCCAGTTTGACAAAGTTTATCTGACTCCAAACACTGCAGGTTGTGCCAAGAATGTCGACCAAAACAATTTCAATGATCCGCTGGATGAACAGATGGTCAGGTGTCAAACAATTAGAGATCACTGGGGAGAGGGCGCTGAGGTCACGGATAGCGTTGGAGAAGCTTTTAGGATGATTGCAAGTCAAAGAGAACACGAGGTCGAGGCGCATAAGCCCAAGGTTCTTATCACTGGATCTCTGCACCTTGTAGGAGCTGCTCTCTTAATATTGGATCCGCAGTTTCAAATGAAGACATCATGTTGATAGCTAGATTTAAAATTTCGTCACAATTGAATAATATTTGTAATTAAAAGACGCATTTAATTTGTATATAAACGACAATTATCATCTCAAATGACTCATGTAGAAATGATTTTTGAATTTAATTTTTTCAACTATACAAATTGTTCAAAACATTTTCGGATTATATTCGACCTCCGATTCTGCCTCGGTGTCGGATAGACTGAGCGAAGTCCCTGCGCGCCTTCGTAGCCGAGTTTCATCTATAGTCTGAAGATAAAATGAATGCATTAAATGAATAAGAAATAAGATAAGAAAAATCAATCAATGATTTATAGTTTGTATCGACAAGAATTACTTCATCCAGAATTCCAGCATTCGGCTCAGAAACATAACCGACTTCATGAGCGTCCTCTTCCAAATCAGCTTCATATTCCTCCATCTCATCTGACTCGGAGTCGTCAGCATCAACGAAACGATTGCCTCTAGAAACTTTGCAGATTATTTGAGCGAGGTCTGTGAATGTGTAGGATGACGGTGCCGCTTGACTGACCACTTGGCGCTTAGCACGCATCGCCCGCGCGTTTTCCCGGTCCGCATTGAACCGAGGGAGAATCCCTACTTTTGATTGTCCTTCGAAATAAGTTTTTCCTATAAAATTGAATCAAAGTATCGTAATAAACTCGATGAAATAATATTATTCAATGTAAAATGGATTTATGATTAATTTTACCATGTTGATATCCAACATCTTTAATCTCATCGAAATTAGCAAACTGCAGAGTTTTGTATTTGTCTATTGCAGGTCGGATGTATTCACAATAATCCGAGCTCTTGACTTCCTCAAGTTGGCGAACACAACTGACATAGGCCAGTCTGGATTGAATGTCAGGCAAATTGGGTACTTTGACAGGAGTTGCAAATGGATTCCATCGTTTCCAGAGGAGCCACCAGCCGGACAGCGAGTCTCCGTAATTTGTAAGATCTGTATCATCTTGTGATCCTACGTCTATTGCGAGGATGTGGTGGGCACCTTGTCTCAACATTTCGTCAGCTTGCACAAAAACGACACATACTATGTTAAAACGAGTTCCTTCCACCCAACTGTCGACTGAGTGTGACAAGAAGCAAATTGTTTGCAAGCTGGTGGATTAAAGCACATACCTGGGACATTATTAACATAACACCCGTCGACTAAAAGATGCCCATCAATTGGATCACAAGCCGGAGGAAATATACCGGCAAATGTCATACTGGCACGCACGTACCTCCACAGCAGTCCTGAATACAACTCTCAACTCAACTCAACTGTTCTTAACCCTCATTGCATTCAGCATCTTTTTTTCAACGGGAGCGAGCTTTTATGGGTGTTAGTTAAAACCATTCAATTAACTCCCATTCTTTTTTTATTTCTTCTTCTTTTCAAAGTAGTAGTGTGTTGTTACTCAACATTTTAAACATTATTATTCAATCAACAGATTTTAACATGAATAAGTTATTGGTCCGGAAGAAAAATTGAACGGTCTTACCTGCCGACAATATCACAAGGTGCCATTATACTTGTTACATATATGCAAGTTACCTGGGAGGTTATTGACGTACCCGCCGTCAAGGAGAAGGTGGCCATCCGTCGGGTCGCACATAGGAGGCATGTAGCCAGATAATGACATCGAAGCCCTAATGTAACGCCACAGCGATCCTAAACATTCATCAATATTACACTCTCTCTCTATCTCTCTCCATCTCTCTCTCTTTTTCATCAAGTTATAAGTTTTGCATTTATTTTTATACATTATTTATTTGTCAACTTTTTTTGTCAATAATTATTTATTTTGATATAATGAAATGCCGTTTAACAGAGCAATCAAGATCAATTCAAATTTTGATTACTCTGTGTGTGATAAAAGTTATATGATGTGGATAAATTATTATTATTATTTAATGTGATAAAATAAACCGATTACTAAACGTTGGCCATCCCATACTTTAACGGAGAGTACGTCAACAACTGTAATAAGAACTCAAAGCTCACTCCCGCTGATCAAGCAAAAAAATCAGTAATAAAGAAGCTGAAAGAACAGTGGATTATAAGAACCTTCTTTAATGTAAGTCCAGCGAATTTCATCGTACCAGATTTGTAATAATTTCAAAACAAACAATTCAGACATCTTATATTAATTGCTATTTGAATTGTCGGTAGCACACACATTGGATCCCGATGTACTTGACTGTTCTTTCACAATGATATATGATTTGATAATTTTTCATTCTATTACGACTGTACGAGAAGCAGTGGTACATGAATTATTTCTTATTATTATTATTATTATTATTATTAAAATATTCAAATGAGAAAGAAAGTGGAAGGGGACAACTAGTAACGCGATGGTCAATGATGAGAAAAATCAAATTGGCGATTCAATGTTTTGTATGATGGTGGTGGTGGTAGTATAGTAATTTAGGCAACCGTTACAGACCGTGTTTATGTGTGCGCATGCAAGAAGCGGTGATGTCAGTTGTGATGGTAAAATACGGCAACCAGAGGTCCTCGATATAAGTATCGCCAAAAGTTGCGAGGATCGTGCTGTTGAAATCTTTGCCGGTAAACATTGAAGTCATCGGGTAAGTCAGGTCCAGAATTTGCCTCCACCATTGTGTCATTTTCTGATCAATCATCAAGTAGTAAGATATGCAATCAATTATGTTTGACATGATACAAATGTTACAATAATATGTTTTACCTTAGACCATTCACGAGCTTTCTGAGTGGTTGTGGTGATGTTTTTTTCCATGCACCAGAGCGCTCCCATAAAGGCCCCGATGCTGACGCCGCCGACCATGTCGATGGGAATTCCGGCTTCAATGATAGCTTTTAGCATGCCAACATGAGCAGCTCCCCTTGCTCCACCGCCTCCCAAAACTAATCCTACGGAAGTTCCTGTGAGCCAGCGAGCCAATCTACTAAAATCACTGTGTACGTTTGGCTCTGACATCAGTACTTTTGAATATAATTCGTTCTGAAAGAAGAAATTGAACATCACGTTGGATATCACTTGTTTTGTTTCTACTAGTAATAATGTTCATCTACAAGTAACGAACAATTCTAAACTGAGATTTTCTTGTAAACATTCGTTTGGGACACTGAATGTGATGGTGACTAGACACCCAAGATCTCATGTTAAGCCACTGTACAGTATTCTGGGGCCTTTGTCCGCTCTGTTCCTTGTGCAAAAGCACAAGTTCTTTCTGCGTTCGCATAGCCAAACGTTCAACTTCGCGTTCGGTTCTACCGAGGGTTGGTGGACAGTCACCAAGACCCACAATAAGAATGCAGTCTGCCTGCCGCACACAACGCTGTGTCCACGCAGTGTATGTCGAGTCACACTGATACAGTGAAATTCTGTGCTGATCTTCTTGCTGTGCCAGCCATGACGTTAATCTGTATTCGTTTGCTGATTCCATTATTGTTGTTCCTAGTGTCTGCAAATTTTTTATTTCAAAATTTTTTGTTTTACAAAAAACAAAAATCAATTTGTTTCATCATTACGTTTACCTTTCTGATTACTTCAGAAGTGAGACGCAAACAAGGACCAATGGCACAAAGAGAATGATAAAGTTCGTATGTAAATGCAGTTAAGGGCACGTCATCTGAAACTGGTACAATGGCCACCGTTGAAAAGTTGAGCTGCGAAGGCCGCGAATCAACTGTAGCTGCTGTTCTTCTAAAACAAATCAACGGTAATAATAATAATAATAATAATAATAATAATAATAATAATAATAATAATAATAATAATAGTAATATAATAATAATAATAATAGTAATATAATAATAAACTGTTTACAACTTACTGAGATGAATTGCTACCGGATTTACTTCTGGATTGTTTCCAAGTACCTAAGATGCGGTGTCCAAGCAAGTTGATGAGCCTTGTAACTACGATAGGGTAACGCAGCTTGATGACATTGAACAGGCCCTCGGGCAATTTGGCAAGTTCGGAGTCTCGTACAGCCATGACTGTTGTGGATCGAGGTGTCTGTGTGACCATCTCGACAATGCCTACCAGATCGCCTTTACCATATTCAGCGACTGGCTCTTTTTTACCGTTTTCATACGTTATTACTGACCTAAGACGTCCACTCAGTACAATAAACGTTGAGTCTGACTCATCTCCTTGTCTATAGACTGCTCGACCACTTTCTAAGAATAACCAATCCAGAGCAAAGTCTACCTAAAAATGAAAATTATTTATAAAAATATATTGAGATACAAAATATAATATACCATATGTGTCGAATATTTTTGATCCATACCTGTCGTACAAACGGGCTCAGTCGTCGAACGACAGTATGTGCAACATGTAAAACGACTGTCGGTCTATCACGCATGATTGAGAAGAAAGTGGGCTTGCTCAATAAAGCTATACGGCTTGGATGTTTAGCTCTAATTGTATAAAAAGATGGCTCGCCAGTCAAGACTGCAAGTCCACCAACTATTTCTCCTTGGTGTGCGCTAAACATGTGCACTTCTTCTCCGCTGTTGCGATCCTCAGCGACTCTTTGGCTTATTACTAGGGAACCTGACACGACATACACCAGCGCCACATCCTGGAAAACAAAAATCCAATTTAAGATATAATCAAACTCAAATGTGTGTGTGTGTGTGTGTGTGTATATAGAAAACGATTGGTATACGTTTACCTTATGTGACTCCTCCTTCATGAGGTAAGTGCCAGTAGGAACCTCCCTGATTTGTACTTTGCCACCCTTAAGAACGGAATCGTCCTCGAGTCCAAGCTCCTTGACGAAAGCATCTGTAGCAAGTTGAATCATTTGCGCCTCGTCCATCTGCTGCAATCCTTCGTTCGTGGAACGTTTTCGACTGGCGGTGGTGATTTCTGTCGGCCCACTGTAATAATGCAGTTGTTGCGAATTGGTGGACACCGTTGAACTAGGCCAATGGGAATCACATTCGGGTACCATATCCGCTGTTATTTCACTCAACGAGTTTTTCAAATCCATACTGACTTTCGATCTGAGTTGGGGGGTTAAAATGGATTTCGTTCTAATATATGAATAAATGATCGATTTGTGTGATTATTAAAAACAAAATGATATCTCTTTCTCTCACCTTTTGATAATAGGGATAGGCTGAGAAACGGCAACTGTTTCCTCTGGATGATCTGTATCAGTGACTTGTGCGGCAAAGTTTTCTCGTGTGCGCGAGCGGACTGGCGAGCCAGAAAAGGGACTTTGCTTTTTCTTATGTGATGAACCCTGATTGACAAGTTCGGCCGAGAGACCAAGATATTGGTGCAGTGCTGTGAAGGTGACACGTTGCAATCTCACCATGATGACCTGAATAACTCGAATGAAAGCATCTGGGTGGTCTTGAAAAACCTAAATAATAAACAATAAATTTGTAGAAAAATGAAATTATTGAGAGAGAGAGAGAGAGAGAGATGGTACATGATGATGTAAATTGATGACCTGTTGGAATGCACTCATAGGTAGCTTGACAACGACTGAATCCTCAACAGCCCTGGCCGAGACAGTTTTGTATGTACTGGTATGACCTGTGAGAACATCGGTGAAGCTGAGCAAACTTGTGACAGACTCGCCAGTCTTGACCAGCTTGAGGGAGATTTGCGAGCCATCCGAGCCCGTGATGTAAACATTGACCAGTCCCTGCTGGACAATAAAGACATTCTCGTCCGGGTCGCCGATCTTGAAGAGAATGCTCCCTGCCGGTAGATTCATGATTTCAGTATGCTTGCAGAGCTTGAGAAACACTGGCTTCTCAAAGTGACCGAACACTCGAATACTCTGCAGCATGTAGAGAGCATCTGGTGGCACTTTGTCTCCAGGACCAAGGTCCTCCTCGAGGTATTCTGCGGGCGGCTCCAGGACCTTGAGTTGTTGCGGAACTGTTTCTTTTTTCAGCTGAAGCAATCTTCGGGCGAACCTCATCACGGCTCGGCGCTTTTTGCCTTGCCCGGTGCCATGCACTTGTCCGCTTATAGACTTTACCTTGCGGAGCATTTTGCGCCCGTAGAACAACACTTTGTCGCGTTTGCGAAAGCGCGGCTTGCCTGTCCCCACGCCAACAAATTCTTTTACTTCTGGCAGAAATTCTTTGTTCTTCCATTTTCGCACGATTATTATTATCACCGCCAAAATGATCAACAACACTGCTGCTGCTGCTGCTATTGATGTGTAATAAAAGCTACTCATCGACTGGTAATCATCTATTAAGTGACCAATCCATCGCGAGAACGCATACGAGCCCACAGAACAGTTCCATTTAGTCAATAATTCAACCACCTGCAAACATATTTGCCAACATTATTTATACAAAACAAACAGAGCATTGTCATTTTACTTGTTTTCTTTTCACGTTCACATATATAATAATTAATACTCAATCAGGGTTAACCAACTGTCTAATTGATCATTCACAACTAATTACACATTTTTCTTTTTAGTATATTAATGTACGTCTTTCACATTTAAACACAGGTATTCATATACATACATACATACATACATACGTGAGTCAGTATATGCTTGTAAGAAAAATAAGGTTAGGTTTACGACAAATCAAACAAAAATAACAAGAACGAGTTAAAAATGAGGGGGAGGATAAACAAAATAATCGATTCGTGGTGAAAAACGAACCCAGATGTTGTGTCACTACTCAAACGTCACAATAATTAAGAACAACTTATGCTGATGACGTGCAAGTCTGGACGAGAAAATAATTTGTAACTCAACGATCACGGATGTTGGCAAAAGTAAACGGAATACAAAAGTTGTGGATAAAATCTTTCTTTTCTTTTATTTTACCTCCATTGCTCGTGCTCATGTCTCCGATCAGCTTTGAGCGATCTCGCGCCGCACATACACACTCACCAACTGTGTGTACTTGACACACTATATCAAGAGAGGGCACTGACAAACGCAAACTTCACAATGATCTGCAACATATAAATAATAAAAAAATGTACTTGTCAGATACAGGGATTCGCGCGTGCATAAGAAACATATATAGTTTCTCTTGCACTACTATTATAGCTATTTTTGAGTTGTTTTGCAAAAATAAATTATACAAATAAAGGGCTCTTTTTTATATACGAACACTTTTTATGCTTCGAGCATTTTTACGTACATGTTTAAACTGCGCTTGTTGTTTGATGCTTTGCAGACTTGGGAAGAAAGAAGACAAAAGCTATATAGCAAGCAAAACGACCTTTGTACCATGCGCTAATGTATCGGTCGAGTCGAGTCATCTAAATAGCGAACCATTTTTTACATATTAGTCGCGGCCTTCTGACAAGAAAATTTGACATAGAAATAATCAATTTGAGCTTTGATGATCTCGATTTGTTTTGCAATAATAATGGTCATAAAACTTGTAGAGCATATTTAAAAAGAAAATATTTATGTACAAAAAATGTGTTTCAAAACTACAATAGTATTGATGATACAACTATTTCGATTAACAATAGTAGATTTGACCAGTAAGACAACAGCTTTTAAAGAAGCCGATAAAAAATGAGATAATCCTCTGGTTATATATCGTATGATGACCTCTTTGTATTTCTTCTTATCAGCTAACAACGACTTGAAATATTTCAATTTATAAATGATGATATTATTTGAATTAATCAAAATAATAAGTATATCATGTAGCAAAAAAATCGCGCGCAATCTTTTTGTGTGAAAAACAGAGAGTGATTGTTGAAATTCGCGGTCGTTATAAAACTAGGTAGGTAGGTGGGGGTGGAGAGAGAGGGGGGGAGAGAGAGAGAGAGGTGGCGTTGGTGTTGAATTCCGCGGGTGATTCGGTTGGGTTCGGGTGCAGTCGGGTGGTCCGGCAGCAGCAGCGACAGTCAGTCAGTGGTTACGGTAGACATGTTGGAGTGAGCGCGAGCAGAGGAGCAGCGCAACCTGAGTGCGATAAGTTGACGCGTGCTTGTTTCATGCGTTGTTATCGGGTGCGGTTGAGCGTGTGTGCCGCCGCGCGAGGATACATGTGAAGTGTTGTGCACTCGATTCGCCGGCCCGCAAACCATGAGTTGGGGCACCGAACTCTGGGTGAATAATAATAATACATAATATGTACATCATAATAAACAAGACACACTCACACACATCTTTTTGCTGTTGGTTCCACGTCGGTCCATCTTTCTTGCACCGGTGCGCCCTCTCAGAGAATCCCGAAAACCAGTTCGACACCTCGCCCCGGGACCAATTTTTGTCTCATTTTCGTTCGTAAATCCTCGACCCCGCCCCACCCCCTCTCCGCTCGCGCTCGGCCTCTGCGTCACCATCGAATATTTCGCACGGAGATGAATTCGCACAAGAATGGCCGCAATTTGACAAACCCGTGCTTTGTCCAGCAGTGCGCCCACACAAATCATAATCTCTCTAATTGTGCTGCTATAAAATCACCACAGACGCGTCATTTTTGCGTATCAGTCGGCCGCAGTTTTGCCTTTCTTTTTGTTGATTCAAACAATTATTTATCAGTCTCGTCACGACGACTTGTACTCATTTTTCCTATCACAGTATCTTTTTTAGGTAAAAAAGATGAATAGATGTCAAGACTTTTGACGCAGTCTGCAAATGTCAAACGAGAATGCACTCCATATGCATTTCTCAGTCTAACCTACAAATCGTTCACGGACAATGTTTCCGAATGTCAAATCAATATCTACTTATCCCGTTTCGCGGATGCTGTTGCTCCTTTACATTCATATGATAACAAATCAACCTTTTTTCTGTTTACTTAGATTATTCATCAATTTTATAATATATGAGAAATTTGTCAAACCAATCAGAGCGTATAATAAAAATTTTATCTCACGAGGAAGGAAACAAATTCCTGAGGTTCTTCTTTTTCTTTTAACCATTTTTTTTTGTAATGCAAACCGGTTGGACGATTCGACCAATAAATCATAGCGTTGACCGTAATCATTTAATTTTCGAAATATTTATTATTCTGGCATATGAAAATCCACTTTTCTTGCAATTAGAAGTCATTTAGGATAATATAATGTCAATTTTAATAAGTCAATCAAAAGCAGATTAAAATCAATACCTGTAATCTTGATTAGTATAACAAATGAATGTGAGAAAAAGTTTCAAAATAAAAGAAATCAAATATTTCCAGAGAAAAAAAGAGAAACATTTTCAAATTGAATAAATATAATTATATGATGACGGAAATCGTATGATTTATCAGTACCCAAATTTATTTGGATACGGAAATCTGAAAGTTATTAATTATCACACATTATCAAGTTTCATGACTCAATTCAAAAAAAAAACATTTTTTTTACTAATCGGTCAAAATAAAATAAGTTGGTGCTGTTTGAATACTCAAAATTAATTCAATGATGATGTCTCTGCATATGGAAAGTTGATTAATGATTCAAAAATCATGCACACAGTTTATAATAATTATCTAATTTGGATTGTTTTGTTTGTTTGTTTTTTTTTTCAAAAAGAAGATGATTAATAAAATTGTTTGAAACTTTGAAAGCCAAATAATTTTATATGATTATTTATTTCAAGACAAGAAGCATCAGACTTTTGATGAATTTGTAATGAAATGGGACAAGATGAAAATCACTCGTGGTCATGTCAAAGATTTCTTTTTTTTTTTTCAAATATTTTGTCAAGTTGAAATGAGTATGATTAGAGCAGTAAGGTAGCTCTATTGAATGCACTCTTATAAACCAGGTTACGGAAACGAGCGACAGTAGTAGCCATGCACCGCGCTACATTTTTGTTCTTAGTAACCGTGCACGAGAGCAACTTCATTTCTGCCAAGCACTCGCGCGTGAGAGCTTGATAAATTCAAGTGGTGTTAAACTTTTAGTTCTTATTATGCAAAAAAAAAATTATTGCTATTAAAATCAAATTTATATTTATTTATCATAATGTGTTGTTAAGACGAAAATGCGTCAGAAAAGCAAAATGGACGCACACAAAAAATAAATAATGTAAACGAAAAGTTTATTTGTTGAGTTAAATTTACACTTTTCAACGTAAATTATATTCTTGGTGCAGATCAACCAACCCGGATGGTGTGTGTTTGTGCGCGTGTGAATGACTGAAAAGAGAGTATACGTAAAGATATTGTTTGTTGTCTTGATCTCGAGGACACGATGAGTAGTTTTTTTTTTTTTTTTTTTAGGTTTTAATATTGATTTAGCTGACGATGATTGACTTGATACAATAAATAATGATAACGTTTTGTGAAATGATGAAGATAATGAGGGATAGAGGTAATTAGAAGTCGATTGCGACTTGGCTAATCGCGGTGGCCGCTCTAACAGCTTGGTGTCGTTGAGAAAGCCTTGAAATTATACCTAGTAGCCTACGCTTTACTATAAATAATTCATTAGCACGCATAGCTTTTGTATCGCTTGTCCGTTATAGAGCATTCAATCATCTCATAAACAACATCATATCCATCCCCAAGACTCATCCGTCCGCGCTCTTAGCAAACCGATTTATTCCTTTTTCACAAGAAACCGGTGGTGCGCCATACACCGCTCGTTTTCAGATAACTTATTCTTTTGCACTTCTAACAAATTGTAACGATAATAATTGCGCATGTTAATTCAAGTCGACCCATTAAATCTGTGATCAAGTGATTAAAATGACGATTCATGAACGTTGACTTGTTAAGATATTGTTTTCGTGTCACGGATTTTTGGTATAAAAGCAAAAAAAAATTGATACCACGATGAATTTGGTTGTCGTCGTGGTGCCAACCATAGAAAGTGACCATTTTATGAATAGACACAAACGAGAGAAAGTTTTTCGGTTCTATAATACCTACACAGTCGCGGATGAATTCATTTACGCGTTCCATCTTCCTTTTTTTTTAACATTTTCAACATAATTGTTTCTTTCTTAAATGATACATTCTGTTTATCAAATTGAACGCGAAAAAAGTTTTTGGGTTAATTTTGTATTTGCCGTTGTTGGATAACCTATCTATGAGTCCGATGAGTGGATAGGTATTTTTTACGCGCTCAAGTAATGAATCAGATCTTGAGCGCGCATCGAATTTGTCATGAATGAGCGATCAGAAGTGACACATGAAATTTATTATTTCTGTTGCTAGTCGAAACGAAACTAACTCTTGTTGGTATATGGATGCATGATTTATACATTACATATGATTGTTTAAGCATGCTTTGCATTAATAAAGAAAACCAAAAGTCACACATAGTGTGTGAGGTTGCACAAAACACGCGCTATATGGTGACTCGAATATTTTGAACATTTAGGCTAATCAAGACTTACTTAACATGTGTACGCGCAATCGACAGGTGTAAAAAGGGATGGCGAATTTAATGAGAGGACACAAATTTTTGGGATGCATATATTGTGTTTGATGAGATCAGGAGGAAGTATGCTAGCTTTTATTTAAGGGTTTCATTATTCTTTTCTAATGGCAACATTAGTGACATTGACAAACAAAAAATAATAAATCAATATATACATTAATCAGCGTTAGTTACAATAAAATAAATAATTAATTAATTTAATTGCTATTAGGCCCTAAATTGATAGAAAATGATCCGTGCATTGGTATAATGAATTAAACTGAGCGTGATTTATTCGTTAACTGTAAAACAGGCTTTTGCTAAAAAATTATGAATAATAAGATAAATTAGAAATAATGGTTAGCAGTTGATTGCAATGCGTTAGAAAATGGCATATAGAAAGGAGAAGAATAAGAACAGGATACGGAGTGACAATGTTGGCTTTTCACCATGCGAAACCCGCGTGATGTGATATACGTATAAGTGTGTTAAATAAGTGCGAGCGTGTATTATAACATCACAAGTTAATTTTAAAGAAAAAAGTATAACATAAATTAATGACTGCCAATTGTTTTATGTGCTCAGCAGTATTATATAGATAGAAAGATAGATAGATAGATAGTTGGTGGCGCGTACACATGAGTCAGATATATTGAGTTGGGGTGCTTCACCTTTTACTCCCTATATCGATCCTTATATACATTTTATGAGCGCCTTGCGCGGAGCGTAATGAAAAAAATTTACTTGTATGAATCCGTCTTACGCTGCTATATATAATCCAATTGTGGCCATTTTTGATATCCTATGTTCATTTGTATTTCAATTATAAAAGAAGGTGACGTATCAGGTTGAATGCGGCAGGTGCAGAATCGTGCCCCCCATGAACCTACCATAGGACAATATAACAAGTGCTCTCTGACTCACTGTCTGCCATTTCTTTTTCTCACGCGATTATGCCCGTGCCTCTATTATTGATTTTCTCACAAACATAGACTTTGGATTGCGCTCTGATTTTCCACATTTTATTCCGTTGGACTATTTTGATTTCCATTTTCAATCAAATTTTACCACATTCGTCATTCTTGAACAATAACGCGACACATTCCTGCTCGAGTGCGTGTCTTATTTGCTCGCTAACGGCTTTACGTGAAAATACAATTTATCATGTATGTATTTTTGTATTATAAATAATAAATAAAAGGACGCTGATTATTATGTTTTCAACAATATAACTCAAAAAATGCACTAAAAATACAAATATGTGAAATTGAGATTTAGAATTAACTCGATTTGCGATTTGGAGCGCGCGCGATCGTGATCGGGGCCAGAGATCCGCGCGCGACGTCAGACACATGCATGAATAGCGGCTGTCCTGGATATACTGTCAACAATCATTGTTCGCTCTCTTCTGCTCATTTTGCCTATTTATTTAATAATATTATATACGAATAGTAATTTATCGAGCAAAAATAACTAACCGGCCGTTCAAACGCCAACTCAACCAGAACACGCACGATTATCGTTAAGATTGCAAATCGTATAACTTATAGGAGAAACCTGCGGCGTGACAAAATGTATATAACAGTTGATTACAACTTTCATCCATTTTGAATCAAAATTAACAAAAAAAGCGCCAAGTTGTTCAATTTCAATTCGCACACATTTTTTTCTTATTTCAGTCGTCTTATCCGCACATAAACATGATAACACAGACCCACGGCTGCTTTGTTTCGATAGAAACAACAAGTCACTTTGTTTATTTTTATTATAGTCATTTAACTATACCTTTATCATTGGTTTGTAATGTCTCTCTTTTTATTCTGAATTGTAGGACCAGTTTGAAAATCTGTCCCAGCACACGCAGAAAGGGATAGAGTTTTTGGAGAGATATGGGCACTTTATACGCGACCGATGTACCATAGAAGAAGAATATGCCGCCAAACTGAGGTGCGTATGTGCGACACTTAAATTAAGAGATAGTAATACCAATTCGTAATAAGTTTTCATTCATCATAATGATATATAACTCAACACATTTCTGAGTGCGAATCAAATAGAATATATAAGAAAACAAAAAGAGGGGAGGGAAGCAGCACCCTTTTTATGGAATACTAACGTATGTCCGTGAACTCTCAAGTCGTCGGTTCACTTCACGCTCATTTACCTGCTCTTATTCTCATGCGATTTACCTTATCAAAATACAACACAAAAATTTTTAATTTGATATATTATTAATTTAAGAGAAATATAAAATAAAAGAAACAAGTTGTTAGCACAAAATCATTGATAAGAATAATAAATTTAACAAGATGAGATGAGAGAGAAATTATTGCACGTATAAATAATATATAAATATTAATAATAAAATAAGTCTAATTGTATTTGCTCAAGTTCCACCATACCAATAAGTTTGTTTTGTAACATATAATAATAATCAAATTGATTTCAGGCGACTTGTTAAAAGCTATCAACCGAAGAAAAAAGAGGAAGATGATTATCAGTAAGTATGATAATAATAAATAATTGATCTATGATGAGTGAGAACAAATAAATAAATGATTGAATATTTAGATACAGCACATGCCAGGCTTTTAAATTGGAGCTGAACGAGGTAAATGATCAGGCTGGACAACGCGAGACGATAGCTGAAAATTTGCACGAACTCGTGCTTCGAGAGCTCAATATTTTAGTCAAAGAGTTCAAAGAGGACCGCAAAAAGTATCTCCAGGAAGGTTTGAGACTGAGGGCCAATCTCACCGGACAGATTGGCAACCTCGAAAGAGCCAGGAAAGCATACGAAAAAGCTTTCAGGGAAGCGGAACGAGCTCTAGATAATTACCAGAGGGCTGATGCTGATTATAACTTGTCAAGGGCTGAGGTAAGACGCACACAGAATTATTCTGTTCAAAACAATAACGACTGCATCTACACGTATACTGATGATTTCAGGTTGAGAAGCAAAGGATTAATATGAATCTAAAAACCCAACAAAGCGAGGAGGCCAAAACGGAATACGCTAATCAGTTGCAGAAAACGAATGACATGCAATCTCAGCATTACAACACTGCGATGCCAGAAGTGTTCCAACATTTGCAGGTCTGCAACATGCTGCGAAATCAGATAAATAACATCATAAGTAAGCGTTTAAAACAAAAATGATATTAAATTTGATTTGAACAGGAGTTGGATGAGAAGCGGATTAAAAACATGCGCAACTACATGCGAAAGAGTGTAGACATTGAGCGGTCGGTCGCTCCAATCATTGCACAATGTTTGGACGCAATAGAAAAAGCAGCCAATGACATTAATGAGAAGCAGGACACGCTTCTGGTGATTGAACGGTACAAAAGTGGTTATTCGCCGCCAGGCGACATACCCTTTGAGGATCTTTCTGCCGCCAAAACTTATGACAGTAACAGTCAACTGGTGCAGCCAGCGATGCAGCCTATTCACAATCACCTGACGGTCAAGGGTACCGTATCGGCTGGCAAAATTAAAAAACGAGTCGGCATATTTAACATTTTTAGCAGCAACAAGGTGTGTATTCAGCACACGTTTTCTTTTTCTTCTTTTTTTCCTAGCTCATCATCAGTCTATTTTTCATCAGAAATAAACAGTTTTTAGCCACCTCTGCTAATAATAATAATAATAATAATAAACAACAATGATATAGTTTTTATCGCATATAACTTTTCCATAAAGTCTTCAACAATCTTCAACAATGTTTAATGAAAATCATTAAATATTTATTATTGTTGTTATTATTATAATTATTATTTATTGCTAGAAAAGAGGCAAATACGAGCCCCGTCAACACATCTCGTTTGTCAAAGTTTCAATTAACATGACAATAATTTTTTTATGTTTATTGCCATATTACATTTATGAGAGAGCGAGAGAGAGAAAGGAAAAAAAACGTGATGCATAAGTAACGGAAATAAAATCGTGCGATCACTGTAAAATATCTTGCGTTTATTATCTTATTATTACAACTGTCTTTGAATACGTAATTTTGTTTATACATATGTTTATATGCATATATATTTAAAACAAAGAAACAGAAAACTTTTGATTTTCTAATACATTATATGTAAAAATATATACACTACATATATATATATATATATATTTAAATGTATGAAGACTTTTTAAATGAAAAAGAAAATCTTAGTAATTTAATTTTGTATAATTTTCTTTGAATTTGATGGACAACTGATTATCTTTCCTCGCTGGTGTCTGTAAATGTCTATCTTCGCTCTAACACAACGGTTTCGGGAACTTAGTAAGTATCTATCGGTCTGTCCAATTTTCCTGGCCTCAAGTCTGCAAATTATTTGTTATTATTATCCGTCTACCATTTCCTTTTTCTGATGTTTGCTTGTAAGATGAAGGCACAAACACCTCACATTTAATTCTATCTCGTAACGCGTGTACTATTCGTTTGTAAGCTTGACTCAAAAGCTGACGTTTCAACTGCCGAATGATGCGCATTTTGTAATTTGTTTCATGCAAACGACAGAAGTTGATCGAGGTGTGCATAGCTTTGAAGGTCTGTCTATATTCTCTACATCATTATTTCTATAACTAGAATTTTTCACGACATGAAGAAACAAAATTAATAAAGAAATACATAATGAAGAAAAGAAAATTTAAACAATATTTGCTCTTTTCTCTAATTCTGTTTCATTCACAATTCTCGCAATTTCACTGTATACAATGTTTTTTTTTATCATTATAGAAGACCCCCCGACTGTATGCATCACCAAAAAAATGCTTTTGTGCAATAGAATTATATGCTTCAAAAGCTTTGAATAAACGTATTTGTGGCTTTTATTTGAAGTGTGTTAAAGAGATTTATTTAATGTGCAGAATAACGTGCCTGGCTATGGGGACGGTGCAAAGGAGGATTTTAGTGATCTGCCGCCAAATCAGAGAAAAAAGCGTTTACAACAGAAATTGGACGAAATCACAGCAAAAATTCAACAGGAGACGGCTGCAAAAGACGGTTTGATGAAGATGAAAGGTGTTTATGAACAAAACCCGGCACTCGGCGATCCCATGAGCATCGAGGGCCAACTAAATCAGTCCAATCAAAAACTTGACAAACTCAGTGCTGAATTGATCAAGTTTCAGGGTTATTTGGACGATGCTATGAAGGCAGCAGTTAGTCTCTCCAGGTAGTATATTATTAGTATTATCGCATATTATCCTCGTATGACAAAATGATTGAGCTTGAAAATGCATCTGTATTGAAGCAGTCCGAGCCAGGTGCAAAGAAAGCCTACGACCAATGGGTCTGTCACGAGGCCATTGAGTTCCAGGAGATCAAGTCATTCCGGTGGTGAAGAAAGTTTGTCGAGATCAGCCTCGGACTCGAGTGTGAGCAATACGAACGCCAACAACAATCAGCTGTCTAGCACAAAGAACAACGTCCCGGGTACCCCGCAACCGACTCACGCGTAAGTTTCACTCAACACACATTCATACACACAAACAAACACTTTAGTGACTGAAACTGAAATTGGCACTGTTTATTCGAAAAAAGAAATATATATATATATATATATGTTTAATTCATCATCATTTTCTCGAATGTAGACGAAATGACATTGAGTTTGATATAATCGTGTAGCAAAAACTATCTTTTGAACGATTAATTGGTTTAATATGAATAAACTCTAACGGTATTATTACATGTACACACTTTTGCTTTACCATACTCATGCACAGTTGCACGAACAGCCCGGAGTCTGGTATCGGAGAGTCGCAGACCTCGCTCCCAGGAAGCGCAGGAGAAGAATATTACGTTGACGAAGTAGATGCCCAACCACCTCTTGGAACATGTCGAGCCCTCTATCCATTTGATGGTATGACAACACACATACAGATTTGAATTAAATTGAAATTGTAATCAACTGTTTAATAAATAATCAAATTTGTAGCTACAAGTGAAGGCTCAATTCCAATGTACGACGGCGAGGAGCTGTACATGATAGAATTGGATCAGGGAGATGGCTGGACACGGGTGCGTCGCATGTCGCAGCCAATCGAAGGATTTGTGCCGACATCGTACATCGAGTGCCACCTGTACAACACATAGCCCGAGCAGTGCGGCGACGAGGCCCCGTGACTCGAGGCCTCGGTCAAGCGGCGCCGCACACCCAACCCAGCTAGGTGGCGTTTCTCGGACATTGCATTTATCGCAAGCTTTTGCTTGACCGCCCGAAAGTGAAATTCAAACGCGCAAAAGAAAAGCCCAGCTCCCTTTGTTTTCAACAAACAACCAAGCAACAAACCCTTGTTATTGTGTCAATCTATTTCTTTCTTACGATTTTAATGTTAATCGTCTTTAATTCTTGTTATTGCTGCTACTGTTGATCAATCATCGTTTTCTCCTTTCAAAGGCAATTAAAGCCAATTGCTCAGCGATTTTAAAACAACTTATTTATTTATTTACTTATTTATTATTATTCTATGAGTACAAGTACATATACAGTATTCAAAAGGATTTTTTAAAATGAAAAGAAAAGGAGCGGACTTTTTGTTGTGTTGTTTGTATACTAATTTCAAGACTTTCGCCTCACGACCTACGTGGTGTGTTGTTTAGAATCGCACCAGTTGAAAAACTCAGCAAAAGTAATCGACTTTAGACTTTGTGTACATATCGTCGCACCAGGTCTGGCGATCAACGCGAGATAACAATCGAACCCTCGAGTACTCTTATTTTTCTATAACCATCCTTTAACGATATTATAAATTATCACAAAAATTATTTTTGTACAAAAGTCTAGACACTGATTTTGATACTCTCCCTCCCTCTTTCTTTCTTTTTATTTCGTCCTTTAATGTTAACTCTTTCTTTACGAACAAGACACAACGCTAGTCAGAACCAGAGTGTTACTGTTTCCTGTTCGTTTGGTTTGGATTATCTCGCGGAAACAATCTTATAACGCTGTTCTTAGTGTTAGACTATGAAGCGCCCCCTGGCGAAAGCAATGAAAACACAATCATGTGCAATTCAATCATGTCGATTTGTTCGAATACATGTATATACGATACACTTAATCTGGCATTGATCATCTCATTAAGGTATTACGCGAGTGTGCAAACACATTTTTTGTTCTTGAGCAAACATATTTTTTCCATTTTTAATAATCTTTTGTCACTCCATTAACTTTTGTAGATATGGTATTTTGTGCTTGAAAAGTGTCGCTTGATCTTGTCATTGAATTGAAAGTAAACATATTTTGAGCTTCAACATGATGAAACAAAATATTGAAAACAACAAAAAATAACAGCGACATGCTTTTCGACGTCATCGATGAATACTATGTATACCCCTTGCTATTTTCATATGTATATCAAGACAAAAGAAAACACACATATATAACAAGAATTTCATATGGGAAAAAATTTAAAAAAATATATATATATGTATATTTAAATTACTGAAAAAAATGAAAGCCACTCGACATTTTACTGTATGTATATTTTGTGATCAAATATTCGTTATCAAAAAGTACTGTAGATAATTGACTTGACCAACTCTTTATACTTTTGTTTACGATTATTATTATTATTATTATTATTATTATTATTATTATTATTATTTTAAGATAACTGATGAGTTGATATACTGATGCGATTATATGAAATGTCAATGTTTTGTAAGTACTAAAAAGGAGAATTGATTAATGATTTTCTTGGGCAACAAGTCCTGATGTTTACTCAATAAAATATAGTGTATATGATTAGAGTATGTATGAAAAACGAAAACAAACAAAATGACAAGGAAAATTGTTTAACTTTGCCAGAATTTATTCTAATTTTACAAAGTATTTGCTGATTGTTTTCATTATGCTTGATAAAATGAAAAAAAGTATGATGAATTTTTGTAATTATATAAAAAATTTAATGTAATTCAAGGACAATTGTATGGAAGTAAATAAAATAGTAATATTTACATGGGATGGTTCTAATCTTTTATTTATCCCACTTTTACTTTCTTATTTCTAATTCTAATTATTTTAATATTTATAATGCGAATGTCGGTAAGTCAGAAATTCGCATTGTAGTTTTGAGGTTAAAATCCTTGTCTTCTATAAATACTCGTGTGTGTGTGTGTGTGTGTGTGTTAACGCTGCATTATTTTTGCAAGTATACAACTATTGTAGTGAAACATTGGCCGAAGGTGCGAGTGTTATAAGAAATGAGTTTGATTTAAAGATTGATTCACATATTTAAGTCTTTTTTTCATATACAAAGAGAGAGAAAGAAAAGAGTTCGCTTCAACAACAATAATAGACAACAAAATGGCTTTGTACGACAACCAGCACTGGTTATTGTCTCATATCAGGGACAGTTTTGTTGCAACTGATGATACAGGTAATGGAGTCTCGATGAATGGAATAAACAATATAATGTTTGTAATGTTCGAGTTATTTACCATATTCAGTTGTGTTCCTTTAGGTTTGTGTGAAGTAGTAATGCTTGGGGATGACATTCCAAAAGCTTTGAAACAAAATGGGTCAGTTCATTGTTATCCTGGAAATGATGACAGCGATGATGAAGATTTGAACATGGCTGAATCTTATGAAATCCAAATGGGTAACTTTGTTAATGAAATAAAGACATTAAAAATATGTGTATGTTCATGACTGACAGAGTCGGCGTCGAATTGGTTTGATCCTTTAATAATTTTCATCAAGGAGATAAATTTGTAGATATGCCGTTTAGCCACCGACCAAGGTCAAATACAGCGCAAAGGCTGGAAAAGATGGAAAAGGAGAAGAAAATTGCGTCAAAGACTAGACACGTCAAGTGGGAGCGCAACGTGACAGATTTAACTGAAGAAGAGCGAATGTGGTTATTCAAGAAAAAAGACGTCAGTAACAATGTTGTCGAAGCAACAGCCGCCTTACATAAAAGTTCCCTGTTAACGGAGCAACTCTTAAAGAGCCCTTACTTGCCACAGAATCCGTTCAAGGAATATGCAAAATTCGATGGAACTGTAACTTGAAAATCAACAAATTATGCATGTTGAATAAAAGCGGGGGGTTTTTTTTTTTTCTTTTTTGTAATAAAATATATTGATTTCGCAGGTTCAATTTGGAGTTGGCGTTCGTAAATTTCGAATATTCATGTGGATGTTGCCACTGGAACAGCGTTCTTATCCTGTAATTGTGTCTGTTATAGCTACAGCCAAAGTTCGAGAATTTATTGGTCTTATTTGTTTCAAATATGCAAATGAAAATCCGAATCACAATTTAGGGTGATTATATCATTGAAATAAATAACCATATGCGTCTAAGTTCGGTTGGTTGATCTCAAAGTGGTTGTTGATTTTAGTGCGGACATTAGCAAGTACGGTCTGTATTTAATGGAGGATGACGGTGAAATAGTTTACGATTTTTCTTGTTTGGATCCCAACGCTCCCATCTCAAAATTTGAATTTGGCGTTTTGGGCTTGACTGAGATGAGCAAAGCTGATATGGCGTTGTATTGTAATAAGGAAGAAGACAAGACTACGCTGACAAGTGAAAAGAAAGACGAGGATGAAAAAAAGGATAATAACAACAAAGATCATGATACGATGAAGGAAGACATGGCAAAGATGGAAGGCCACGCTGTGGCCATGGAGGCTCCTATGTACCAACTTTATAGGTGTGTGTGTGTGTGTGTGTGTGTGTGTGTGTGTGTGTGTGTGTGTGTGTGTGTGATCTCGCTGCTTTTTCAACGCGAGACACAATCATTTCAAATTGATGACATCATTAATATTTCAGGGTTCACATTATAAACAAAGTACGAGCAAAAACAGAAATTCATCTTGGGATATCGGGTGAAAAGATCGAGATAGATCCAGTTATAACAGTCAAAGGTGCAGGCAGGTTTTGGAATAGACAACGAGCAGTTAGTTATCACATTGACAATATCGCTTGGTGTGAGCTGACTGAAAACAAAGGCGCCAAAACAATATTTACATTAGTCTATACGATGCATACATCATTGACTTTGAACAGTCTCAACAGTAAGTATACTTGTATTATACATCTCTCAAATGTTTCAAATTTAATAACGAAATGTTGATTTGATAGTTTCATCTAGTCACCATTCTCACTCGTTACACCAATCAACATCATTCAAGAACCACGAATTTGAAGCAGACTCGGCAACTGCTGAAGAAATTGTACGCAAGGTCAACCACATTTTACAACTCAGGAGCAGTTCGTCACGAAAAGAGTACCTCGCTCATCGCGAAAGAAAAGCAGCTCGGAGAAAAAGTTTTCATCTGCACAGATGACAACTCTGTTTCTTTGTACATCCGTTGTTCAACACTTCATCGCCATCAAAACAAAAGCCTTTAGTTGTAAACAGCCGCATGATTTTATATATATACAGACATATATAAAAATCAAAATGCTTTAATTGATTCAACATACAATTCACGTATTTTGATTCTATATTCAATACAATTCAAACTGCGGTCACTTTGATGACGAGGCATTCTGTGATAATATATAGATTTTGTGTTCCTATACGTACAATGGTTTACGCGCGATGTCCTAAGAATATAGTCATCACTGAAAAGTACGATTCGCAAATACACACACACACACACATATATATATATATAGTATATTTATTATTATAAATTCCTGTATACAAAATTTATACGATAAATATATTAAATAAACAAATTTCAAAGGATCAAATTTATTATGTATAGACAATTGTTTTTACATATACCTTTTCGTATTCCCGTTAACAAAAACTAACGAAAAGGGGGCGCCACTAGTCTACGCTGCTGCTGCTGCTACTGCTACTGCTGCTGCTGCTGCTGCTGCTGCAGAGGGTGGGGCAATGGCAATGGGGGAGAGAAAGGAGAATCGGGTTATAGCTTAGGCCGTATCGTAACGGTAGGTCTCGCGTCGCGTGTCAGTCGGGTGGCAACGGTCGTCCAGGCGTGATTGTATATTTGCGCGCGTACACACATACACATTGTGTTTGTGAGTACCATCAACGCGGCGATGAGTAGTAGTCTTGTCAACAACATGTGATTCTGCTGACAGAACGTCAGGACCTTTTGTTAGTGTCAGTGCAGTGTCGGCGCGACCTGCCTCGGATATTATGCTCTGAGCTCAATTCAAATAAGCATCATGGTTGCTAAGCACTTTGGTCAGGGTAAGTTTAGACGCGCACCACCCCCATAATCGCGTCCTAACCGGCAATTGAGATCGTTCGCGCGCTGTCACGACAAATTGCTTATACTTGAAAATAAACAATACTTTTTCATGCCCAGTTGTTGCAATTTTATCGTACTTAACTCACAATCAATTTCAAATTTAATTTTCTAGCCTCGTGTTAAACAACACTGATATAGTTATACATGAGGTATATTTATTATCATATAAAAGAACGCTATTCAACTAATCATCGATTATTATGGATTATGCCTACCAGTCAAAACAACAATGTTGGACTGCAATCATCATAAATAAAAATATATGATTATTTATCCGATGTTTACTTCATGATTGTGTTATTATTGTGAAGCTGAACGGGGGTCACTATTGTCACACATTAATCAAGTAGTGTCTTTGCTGTATGTATTTCCAAATTTCTTGCTTGGAATGGCGTGCGGACATGAGCAAAACCACAGTCGCGTTACACTAACGCTTGGCTCGTTTGTTTGGCAGATTTTGTTTGATATACCGATATATCTGCATATTCTTTATATGGAATAAACCTTTACGGGGTTGTGCTTCGTGCTCGATTGTTGCTATATATAATTTTTGAACAAAGCTCCCGATGTAGGTCAATAATCGCCAAGGGATTTTTATAGATCCAAGGTGTGGCTTTCAAACTGCTCTTATTGCTTTTGCATTACTAAATTACTTTTCCATCACTCAATTCTTTTTATCCATCCTACCATCACTTTTAGATTCAATTCTACCTACAGTCCAATTTGTTCATTTTTTCACTATTTATCATTGTTATAAATCATTCATTCGTATCATATTCCATCAGTTAAAAGAGCAACATTATTTCAACACTTATTTTTATTCAACCAGTCATTTTGTTACATACATATAGAGTGTAATAGTATACATTATCTATGACGGAAGGAAGTAGTGCGCAATGTTTCTATGACCTTGACTTGCGTGACAATTTGTTTTATTCTTTTAAGCCAACAACAATCCGTTTTACTTATTTTAATCACCCTCTATTGAATGAAAAATATGCGAAATTAGACATGATTGAATTGAACAAAATTTTGATACGCGCGATTCGCACCCGCGCATGATTAGTAGAAAAACGGAATGGTTAGAATTTGAAACCATGTTCAAGAAAAGATTAAAATGACTGTATACAAGAGACTTGAACATTTTACAATAAGACTTCAAGGTAAAGGGTTTCATTCAGATGTACTTAACAAGTTGATAAATTTGTTTCTTAAAGTTCCAGAAATGACATAAACTTTAGTATTTCATTATACACTAAGAATCTATATATATATATATTTTTTTTTTTTTTGAAGGGCCAATTGGTCAAAAGTCTTAGTAAAAGTGAGTAACCCCTTGCATTGGAATACAATACGTATTGTGTAGTCTGTTTCATATGAAAAAGACTGTGAAAAATTGTAACGAGCCAAAGGAAGTAAATTATGGGAAGAAACAATAATTAAATTCAACACAAGCCCTTTCCCATAGTTTCAGATGGTAATTATATTCCAAGATACAAGTATGCAATATAGTTGAGCAGTTAAATTAATTGCTACCCGTTTTGAACTTTATATATATATATATTTGCTGTTTGAAAGTTGTTGCAACAAAAATTATTTTCATTCGTGTAAAAGAGACGGAGAGATTGAAAAAATGAAGGCAAATTAGTACATGAACTTTGGGGACCGAATTTATACAGATTCCATATGTTGGCCATCTGTACATCGCGTCGCGGTGAAATGTTTCTACCTTATTAGAAACACTTGGAATTTATAGTTAAATACTACAAAATAAATAATTTGATTGTACGATTCCATATGTCAATACACAAAACTTGCTCTAAAATTGACCCCCATGTTGTTATGATTACATAAATAATAATAAATAATGATAACAGTTCAAAAAATTTGAACGCACGAATGTAATGTTATTTTATAAATTCATTTATTAAGGGTTGCAGTTTTTAAAATAAGAATGATTTATTCTATATGAGTAAAAGACTTCTATTGATTTTTATTGGCTCTACCCCAAGCGTGATCCTATATGTCCCATCTGTGCATGATTTGATTGAATCAATCTTTCGAATTTCTCTAGATTAATTTTCATTATTTGACTCTAAAATTTAAAATTTATTTGATCAAGATTTATAATCACAAGCGCTTTTATCTATAGCATTGACCAAAACAAAGTACATTGTATATGAAGAAGCAAAACTTTTAAATGGAATAAAATTGTAATAAATTGTATAAATTTTATTATTATGATTCAAGGCGCGTATATCGTTGCAATAAAGATTCTTGGTTGACCAAATAGACGCGCGTCTGGCGACGACGTTTTACCTTCATATATAGATATAATATAATTGCGTTCAAAATAAGGGGGAATTCAGCATATTGTATATTTATGTTGCATCAAGTCCAACAGCAAAGATGGTTTTGTTGGAATGCGATGATAACACGCATTAAACTCTTGTATCTTGTGAGAAGAAAAATGTTACTTTCACCGGACACAGTTGATGTGTCCTGTAAATTGAATTTCAAACACGTGAGTCACCTCATCGGTCGCGCGCGTCACTCAAAATAAGGGCTTTCCACACAGATATGAGTCAGACTTTTTTGACGCTTCATTTTTGTTCATTGTAAATATATACTGCGCGAAAATTTTGTCAATTAAAATATTAAAGCAGATTTTTTTGCTTGTTGGTGCGCAAAAAAGGGCGTCAAGACGAAAGGGTTCGTGTGTCGGTCAAAGACTAGTGCCCTTGTCACTAAAGTGTGCTCCAACTCGTCACATCAAGCAAACCGATGAACGCGTGTGCTTATTCAACCGTTTCTTTGCCATTTCCTTCTTTTATTTAATACAATTTGTTCATTTTAAATCTTTTTCTTTTTTTTTAATCTGTATATTTACAACGACCGTACGTACAATTTAAGCTGAAGCAGTGTATTAACAGTACACGCAACCGATATTGTTATTTTGTGTGTCTGAATCATTTTGCTTGCATTTAAGTGGAATTTCATTTTAAATTATTCCGAATTCGCGAACAAAGGCAAAGCGATTAAATCATCAGTGTCACTGAAAAATATTTTCATCTTTTGTACCTCTTAACCGATGTTAAAATCATCAGCTTGTCAACTTGAGTTCCATTTTTTTCCTCAGCCCCCTCTGCGCATTCAAGTGAACACTATACATAGAGAGGCTACCCACCTGCCTGAAATCGCTCTTTCCTTGCTTTGCTACCTCAAATTCTAGTCGCGTGTTTTCGCTTTCCGGCACGATTATTTTCTTTCAAAAATATTCTGCAATTTGTGCGTGCGTGCCTCTACTAAGGCAATATCGCACTTGTCGAGTCATTTTTACTCTGCTCTTTTGGTTCATAAATAATATGATAATAATAACAATAATGATAGTAATATTAAAAAAATTAATTAAGGAAATGTGGGGCGCACTATTTACATCGCCCGTCATGTCAGTCACGTGGCAAAATCATTGCAGCAGCTGCAAGAAGGCGAGCAGGTGATTGGCTGGTAGTTTGCACCTGTACTTGACTCGAAGGCTTTGCAAACGTTTCTTTGGTCATTGTTTGTCGCTGCCCGACAAATAGCAGTCGCGCTTTATGATGATATGCAATTCTAGGATTAATTGTATTTGCAAAGCCAATACAAATACGCTATTACAGTTGACTTTTGAGAGAAAAATTTATCCCCAGCCAATTTTGCCCCTAATTGCTTCTTGACATACTTGATTTATTTTATAGATGTTTTATAATCCACTTCTGCTTATTTATTTATTTTTTACAATTTAACGACAACGTTTAATTATAATTATGTCTAATATTTAGTCGTGCTGTATAAAATTTGGATCCCTGTTCTCTCTTATATCATAAACAGTTTCGAATTTTAAGATAAAAATACGTTTCATAATTTCAAATTAAAAGTTTTATTTCTTCACATGTTTTACATTTGAATTGCGAAAAACTATGTCTGTCAATTATCATATGATATCATTATTTTTCAATCCAAATTGAAAGTTTTCGATAATTCGAAGCACAATTAACGAGAAGAATTAATTATTAAAAAAAAAAAAAAAAAAAAAAACAATTTCACAAGAACAAATTCACAAGATATACTGAACTGAAGAAGCGTTTTCAAATTTATCTAGAGTATATAATATAATACTTCTAGAGTATGGATATATAATCTTAATCATAATAATTTAACTGGGACTTTGATTGGCTCGAGATCTTGTGTCTTAAATCATCTTTAGAGAGGATCCTGCAAATTTGTGTAAATGATTATTATTTTCTTTATATTTTGAAATGTGATTAAGAAAATGAACAAAGTGTAACCTTGAATTTTTCTGTGGCATGTCAAAACTTTGATGTTCACTCTTAACATTTGACCAATTTTCATGAGTAATAGTTTTGTAACCTAAACGATCTTTCATACTTAAACATCTTTTTGGCTTTGGTTTCCTTTTGTGCGAAACGTAATTCTCTGTTTCCTCCTCCTCCTCTTCATCATCATGATCATCATGATCTTCATTCTCATCCTCATCCTCATCCTCGTCCTCGTCATGATCATCATCATCAAAATTGGTGTACACAACTTTCTTCTGAGCGATCCTTTTGTAAGACGCATAATCTTGATCAACATCATCCAAGTCCGTCCATGGTCTTTTAGCCGATGAATTACCGTTATTATGATATAAACGATTGTTGTTGGCACGTTGTTGGTTTTTAGCAGCTGGTAATGTTTTATTCTTGGTGACTCGATCTAAGTAGGATGACTTTTTGTCACTGTTGGTTGCAAAGCGCAAGAGTATGCTTCGAGAGTATACTCCGTAATCAACGCCTTTTCTCCAATAGCCAGGAGGTATTTGATGGTGTATATCTTTGACATGGATAGCATTTTCATCTTCAAATGCTTCATTCAAGTGAATATCATCAGACACGTGATCAAACACATCAGTTTGCAATGTTTTATGTGCGTCAAGACCTAGTATTCTTTTTGAAAGGCCTTTCAAAGCACGAGCTGCTGTTATTGCATCCAACCATACAACATTGCCTAAAACGATGGACAGAATTGTACATTTATTATTTTATATTAGTATTATTATCATAATCATGTACTCACATGACTCATCATTTATCCACTCGATGGCTGAAGGCGTGTAATATTTGAAATATTTGAACACATCATCTGTGGTCATGTCGTTTGTCCCTCTCATATGGACAGCATTGAGTCGAAGGTTTTTAAAACTCTCACCGCTCTCATCTATTCCCAAACTGTTTGATTAACCAAATAATGTGATTCAATTAAACAATCTTCCTTATCAATTATTATTCATAACAATTATCACAAATATATAAATACCAACCTGGAATATAAATTTTCCTTTTTTTGCGAAGCATCATTCGCATTGTTATCTAAGCCAAATCGTTTGGCTCTTTCGTCCTTTTTCCGTTTTTCCTCTTCACTGAAAATATCGATACCTGTGAGAAAAGCTTCACGCTTGTTCCCATGCTTGTTCGCCAATTGCTGAAATCTAAAATACAGATCTTCCGATTTCAATGCCGATGATGTATTATTGTTCATCGTATCGATAGTCATGTTAAATCGTTTGGCTCTCAGCGTTAGTTTTTCTTTTTCCAAATTTCTCTTGACGTCAACAATATCTTTGTTTTCAATTGCACTTTTTGTATTGTTGACATCTCTCACCTTGGAGTGTTTACTCAACTGAGCCTAAAATTAAAAAAAAAAAAAAAATTGTTTCCCCTCAGAAAATAAACAAGACACACAAAACAAAACAAAACAGTTAAATGTGAATTAGTTCAACTCTACATTTAAAATAAAAAATAAAAGTCTTACCTCGAAATCTTCGATTTTTGATTCAAAGTCCAAGTCCGGGTTACAAAAAAAGTCGTCAACTTCCATAGGCTCAACCATTTCAACCTCCATCTTTGCAAACGTTTGGTGCTATGTGCTATTCAATTTCGACTTTTGTAAGGTTAGAAATCCAAAAACAATTTTCGCAACATTTAATTATTCACTGCAACAGTTAAAATTCACTGAAACTTGAGTGCTGATGATTATGTAGGATAGTTCCTGCTATTATTATGTGATCTCTGAACAAAATTTTGAGAGGAACTACCGGCTTCAACAAGTCGTAAGCTTATCCCCCCACCATTCACACCCCAACTCACAAGTCACAATACTGATGCATTCTGCTTCTATATGTGAGAACGACTATATGTTTTCCATCCTTTTCATCAACAGAGAGACAATGCAACATGAATCAAAACAAAGTTGAATGGCATTCGATATTTTTATCAAAAAATGCAAACAATTATCTATATCCTTTATTTTTATATTTAAATTCACTGATCCAATTAAATAACGCAACAGTTGCTAATGGTGCGTTTTTTATTTGGACCGGTATATTTTAAAATTAAAATAAAACAATTTTTTGTATCCTGATGTATATACATAGTAACAATTGTATTTAGTTTTTTTAAAAGTTTGAAAAAAAATCATGAATTAGAAGCACTGTAGAAAAAAAATATTTGCACTGTTTCCATCAAGTTTAGCCTCGTTGCCTCGTTTTGTTTCAATTATTACTGAATTGTAATCAACTTATTTTCGTTTGACATTTCACATATGATACATATTTAAAATGTATAAAGCCATAACGAAAAATGAATCTGAAAAAATGATTGACCTGCTGAGTGTCGTTGATTAGATCATCATATTGAACTTGAATCGGGCTCGATTTCCAGACATCTAACTTGCACCGGTTCTCTCATATTCGAATTAAATTTCGATATAAAATAAATGAATACGGAAGGCAAAAAAATGACTAGTAATAAGTTTGTATTGTGTCACGCATATATGATATGTATGGAAATGCAAAAATATTTAGAATCAAATAAATGTATTGTTTCAGGCACAAGCCCGGAGCACGGGGTGCCAGATATGACGGTGATAAGCGACATCGACGAGACGGGGATCAACCGAAATCTGCAAGTTCGCTACAACAGGGACGAGATATATGTATCCTTTTGAATATGACTACATGGATGGAAGCTATATTAGCACAACCCAGTTACTTGTTTAGCGCGCACACGGGTCTCTTGTACTTGCATTCTTGCGAATTTTCATATTATTAAAATACAGAAAATGCACCCAATTTTTTTGCCATCAACATTTAAAATTGTTAAGTTTAATAATAAATGATATCAATGTCATGATGAAATCAATGTAATGTACATGTATCTTGTTAAGAAAATAAAGTGGGGCGTCGCTCCGGTTGGTTGGTTGGTCACCATGACGACCATCCCTAGTCAGCTGACGCTATCCTATACCTAAGCCATGCATTCTTTGTAAAAGTAACGACAATTTATATTGGTAGAATCAGAATGCATCTCGGATTTAATTACGCGCACCAGGTTCAAGGCTACTGGGAAATCTTACTAGGTCGACCTGTCGATAATCTTAACTTTTTTTAAGACTGATTGAATTTCTTTTCCGCACACATCAGGGCGTCGTCGTCACAAAGCTGTTTTTACTTAAACTGAATTTATTAAAGCGATGAATATTAGTCCGAAATGAAAGCGTTTATCTTGTTGATATTGAATATTTGGCAGTCATTAACTTTGAAATGCCCATCATTCAAATGACTTTGTACAAAAAATTGCATCTCCAAGAAAATGCAACGAGATTTTGTGCATGTTGAAGATTGACGGCATCAATTGTCTTTACCAGCAACTTCCTTATATTTGATGATGAACGCACAAAAGAGGTCGTCTAAAGAGTATCGTGATTGTCATATCATCATCATCATCGCATCATAAAGAGTCGTCAAGAAGAATGCATGATCCTCACGCACATCTTTCAACTTGGAGCATTTGATGATGAAAGTGCCTATTTGTATCTGCAAACAGATCATATGTATACCTATACATATACAAATATAGTTGCATTCAATTAAATCAAACTCAAATTGAAATAAGAAAGTTTCCTTTCTCTCTCTCTCTTTCTCTATTAGCATACATAATAATATTTATAAAATATATAAACAATGGTTAGATAAAATTGCAACCTTATTGCGACGTTTTTAATTACAAAGTTCGGTCAATACTGATGCTCTTATTGGTTTGAAGAGAAAACGGCACTCATCCCTCGCATTTGCGCTATGTAAAATCGCTCGTTGTAGTGGCATCCATGAGTCATTCTCCGACCAATT
Organism: Trissolcus japonicus; assembly: GCA_030522925.1. NCBI lineage: Eukaryota > Metazoa > Arthropoda > Insecta > Hymenoptera > Scelionidae > Trissolcus > Trissolcus japonicus. Next base: position 67,916 of record JAPYZS010000126.1, on the reverse strand, counting down.
CATTCACCCTAACAATATATGAGTGAATTTGTGTCACCGTATAAAATTATACAGGGGGTAGCTAGCGAAAGAGCATGCGACAAATTTGTTTCAACTTTTCAACAATTCATCACATGTTATATCATTTATATATATCTTTAGTATATTATCCTTAAGTACATTCTTTGATACTAGACTTATACAGGATCCATTCTAGTGGCTGTGAATCCATACAAAGAAGTCGACATCTATACTGTGGTAAGTTAACAAATTATATATATATATATATATATATATATATATAAGCAATATCGTGGACGATCTGATTTCAAGTCACGTGAACATTTGAATTTTCATACCATTTCATCAGAGCGTTGAACTCGATGGAATGAATAACTGCATTATGTCTGACGTTTATGTATCAGCACTTTTGCATACGCTCCGATATCATCTAATTAACAACAATTCAAAGAAAAGCGTCCCGAAAACTAATATATTTTAATAAATAGCCGATGGAAAGAAATCATGTGAAATAAATATATATTTATTTCTTTGATATTTCTTGATAATTTCATGATTTTGTTTGTGGAATACATAATTGCAAAGTCGGATGCAATAATCGGACTTGCGCTTGGAGGCCTTGTTTTCAAAATAAAAAAGTAACGAGAAAATTTTGGATCTCAATGTACTTTAAGTGGCAAAGTTTTTCTTTAGATCATAACAAACAATTTTACCATTATTTTATTTTGAATACATAACCTCCGAGCGCAAGTCCGGTTATTGCATCCGACTCTTCAATTGTTGATTACTCAAGGTGTATGAGTTGACAGTCATCAAGTTAGCCGGAAGTAGCGCGGCGACAGAATACTTAACGATTCGAATAACGCGAGGCATGCACCAGTTGTACGGCATTTTATCATTACCTCCTTTGATTAATTATTATTATTATTATTATTATTATCATTATTATTATTATTGTGTCTTAATAGTTATTATTAATTCATAGCAAAGAGCTCCGTATATAGTATATCATTATTCTTGAATCGATCGACTCATTTAATTGTAGTAGCAATGAATAGGTGGAATAAGAGTTGTAAACTCAAAAGAGAAGAAGAAGACGAAGAAGCGATGTTGAAACGCGGCGCGGCATGGCTCCTGATGGTAGTGAACGCCCCGGGTATTGATCGAAGCAGCGTGGCATTCGCAGTTAACTCACTTGTCATCATTTACTTCTCTCTCTCTTAACCGGGACACAATATTTGTTTGCAAACAATCATCTCAACAAAATTATTTACTTGATCGAGTTGATTGTACTGATGAATGAATGAAAGCTGAATAAGATGTAAACTTGGCGATTCAATAGATTTGAAATGTAATACAGTATGCTCGAACAAATTTTGAATTTTTTGTTTAATCACAGAGCTGTGTACAGAGAAAAAGACGGAAGGCGATGACGAGTTTGTCGCTTGGTGGTATACCTATCCCTATATGATGATAATAGTGAAAGAATCTGCATCAAATTGGTCTCAACTATTGTTTAACTATCAATTTTTTATTTGTTTTCAATGTAAAAACGCATGTTAGCATCATCAACTCATTTTGTAGTGACATACATAGCTGATATATTATAGCTGAATCATGCAACTTGATCTGATTGTCGAGCCGGGGTTAATCAAACCCAACTGTCATTTTGAACCAATCAGATTTGTCTCTCTTAAATTGTTCGCATGAGGCGTGATAATGTTAAAAATCGACAATCTAACGAGAATGACCCACTAAGGAAATAGGCCACTCAGTTTCCACCCCTTAGAATGTCGCCCAAGCGTTTTCACGCGCTACTCTCAAGAAGAGAGGAGGGCTCAAGCACATATATGTATGCAAAAACGCAATCAAGACAAAACGAGCCTCAAACACAATGCCATTCTTATATTACAACGAGCTTGTTAGTTTGAGCCTAATCCACTTTGAACCCTTTAACAAACCGCCGACGTTTATTTTATTTCATTTTTTGTTTGATAATTAAATCAAATCGAATATGCAAACTTTAATATTAAAAAAAAAAAAAAAAAAAGAAAGTCCTCTAAGTATGAATGTTTCGTTTTTATAGGAATACGTAAAACGATATCATGGAGAAAAGATGGGCGCATTAGAGCCGCATGTGTTTGCTTTGGCAGAAGCGGCGTACCATTCTTTGCAAGGCACCGATAGCAATCAGTCTTGTGTGATATCAGGCGAGAGTGGTGCTGGCAAAACGGAAACGACAAAATTCATTCTGCAGTATCTGTGCTCGGTGACGAACAACGTGGACACCTGGGTCGAGCAACAGATCCTCGAGGCCAACACCATCTTGGAAGCCTTTGGTAAGTATATAAGCGCGATGATACGCATAAACAAAAATATCCATGTATATATTAATTGTAGTGTTATTTTGTACAGGCAACGCGAAAACTGTACGAAACGACAACAGTTCACGTTTCGGTAAATTCATGCAGGTCTGTTTTGACAATAAATGGAACATCAAAGGCTGCATCATCCAGGACTATCTATTAGAGCAGAGCCGAATCACTTTTCAAAGTGCACAAGAGCGCAATTATCACGTATTTTATCAGCTCGTAGAGCACGCAAATCGAGATAAAGAATTTGCTGAGCAGTACAAACTCAAAGCCGCGAGCCACTACAAGTATCTGAACCAGTCAGGTTGCATTAAAATTGACGGTGTGTCGGAGACTAAAAAGTTTGATTCGCTCAGACTAGCTTTCAATGTTCTACAAGTGCCAGCGGAGATGTGCGAGGGCATTTTTCGAGTGCTCTCGGCCGTCCTATGGTTGGGCAATTTGAATTTTGAGGATGTTGACGGTGAGAAGTGTGTTTTGAGCAACCAAGACGCACAAATCATTTCAACTGTTGTTGCGCCGCTTTTGGGCCTCCAAGTTGAGGATCTAACGCGAGTCGTTCTAGAGAGGCAAATCAACGTTCGAGGCAATATCACAGAGATTCCACTCAAGGTTCAGGAAGCTCGTGAAAATCGACATGCCATGGCCAAAGCTTTGTATTCCAGAACCTTCACTTGGCTCATTAATCATATGAATAATTGTACCAACCCCGGCCAAGATATGTCTCGATTTTTGGGGGTCTTGGATATCTTTGGTTTTGAAAATTTCACTGTCAACAGTTTTGAGCAGCTTTGCATCAATTACACCAACGAAAAGCTCCACAAGTTTTTCAATCATTATGTCTTTGCATTGGAACAGGAACTGGTAAGTCAATATACTACATCTTTTTGTAATAAATCAGCCACACACATATTATGTATATATTTGTTGTTGTTTGTTTCAGTATCGGCAGGAAGAAATTCAATATTCACACATCACATTTACCGACAACACCCTGTGCCTCGAACTAATAGAAAAAGCACCGCGGTGCGTTCTCAAACTTTTGACCGAGCAGTGCCACATGCCTAAAGGTTCCGACTTGGCGTACATCAACAATTTACATTCCGAGTTTGAGACACACTGTTGCTACGTCAAAGGTGACGATCGAAGACAATGGGAAAAGGCTTTTGGTCTTAAACACTATGCCGGCTGCGTCAACTATGCCGTCGAGGGATTCGTCGAGAAAAACCGTGACGTTCAGCAGGATGTATTGTTTGATTTCATGTCGCGGAGCACGAACGAATTTGTACAAGAAATCAGCGTTTATCAGGACCTTCTGAGCTGTATGTTTGGTCGTACGAATAATGCAACGACGATGTCGCGTGGCACGTCCAAAGGCAAACCAACGCTTTGCGATTCCTTTAGGCATCAACTGCAAGCCCTGGTCGATGTCCTGCAAGCGACTACTCCCTGGTATGTGCGTTGCATCAAGCCTAATTCGGACAAGATAGCCAATCATTACGATGAGAAGCTGGTACTTGATCAGCTCAAGTACCTTGGCATGTTGGACATCATCCGGATTCGGAAAGAAGGATACCCGGTACACATCAAGTTCATTGAGTTCATCGAAAGGTACTATTGCCTAGTAAAGACAAGATCCCTGTCTGCCAAGGACCCAATCGAAGCCATCAACTTGATCATGCAGACAATGAACTTTCCAACTTCAGAATGGCAGATTGGCAAATCAAAGGTTTTTCTTCGAAGGTGCGTTCATGAACCCATCGAAGATGCCAGAAACAACCTCATTACAACAAACGCCATTGTTATACAAACAGTTTGGAGGGCATTTGTTTCTCGTCGGGGTAAGCAATCTTGTACTGCCTTGTCGTTGATTTATTGTTACGTTGCAGTCGATTAACGATACTCTCTCTTTCTCTCATTCAGAATATAAACGTATCAGAGATGCCACGCTAAAGATACAGCACGCGTATCGTGGATGGAAGCTGCGAATCTTGTTCATCCAAAAGCGAAGAGCCGCCATTGTGATACAATCTCATTTGCGGGGTGTTTTTGCCAGAGAAGTTGCCGTAGCGTTGCGCGAAATGAGACGCGTCGACGAGGAAATGAGAAAGAGGGAGCGCATCGAGCAAGAGAGGAAAGCCATCGAGGATAAACAAGCACTTGAGCAAAGTCAAAGGTGAATGTTACATATATATATATACATATTTTAGCTTTAGTTATTTATTTATTTATCAATACACTCGCGATAACATTTCATAAATGATGATGGCGGGTATAGTAATTGATACCCATCGCTCGTTGCAGCATCAATTTTAACGGCTTATTTGTCTTGTAGCACGCAATACAATGGTATTGTTGGAATGGAAACAGGGTAAGTGGAGAACACACGTGTCGTACACCATCGTGCTCATACCTCTGTTATTATAGTGTATATTATGCATAATGATTTTAAGAGTACACGATCAACTTGATGAATGAGACTAAATTATATTACAGAAAAGTGCAAGAGGAAATTGCAGCCTTGTCTCAAATAGCCGAGCAACTCAACTCAAAGATTCAGGCAACAACTGAGGTCCAATCGGTCGATCTTGACAATCTTTTTTCATTTTTGTCGGATGTCCAGTCTACCAAGAGCAATCAGATCCTCGAGGAGATTGGTGAGAAGATGAATGAGCTGGTCGAGGATCTAGATGTCGAGTTGGAGACAGTGATTCAAGAAGAGCTCAAACTAAAGGCATCAAAGTCGATTGAGTCCAAGATGGAGGAACGTGCAAAAGTGTTGGGTTCGAAGCAGCCAAGTCTTCCGGAACCGACGGAGCCACCGCCGCCACCTCCCCCTCCGCCGGTTATTATTATTAACAATACAGCAGCGGCCACGAATGGAGCCAAAAGACGGTCCAGGTTGGACATCAACGGGGAACCCATCTACGAGTCGGTCAAACCTCGAGAAGAAATAAACAGCCCATCAGTCACGATCAATGGCACCACTAATAATCACACGATGAACGGAAACGCCGTCGTCGTTACTGCCGCCGCCGCCGCCGCCGCCGCCGCCGCCGCAGCTAAGGAACCGTTGGAATCGCGAAACAATCACATTATTCAACCACCACAGCAATACGCACAAGAGTTGTTATTGTCGTCGCCGCAACCGCAACCGCAACCGCAGCCGCCATCGGGGCTACCAAAGGACCAACAACTACGCGATCAGCCAGAACGCGAACAAAGACGCAAGTTCCGAGTGGAGAAGAAGCTGATGGAACTAGAAGAGAAAAAGGAAGTCGCCGAGGGTGAAACAATGACTAATACTTATCATGATATCGTCGAGTTTGCGCAAAATTATTTCAACAGTCACGAGAGATCGCCGGAGGGCACAATTATGGCTACTCTCACGAGAAAGTCGCGGGGTAAAAGCATGGAGTTCGTGCCCAAGTATGAGATGGTCACCTATTACAAGGGATCGACCATTCCGAACTCGCACATTCATATGTACGATCCGGATAATGTTAATGTGGCTTGCTCTGTGTTCAGGGTGAGTATTATAACTATAAATAAGAATTGATTGTATGTAATAAAAGCGTTTTTTAAAAACAACTATTTTCCAGGACTTGTGCAAATATTTGCGAGGTGAGATGAAACCGGAACAAGAGATATCTGCCATCCAGACAATAATCGGATACGGAATCGAGCGAGAGGAATTGCGTGACGAAATTTTGGTTCAGTGCATGAGACAGGCGACCAATAATCCCAACTCCGAGTGGTCGGAACGAATTTGGCTCTTACTTTGCTTGGCCATAGTTGCCTTTCAACCGAGCAAACTCTTGTACAAGTATTTTATGTCTTTTTTGAAAAAGAACTTGGCATTGGAAGGCAAACTTCGTCAGTATGTGCAATGGTGCGTGGATAATTGCAAAAATACCAAGGTCTCGTGCAGGCAATTACCACCCTCGACGGTTGAAATTGCTGCCATGCGTAGATTAGGAACCATCGTATGTCGCTTCTTCTTCTTGGATGGTAGAACTAAAGCGATTGACGTCCATCCTACAGACACAGCTTCGGACGCAGTTGCAAAACTTGCTGAAAAGTTGGGTCTTAGGTCTCTCGAAGGTTGGGCCATATATCAGTGTCGGCCGGATGGCGAGGAACATGTCAGAGCTCACGATTATTTGTACGATGTCATAGCGGCGTGGGAGATGTAAGATTCATTTCAACAATTATCATGATAATAATAATGGTAATAATAATAATAATAATAATAATGATATATTTATTGCAGGAAACAATGCAAGTTGAACATGTCCCAGAGTGGTTTCTCAACACTCAGACGAGGCAACAATCCGACTCTCGGCAGTGGAGACAATAGATTCATCTTCAAAAGGAGATTGTTTCGAAATACACGAGAACTGTCACAGGACCCAGTGGAAGTCAACATGTTATATGCACAAGCTGTTTACAACATTGTCAAGGTAGACAAATGACATGCGTGGATATAAATATATATATATATATATATGTGTGTGTGTGTGTGTGTGTGTGTGTAATGTAAAAATAACTTTGAATGGGATTTCAGTGCGACAACTTTCCTGTATCGGAGAAAGTTGCCCTGCAGTTGGCCGGGTTGCAAGCTCAGGTGATGCTTGGAGACCCGAAAGACAACGATCGTCTCGACTACTATAGCGAAGTAGATACTTTTCTTCCCTACCGGATAAGTCGGGCCCGAGGTGACGACGTGTGGGTGCCGATAATCGCGCAGGCACATCGTGAATACGGAGCTGGACGTTCGGAGCTAACTGCCAAGGTGCTATATTTGTCGTGCGTGATGCAGTATCCGATGTACGGGACCACCATGTTCAACGTGACTTACCGAGGGTACTGGTCATACGGTAACGAGTTGATCCTTGGTATCCATAGCGAGGGATTCATGCTCATCAAACCGGAGGACAAATTTGTCCTAGTTGAGTACAACTATCATGACGTGGAGAGTATCATGCTGGACCCGAGCGATTCTTTCATCACGATATCGCTGTTACGTCATAATCCGGACAGTTCGCACAAGTGTTATGTGTTTGAGACCCATCAGAAAACAGAAATCGGAAGTTTGATTGTGAGTTACTGTCCCGCTCTTGCCGGTTGGATCACCGACAACGAAGTAACGACAAAGAAGGTCAAGGGCATGACCAACGAGGACAGGATTAGACTCTACCATAATTTGGTCAACTGTCGGAGAACGTTGGTCGATTCCGAGATTCTGCGCAAGCCGCAAGATACCGGCGGTGGTTTCATTCGAAACACATTACGCAGACTGTCCAAACACAGAATTGAAAAGTTAAGACAGGAGCACGGTGGCGGGGGCGGCGGCGGTGGCAACGCGACCGATCACGGTGAGACCTACAAAGGATTTCATTATGGCTACTGGGCATTTAGCAGACAGAACATCTCTCAGAGTTTGCTGAAGCTGCCGGATCCAGAGGAACAGGTTGCATTGTCAGTTTTCCAGTTGATTCTCCAGTACGCCGGCTTGGGACAGAACGGAGACACAGTGAGAAGGATAGAAGACGAGCACGTCAATCTGATCCAGACGGTGATGGACCGATGTATGAGAAAAGATGGTCTCCTCGGAGAACTTTATCTTCAACTGATCAAACAGACGACCGATCACCCAGACCCAAACAGTCGAGTCAATCTACGCCATTGGGCCCTCCTCTCTCTGGCCTGTTCGGTCATTCTCCCTCCGCAAAAAATCGTTAGAAAGTATTTGATTGCCCATCTGAAGAGATGTTCCAGTGATTATGTCACTGAGGAAGGAAAGTATGCGAGGTTCGCTGAAAAGTGTTTGTACAAAACGCAAGGCACTCGAAGGAGACAATGGCCACCAAGCAGGGAAGAAATAATGTGCACCATCAATCGAAGACCTATCTACGCTAGATTTCACTTCATGGACGGACAGTACCATGCGGTCGAATTCCATCCATCTGCCACTGCCAGGGATGTCATGGAAATCATCAAGGCAAAAATTGGTCTCGAACAATTTGCCAAAGGTCAATTCTTCACCATTTAAACTATTTCGTTAACTTGTGATGTTTATACTAATAAAAATTATCTTTATATACAGGATACGCCATCTATGAGGTTCTCGGCTCGTCTGACCGTTCGCTAGTCCCAGAGGAGAAAATTGCCGAGGTCATGTCCAAATGGGAGCGATACAGAGCTGCAAGTGCTGCTCAACAGCAGACAAACCAACAAACACAGAGGAAACACGCACATCACTTTTTCTTGTTCAAGAAACATCTGTTTCTCGATCAATACATGAATTTGGATGATCCCGTTGAAAAGGAGTTGTTGTATCATCAAGTTTTGCATGATTTGCGAGCTGACAGATTCCCTATTACCGAAAAGGAAGCTGTACGTGTATCATTCATATATATACATATATATATATATATATATCTCCTATATGTTGCTATAAGTTGTTAATTTTGCTTTCTCATCGCAGATGATGTTGACTGCTCTACAATCCCAACTCGAACTTGGTGACTGCCAAGATGTCGTTGGTGCTCAAGAATATCGTTCAATCGCCGGACATTGTTTACCATCGCGAATGGTCCCGGCTGTATGCATTGAAGGTGTGATACAACACCATCAGTCGGTCAGAGGCATGACTCCACCGGAAGCGAAGAAAGCCTTCCTCAATTTAATCCAATCGTGGCCCCTTCATAAAGCTACCATATTTGATGTTATGCAGTCATTTACATCCAACTGGCCGAGGGTTCTTTGGCTGGCCGTCGACCAAAAAGGCTTGCACCTTCTCGAGCATCGTTCCAGAAATGCTCTTTGTACTTACGAGTACAGCAGTATCTTGAGTTACAATCCTGCAGTCAACTGTCTAATGATAATTACTGGAACAAATAAAAAGCAGAGCAAAGTCATATTGACGACTTCTCAGGTACATCATCTTAACTTATCGCATATACATATCATAATTATTTGATTATTATTATTGACAACAACTGTTTTATCACATTGACACAGGCCTATCAGATAGCAAACTTGATTCGAGAATATACGGAGGTTTTGTTATTGCCACCGGAAGTATCGAAGCGGGACTCTGGGATCATGCAGCAAATTAATCAACAGCAAACGGCAGCGGCGCCGCTGCCGCCGCCGCCGCCGACAACGACGACGACGACGACAACTGGTAATCGGAAATCTCGACCAACGTCCGTGTTACAGCACAGGGGTGCCCCCATCATTCAATCGCAAGCAAGTTAAACGAATACAACAAGCATTGTACCGCCACAACGCGGAGTGGCCTAGATACTTTTATCTCTCTTCCAATCTATTTATCATAGTCTCTAGATATTGCGCCCGTGTAAATCATCAGAAAACAATCAACATCATCATTATACTATTTTGTTGTCGATTTCGATTCGAATTACGTGTAATGAAAAACCAAAGCCGAATATTTGTACATTATTATTATACATAATTACATATACCAAGAGTGTGCATGTGGCATTCGTTGCAATACATTGTAATACCAATGATGATCATTCAGGTGATTGTTTATTTCCGATAAAACTACCACATCAGTTTTGAATATTTTAATACGTAAATTTTCTATTCTACACATGTTGATGTTTAAAATATATTTTAAAATGTTGTAGTTTAAATCGGAAATAAAATAAATAACATTTAACATGGCTCCGAGCAATCACCTTAAGCAACATCGTTAATAAAATAACATAATGATGTGGCACACAATTTTATATAAAACAAATTGAGAGGTTTTTTTTTTTTTTTTTTTTTTTATTATTATTATTATTAAAGGACCTAATGCATTCTTAGCCATTGGAAATTCATATTTTTATTGACAAAAAGCATGGTTGCACATATTAAATTAAAAATAGTGTGAGTAATTTTTTGATATAATAAATTTGTGTGATTGTATAAAAATAATAATTCAAGTTTCAAGCTGTATGATAGATAGTTGAATATACCTCGTTATTTGTTGATAATTTTAACGAAGCGAAGGTTCAAAGAAAAATCATCATATGATTTAATGTACACGGTCGACTTCGTCTTGTATTTTTTTTTGTTTTGTCTGGGGAATTACCGCATGGTTGACACGAGTCCACATTTTTTTTCAACAGACTCACTATACTGTACAGAAAGAATATATTTTTCATCTTTTAGTCAAATATTTACTTAAATATAAAAAAAGAAAAAACTGTAACTTCCTTCCTTCCTCAGTCATTCTTTGATTTTTGTGTAGACAACAGTATTGTAAACCAAACTGGTGTTTTATGACTGATGAAATAACATTTTTATAAAAATTTAATATGCATTTATTATATTATCAATTCTTTGCTTCTACGATGAATAACTAAAGTTTGGTTTGAACACCCCTTCTTTACACAAAAATCAAAACTGATACAATGTTGATATATGCATTATTTCAAGTTAGAAAAATATTGTTCCTAATCAATTCATATGGTGCATGAAAAAAAGACTCGAAATGGCCATCCGTACAACCAAGGACAATTTGCTACTCCAGACTTAACAACTTCAGATACATGTAATTGTTGCATATGTGTGTCATACATTTGACAATCGTACGTTTGTTCACTTTTATAATTTTTTTTATAAATCAAAACTTTTTGGCTTACACTTAGTCAATGAAATTGATGTACTGCGTACAATAATGAAAAAAAAAGTTAATAAATTAACCTAATACGCGATTTCTGCCCAAAGTTGTTTTGTTACTACGGTGCGTTCAACAGTGAAAATCTTTGTCTGAACATTGTGCTAAACATAATATGAACAATAAAATTATTCCCAAACATATACAAAAAAATTTATAATTGGAAAAAATATGAAAATAATAATAAATAAATTTGGCAACATAAAAAATATTTCGTTTTTGGCAGAAATGTTGTGTTCAATAATTTAATAAAATTATGAAAAATCGATTTTATAAGACAATTTTATATGAACTTGACATTTCATATGTTTATTAAACAATTTTGTAATGATTATTACAATAAAGGTTGTAAGCTGGAATAAACAAAAAATTCTCAACTTAACAATACAATGTGAGAAGAATAATTATTTATAGCGCTAAAAACTGTTGGAACAACTTGACGGTACGCACAAAATTTTTCTCTTACAAAACGAGCAATCAATGTTTTGTACGCGCCTTTTTTTATAATAAAAAAAGAAACAGACTGACTCTATGCCATTTTATAACTTTTATTATTTTTTTTTAATAATTCATCTTTATGTGGGGTTTTTTACTTGCTTGTAAATAAACAAATTGTAATTAAAATAATTATAAGAGGAGATGATATAGAATTGCAACGGATGAAACAATCTGATGGATATCGGAAGTTGTGGTGCATGATAAAGGTGAAAATAGAATGTGTAGTAGAAGAGGATATAAAGATGAACTGTGATCTGCGTTGAGTGTTCTTCAGTCACCGAAATAAACAAAAATAAAATAATAATGCGTGCGCGGAAGTAGTGTTAAATGAGTTGACGAAAAAAATAAGAGGAAATAAAAAAAATTAATGATGGATGTCTCATGATAAGCCGCCGTTACTAAAATGTTTCGTATAATATAAGCTGTAAGTTACAAGTTACAGGAGCGCGTTTATAGCTTTTAGAACAGGAATAAATTATTGTTTGACAATGTTTATGGAATAAATTAAATAAATATCCCAATTTCAATGATCTGTATATAATATATAATATACCATACGTATACGTATACGTATGGTATACAACTGTGTGTACAACATGCAGATATATACTCAGATACAAGATAAATACATAATTCATATACACAACACACATGTCATGAATATTAAACTCGCGAATTCTATTATACCTCTAAAGCGACACAATAAAAAAATAATATTCTATTGCAAGAATTCTTTGTCTCTATTCTTTGACTGCCAACAAACTGTTGAGAATAATATACATACTTGATTTTGTATATATATACGCATCGTGATGAATCTCTCAAACATATCAAGAATATTGTTCTCCACCTTATATTAATTTTATTATTATCATTTCTTTTGTTTAAAAAGCCTATATCGCTATAAATAACAAAGATTATATTTTTTTGTTTGTTGATTGAAAAGCAAATTATAACGCGCGCACTGTGCGTCGACGGCGGCGCGCCTAGGGTATAAACTCTAGGAACTTTCGTTGATATAACACTTGAGATTTCATTTCGGTAACAGTTGGTATCTGTTGTTGCGGCATAACCTCCAAATATTTCGAGGCCCTAAGATTACCATACATGTTTTTCTGGATAATTGAATATTAAATACATCATCACGCACTTAAATAGTGAAATTGTTGATTCTGTGATTTGGCAAGGCTTCGCAATGTCTTACAAGCTGATTGCAAAAACGGGCAACCCTCCTGTTGGTAAGAAAGCATTTGGCGCAAGCACACGTGTTGCAAGTTGACTTTTATTACTTTTAATTATATTCATATCAAGTTGTTAATTATTGAATCGGCGTATATTGTCGATCGTCATAAATATACTTTTGAAACCGCTATGAAAATGCACTATTTATCATAAATAAAATAAATAAAATTTTGTATGTCCAGGTGCTCTGATGTTGACAGGGCTGATGCGTGAGGAAAAAAAGACAAACATTGAGATAAATTGGTCAGGGGACTTGAAAAATTGTTCTAACGTACAGCTGATGACAAAGGACGGCAGCACTGTGATTGGCAACAGTGAGAACGAAATAGCTCGATTTTTTGCAAGGAATGTTCACCAAGCTTTATATGGTATGTGTATATAAAAACGTGAAACATAGATGTGAAATATATATAAATTCGTCTAGTAAGGGTGTTGAAAAGAAACCTCACACATTTGCAGGTGGTAACGATCCCCTGGAACGAACCGAAGTTGACAGCTGGTTGACATTTGCCATAGGACACGTTACAGCAACGAAAATATCCGAGACAACTTTGGATTACCTGAATTCAGCTTTGGCATTAAAAACTTGGCTAGTTGCAAATCATTTGACTATTGCTGACATTCGTGTATTTTCTGCCCTATATTACAAACAGGATGTAGTATCAGAGAACAAGTATCCCAACATTGTAAGATGGATAAAGCATATGGAAGCTCAGCCTTCGTTTGCCAAGATTGCTGGCTTGGTTGGCAGAGAAAGCAACAACAAGGAATATGTACATGACCAGAGTAAAGAAAAAAGGGTTAACAAGAAAGATTCTGTCAAAAGGAAACAAGAGGGCAATTTTATTGATCTGCCCGGAGCTGAGATGGGAAAAGTATGTTAAAAATATAGTAACTGATTGGTTTCCTAATTAATTAATTGGATAAAAGTTGGTGACTTTTTTTTTTATTTTTATAGATGGTTGTCAGATTTCCTCCCGAAGCTAGTGGTTATCTACATATTGGCCACGCAAAAGCAGCACTCCTTAATCAGTACTACGCAGAGGCATTCAAAGGAAAACTAATAATGCGATTTGACGACACGAATCCAGCGAAAGAAAATGTTGAATTTGAGAAAGCGATTCTCGAAGATCTTGAGATGCTGCAGATTAAACCAGACGTGTTTTCACATTCATCCGATCATTTCGACCTAATGCTCAAATACTGCGAGAAACTAATCAAGGATGGGAAGGCTTACGTTGATGACACACCTGCAGAAGCTATGAAGGAGCAGAGGGAACAAAAGTTGCCTTCCACCAATCGTGATAGATGTACATTTTATCATTCCTATAATTATATTTATCGTTTCATCGTTATATCACGTTATATTCATCATTATAATTATTATTATTTATTTATCAGCTGTTGAAGACAATTTGAAAATGTGGGAGGAGATGAAAAAAGGTACAGCAAAAGGTCAGCAGTGCTGCGTGAGAGCAAAAATTGATTACCAGTCTGCGAATGGCTGTATGAGAGATCCAACCATCTATAGATGCAAGTGTGAACCGCATCCGAAAACTGGAACAAGATACAAGTAATTTTTATTGTTAATTCAATAATTTAAATCAAACACTTACATTTTGTTCAACTAATATTAATTTCAGGGTTTATCCAACTTATGATTTCGCCTGTCCAATTGTCGATGCGATAGAAGGAGTGACTCACACGCTAAGAACAACAGAGTATCATGACCGAGACCCTCAATTTTATTGGTTCATTGAAGCCCTTGGTCTCAACCGTCCCTACATTTGGGCATATTCTCGACTCAACATGACCCACACTGTACTCTCGAAACGAAAACTCACATGGTTTGTATCAGAAGGACTTGTGGATGGTTGGGACGACCCTCGATTCCCAACTGTGCGAGGAATTTTGCGTCGCGGAATGACGGTTGCCGGACTCAAGGAATTTATCATTGCCCAAGGAAGTTCCAAATCAGTCGTTTTCATGGAATGGGACAAGATTTGGGCGTTCAATAAAAAAGTCATCGATCCTGTTGCCGTCAGGTGTGATAGCTCGTTACAAACAATGTTATTTATTAAAAGAAAGTGTTTCTTTTATCGAAACTAGAAAAATGTTCCAACTTCGAAAATATATAATTTTTTTGTCAATTTCTAGGTACACTGCAATTGGCGTTGATAAAGTTCCAGTGACAGTTGCAAATGCAAAAGCCGAATGGCTTACTGTGCAAAACCACCCTAAAGACAAGGCCCTTGGTATGAAGCAAGTTTTGGTCGGGCCAAATGTTGAAATTGAACGCGATGACGCAAACATTTTAAAAGTCAACGAGAACGCAACATTCATAAACTGGGGAAATCTGTTAATTAAAAAGATTGAACGCAAAGACGATAAGATCGTGTCTGTCTCAGCTGTAACAAATCTAGACGACAAAAACTTTAAAAATACGCCAAAAATTTCTTGGGTCTGTTCGCCACAGCAAGTCAACGAAAAAGACCGTCAACTGATCCCGTGCGTTATGACCTACTTTGATCACATTATAAGCAAAGCCGTTTTGGCCAAGGATGACGATTTCAAGGATTTCGTCGCTAAAAATACCAGGGTTCTTATTAATATAAAACACTTATTTTTATTATTAACATTATTCATATTATTATTCAATTGTTGTTGATATTATTTAATTTTTATTTGATGTAGAGAGAAGAAATAATGCTTGGAGAATGCGAGTTGTCTCGAGTCAAGAAAGGAGAGATCATTCAAATCCTGAGGAAAGGATTCTTTCGTTGCGACGTTCCGTTTGCGCCTACAAGTTCTTTTTCAGGTCGGGAACAACCGCTGATTTTGTTCCATATCCCTGATGGACATTCAAACACTCCAACTAGCAGTGCAAGCGAAGAGAAAAGTACCACTAAGGCACCGGTAAGTCAAGTGTACAATAAAATTAATTGATTATGAATTTTGCTATTGAGTCAATTACATGTTTCATATTCAAAACTAAATGATTTATCAATTCAAGCTATCAATCTTTTTTTTTTAAATTCAAAAAATAAGATCGTATTTTCATCATGCACTATAGACTTGATCTGTTCCCCCACTCCCCACACTTGTTCCCTTCCACCCAATAATGGCATGCGACTGACATTCGATTTGAAAGTAAAATACAGTCAACGTGGCTTACCATTACTATACATATGTCATAACATTGTGGCACACCGTTTTACAAGGAAAACTTGAATGTAAGATTGTTTTGAATCACGATTTATATTTTTACTTATTTTGTTTTATTATTAATGGTAAGGCTGATTTGCACACATAAATTTCCGAAAAACTTTGCATTTTCTGTCAAATAACATTCCTTATAGAGTTTGTAGTTCAATTTAGCGTCCAAATGTAGAGATTTTGAATATAAAATAACATCACAATTGAATCAATTATTATTGAAAGAAATGCGTTGAGATTGCAGTATCGGTTCCTGAAAGAGGCTTAACTTGAAGTGCAGGGTTTCTAATTTATAATTGGACCTATAATTGGACATAATTTGCCATTCTGTTACTGTTTACGTTATTACGTTTACGTTATTGTTAAAGTTATTATCAAACAATTACTTATATTCGATTTATTATTTGATAAATGCATATTCATTTTTGTTTGTTTGTTCTTTTTTTTCATATTAAAAAATAAATCAAGTTGAACAATAGTAACTTTAAAATTGTTTTTTTTTTTTTTTTTTCAGTACATCACAAAATCAGCTCCAGACTCAAAAGCTGTCGAAGTACATGAGAAAATAGTTAGCCAGGGCAACAAGATCAGAGACCTAAAATCTAAAAAAGCAGACAAGACTACAATTGAACCAGAAGTCAAAACACTTCTAGCCCTTAAAGTTGAATACAAAACCATAACTGGATCCGACTGGACACCATCGACGAACTTGAAATCAGTAGCAGCACCTGCATTGCCTTCAGCAGATCCATCCAAACTTTGTGAAAAAATAGCAGAACAAGGAAATAAAGTTCGAGAATTGAAATCAAAAAAAGCAGATAAAGCTTCTGTAGAGAGTGAAGTAAAATGTCTGTTGGCTCTGAAGGCTGAATACAAAAATCTCACAGGTGCTGACTGGAAACCAGAAGTTGAACCTGTTGCAAAGAAAGCAGCAGTAGAGCCGCAATCTGGTGATAGTAGCAAACTTAGTCAACAAATAGTAGAACAAGGAAATAAAGTTCGAGAATTGAAATCAAAAAAAGCAGATAAGGCTTCTGTAGAGACTGAAGTGAAATGTCTGTTGGCTCTAAAGGCTGAGTTCAAAAGTTTAACTGGTAGTGAATGGAAACCAGAAGTTGAACCTGTTGCAAAGAAAGCAGCTGTAGAGCCGCAATCTGGTGACAGCAGCAAACTTAGTCAACAAATAGTAGAACAAGGAAATAAAGTTCGAGAATTGAAATCAAAAAAAGCAGATAAGGCTTCTGTAGAGACTGAAGTAAAAACTCTTTTGGCTCTAAAAGCTGAGTTCAAAAGTTTAACTGGTAGTGAATGGAAGCCATCAGCTAGTGACAATTCAGCTAAAATGTCGACAGTTGGTAGTCCAGTGGTTGCAGAACAAAATAATAAAATAGTTGAACAAGGAAACAAAATTCGCAAATTGAAATCAGAAAAAGCAAACAAAACAACGATTGAAGCTGAAGTGAAGGTGCTGTTGGCTTTAAAAGCGGAATACAAAAGTTTAACTGGAAGTGATTGGACACCTGCTGGTACTTCTGTTTCGGTGACAAATTCATCTGATAAAGAAAAAGTACGCTCTTAAAACTAAATAAATTAAAAATTTGGCAAATATTTGATGGCATTATATTAATGGTATTTTTCAGGGCTCAGAAAATAAAGCGGCGAAAATAGGAAAAGCAGGCAAAAAAGTTCAGGCTGAATGTGAAAAAAGGGAGTTGGATATTAACACAAAAACCGGAACGCGACTTGGTCTGGAGGTAAAAAAGAATGAGAACCTTGCTGATTGGTATTCTCAGGTGATAACCAAAGGAGAAATGATCGAGTATTACGACGTCAGTGGTTGCTACGTTTTACGTCCTTGGAGTTTCTCGATCTGGGAAAGCATCAAAGACTTTTTCGACAAGGAAATCAAAAAACTCGGAGTTCAAAATTGCTACTTTCCTATCTTTGTGAGTCGCAGTGCTCTTGAGAGAGAGAAAGAACACATTGCTGATTTCGCTCCGGAAGTGGCCTGGGTTACCAAGAGTGGTGATTCTGATTTGGCTGAACACATTGCGATTAGACCAACCTCAGAAACTGTCATGTACCCTGCATACGCAAAGTGGATCAAATCTCACCGTGATTTACCTTTAAAATTAAATCAATGGAACAATGTTGTGGTGAGCTCACAAACAATTTTTAAATAATTTCAATCTGTCAACTATGAAGAAACGAGAGCATTATTTCACACTTTGCAATTTTCAGAGATGGGAATTCAAACATCCTCAGCCTTTCCTGCGTACTCGCGAATTCCTCTGGCAAGAAGGTCACACAGCCTTTGCTACGAAAGCCGAAGCTGACGAAGAGGTGCTGCAGATTTTGGATCTGTACAGACGAATTTACGAAGAGTATCTTGCTATCCCTGTGGTGCCGGGTCGCAAGTCTGAAAAGGAAAAGTTTGCCGGTGGTGATTACACCACGACTGTTGAGGCATTCGTTTCGGCCAGTGGCCGTGGTATTCAGGGTGCAACCAGTCATCATTTGGGTCAAAATTTTTCAAAAATGTTTGACATTCAGATCGATAGCGCAGCTGATGATACAAATCGGGATAAATCTTACGTCTATCAGAACTCTTGGGGTCTTACTACCAGGACTATCGGAGTCATGATAATGGTAAGATTGATTATATTATTTTTCTTTGACTTTAATCTCCCTTTTTTGATGATGGTTTGTAATTGAATTAGGTCCATGGAGACGATAAAGGTTTGGTACTTCCACCAAAAGTTGCGGCTCTCCAAGTCATAATTGTCCCCTGCGGCATCACAGCTTCCACCAGTCAACAACAACGAGACACCCTCATGATGGAATGTGCGAAATTGGAAAATGAGCTCAAAGCCGACCAAGAGCTGCGAGTGAAGGGCGACTACAGGGACAACTACAGTCCGGGCTGGAAGTTCAACCACTGGGAATTGAAAGGTGTCCCAGTTAGATTAGAGTTGGGTCCCAAGGATCTGGCCAAAAATCAAATCACCCTTGTTAGAAGGGACAACGGAGAGAGACTAACTACTGCCAGGAAAGATGCATCATCTGCGATTAACAATTTACTTGTTCAAATTCAGAACAACCTCTTCAACAAGTATGATATAATAAGTTGTCTTTTTATAGTCTTCCATCAATTTTATTTATTCTTTCTATAATCAAAGCAATATGATTTATTATTATTTAGAGCAAAAACTGATTTGGACGAGCACATTAAGATTACCAACAATTGGGAAAACTTTTGCGATCAATTGGAGAACAAAAATTTGCTTCTTGCTCCATTCTGTGGTGATACTAATTGTGAGGATAATATTAAACGTGACAGTGCAAGGTATTTTAAAAAGTTTTAATATATTTGACGTATTTCTGATGATGAAAATACACAAATATGTATATGTGTTTGTTTGAAATTTCAGAAAAGACGCAACAGATCCAACGGCTCCTTCTATGGGAGCCAAGAGCTTGTGCGTCCCCTTCAAACAGCCGCAAAATGCACAAAAAGTGGAAACTCTTAAGTGCATCCATACCGAATGCAACAGGAAGCCACAAAACTACGTTCTGTTTGGACGTAGTTACTAGACCATAGCAAAAGCTATTTATCTATTAGATACATTCTATACATTATATGTATGTGTTCTATTACGACTATTTTGTGGTGTATACAAAATTATTGTTTCAAAATAACATTTTCATGTACATGTAAGTTACTTATCCTTACTAATATATATATATATATATATGTATGCTGGCAAAACAATTGTTTCGTCATTATTACTACGTGATGAGCAACGGTCTAGGAATTCATTGTTGCACAAAAATGTCCAATGGTTGTTTTATTTATAAATTTTATTTGCCATGACATTTTAAATGATACTGGACACATTTTACAATGCACATGTCAAATCAATAATACAATAACACGATAATGGACATTTTTGAACGCTCTGTTGCTCTGGTTTGGCTTAGACTAAAAACCGATAACCAAAGCAACAAATTTAAAAGCCATTATATAATATAATATACCTATGTATGTATATGTATAATGTAAAATAATCAGTCGTCAATTGCTTTATGAGTCTAGTATTTAAATGTTAGTTTTTTAATCTGATGTACAGGATCCGTTGTCAAGAAAAATAAAAATAAATGGTTGGTTATGATAATTTTGTTGAGCATATAGAAATATTTTATACTGTTATTTTGTTATTTCGCGCTGATAGATCGAGCGCTACTGTTTGCAGAATCATCAGATATTGGTGGTCCAGCGCGATAAACTCTCGGTTGAAGAGGCAGCGGAAGCATATTTTCTGGCAAAGGGGGCAGAACGTTTCTCCGAAAATGAGCGCAAATGTTGCCTATTGGTTGATAATAGGCCACTACAATAATCTTGCCACTTCTGCTACGAGCTTTACCTACTCCAAAAAATTGAGTGTTCCTCCAGACCATTTGTGTAAAGTGACCTGTAAAAGAAAAAATAAAAGCTGAAATATAATTATTATAGAGATCCTTTCAAAAGCTTTATAATACGGGTAATGAAAAACGAGGGATTAAAATACGCTGGTTCAAACAATTGGAATAATAAAATAAGAATAAGCAAATTAGTAAAACAAGATATAAAAAAATTAGACTGGGCTCAACCGGGATTTGAACCCGGGACCTCTCGCACCCAAAGCGAGAATCATACCCCTAGACCATTGAGCCAGTGAAGCACAGGCGTGTATATAGTTGGTTTGAGTTAGGCAAATAAGATGTTTCGGCACCTGCGTTAATGTTGGCATGAATGTTGGCAGGCTCTTTGAAGAAGTCGTACTGTTTGACAGCAGAATACCAGTATGCTGAGACGTCTTGTCCGGTGACATCATCGAGTTCACTGAGACTGCCAGTGCCGGGTTTACAGTAGAGATTTTGTCCAACAGTTCGATCATTACGATAATAAAAGACGTTTGTGTGCGCTAAATGGTTTGCCCAAGTTTGCGCATACTCGCAGAGCTATTACAACACATTTTATTTGCATATATATCATCTACAATATAATGTATAAAATTATGTGTGTAATATATATATATATATATAATTTTATTCCTACCTGAGGTGACATGGTGAGGGGTGTGACATTGTGCCGCTGCCGATAAACGTTATGCCAACACAAACATTCTGTTATGAATTCGCTGTCGAGCCAGTCCGTTTCAAATTCGTTGCTATTGTGCGTTATGCTTATTGGCCTTGTTATCAAAATCTGAAAAAAATAAGCCATACAAAATTAATATAACTAATAGTTTAAATTAATATATAAATAAATGGTCCGAATCGCCTCGAAGTGCAACTCTTTGAGAAAATAATATCAAGATGATCGCGCGCACCAATAAATCTTTACAATAACATTTTTCACTTCATCCCTGTGTCCACATCAATGATGTGAAACCATTAAATCTTTACACCCCCAGCATTTAATCGTCTGTGCTTTTCGAAAATTGCTATTCGAAACTGTTTGCTTTTCGTTTGTTTTTTTCGGTGCCTTTTTTATATAACGGATATACAGCTGGGTTCAAGTCGTCATGAATTTTGGAATATAGACGTTGGTTGATAAACTGACGTGAAATTGGTATACAAAAAAAGCACACACTGCATCAATAACGCGGATTAAAGAGAAAGAAAGAGCCGACAAATAAATAAACGTCGACGAATTGAAGGCATCATGGTGGAAGTTTCGGATGAAAGTTTGACAGAGCCAAACAAATTGTCGAAAGAAGAAGCATTAAAAAAAGATGCCAAGGAAACTATAATTGAGGTTGAAATCACCGACGAGATGAATTGCCCCGAACAACCACCAGTAGTAAGAATAAAAACGAAATAAAATGAAACAAAATCAAACTTTTGGTTTGATAATTAAAAGAATTATTGTTATACATAGAAAAAGCATGTTTGTGAGAGTATCAATATAACATTGACAAAACTGCGACCGGAAGCACCGCCATTTTTGCCCGAGAAAATAATGACGTTAATGAAGGGCCATCAAGAGGTGGTGGCTGATTTAATAATCGACTCGCCGATTGATCAAAAGGAGGAGTGTTACTTTACGGATGTCAATTTGCCGCAATCGGGGCAAATTGCTAACGAGAATAACATTGACATTCAACACTTGAGGGAACCTGATAAGAAGGAAATCGGACTAAAACCTTTCAGTTTGGTTTCTAATGTCAGTAGGTCAACGAGAAAATCACAGGTACTTAGACAGATTATTCAGAAAATGATAACAAAATAATATATATATACAATTTAAGAATATTATATACATAGGCAAGTGAAATTGAAAACAAAAGTGCTGGTAAAGAGGGCGGCAGCGGCGCATCACCACCCGGACCACTTGCTGCAACAGAAAGCAGACGTTTGCAAAGCACAATAGCTCGGTACCTCCAAGATAATCCGAAACAAGTGGCAGTGAAAATTTTCATATCCCTCACTGTAATCATCGTCCTCTTAGCGTTTATAATTCTACGTTTGTTCTGATTAATATTATAAACAAATACTACATGATGAAGGTTTTGCCTGGACAAGGATCGCTTTCAGATGAATTTCAAGTGATACGAGTCAACATTTGGTCAGTCTTAAGGATGCACGCATCATTTAAGATCGATTTATTAAGTGCATCCTTATTACATCTCAGAACATATATAGATCGACAACATTTCCTGTCTTTGTTGAGTTGAAAACAAAAAAATAAGCATACACGGGCACAAACAAAAATGTATTACTTTTGTTTATTTAAGATGATGGTTTTTGTAGTGTGTGTCTGTGATGATTGAATAAAAATAAATTGGTGACAAAAATATTGAATTGAAAATAATGGTAAAGATATATTAGTGTACTAAACCTTGTGCAGAAGTCTCGGTCGATTATCAAGTTGCTCAATGTTTTGATTGTTTGCAGTTGAAGGCATTTCGTAGTTTGTGCTGGGCTTGCACATCTTCGACTGTCCCACTTTTTTCCTCAAATTTTCTAATGCCTCTGCCTCTTCCCTCTTGCGCGAGGGTGGCTGTTCCGGTGCGGGCAAATGCACAAAGTTAATCGTGCCCCATGATGTTTCCTGCAATCAGACGAATAATCAACGTGCCATTTATGGCCATAGTAATTGGAAAACACTTGCATTTCAATAAGCGAGTCAAATTTTAAATCTCATAAGTTATAACTTGGATCAAATTGACAACTGATGATGATTTGTTCAAAATGTACTCATCATCCATTCATGTCTATTATGTGTATAACAAATGAATCAACGATTCAAGTTTGTCAAAATCGAGGGATTGAGATAATCGTATACCTTATTGTTGTGATGATGTGGACTGTTATTTAAATTGTTGTCAACAGCTTGACTGAGCAGTCGACGACTCGCTGGTAACCTTTTTCGATTGATAATTTCTTTTTGAATGGCGTACTCAACAAAATAACTCTCCATCTCGTTATCGTCACGTTGCGATTCCGATAAAAGCTCCGCGATCTCGTCCATTTCGTCATTTATTTCGCAAAGCTCCATCGCAAGTGATCGCAGCAGCTGGCGGCACACTACTAAAAGCTTCAGCCTGCTGCTCAAATCACCCCACCCCATCCCACCCCTACCTCCTACTCGAAAGCTTTTCACTCAATATATATGTCATACAAACCAAATATCAATTATATATATATCAGACAGATCGTCCTTAGTTTCAACAAATTCAACATTTTATATATATATATATATATATATATATATATTCAATCGTACAAAAATAATTATGTACATATATTTTTAGTGCCGATACACCGTAAAAACTACTGAATCAATCCAAATTCCCTTTTCACGTGCGTATTTTTCTATATTCATTGGAATAACGTATAGGCCATGTCATATCCTAACTTCCAAAATTGAAAAACCATTTTTTTTTTACTGAAAAATGTTAAATAATTTATATGATTAAAATTATCTTTTTCTTAATTATGAAATTATTTTTGTAACAGATTTTCCTTTTTTCCAATAGAGATGATCCAAATTATTTGGTTTTGTTATACTTATATGGAAATGTGTCGTTATGATATATTGAATACTTGTTAATCATTCTTATAATTAATGATGAAAGAGAAACATTTTTCTCTACATATAATAAATAATGTATAAATTTCTTCTAAACAAGTAACTTTTAATATTGAATTCAATATTATTGATAAAAACAGTAAGGAAGGATACCAATATAAGAAATACACGAAAAAAAATTTATATAAAGTATCCGGGATTTGAGCTAGCATAAATATAAGTCTTTTATTGAGTCTCGTAAATAAAGCGAAAAAATAATTGTTATCTTGTTGTTTCTGACACACGTATAGTTCATAATACCGCCGTCGTCACTGTACAATAGACGCTTGCGTGCGCGCGCCACCACCTTACATATGAACGGAGCATAAAATACAATTTTTAGTTGTGAAATCTGTGAAATTCAAAATACTACAGAAAAATTTGCATCATTATATAAACTGAGTTGCCATAATAATGAATGATCAAAACTAATAATAATAAAAAATTCGAAACGAATCATAAAAGCTGATATAATATAAGGAATGAATGAGAGTTGCGTGCGCATCATTCTCGGCGTCGACGACGACGTCCTTGAGTAGATGTCGCTGAGCGTGTCGTTGACTGTGTGTCCATTATACCCAAGTTTCAATATCGTGAAATCGTTGCCAGCCGAGACCGTCGGATCGCCGGGACGAACGCTCACGTGGAAGCTTCCATCAGGACCGAGGCTAATTGACGGGTAATCTTACGTGGGTGGTGCCACCCGGATGATTCGCGTTCGCACACCCGCCGGCCCAAATAACGGTGGCGCAGCGCACCCGCATTTCGTGTGTGTGTGTGTGTATATCTGTGGGTGTGTGTATGTTTGTGTGTGTGTGTGGGGGGGGGGGCGTGTGTGGGTGTGTGTTGTGTGTATGTATCGCCCTCGCAGCCGATGTCCGGGTGATATTGAGGATGCTTGATGGCAAGCCCCACCTGTGACGCGCTGTCTTTGTGTGCTAGCGCGCACGCCAATTCCATGCTTGTATGTGTGGCCGAAGCGATGAGAGTTCGATGTCTGTTTGTATGTGTGAGTGCGTGCATGAGCGCTGTGAGAATGTTTGAGGGACACGGATGTTTCATGATGTGATGTCCCATCAGTGAGACCAATTCGAGCATAATATTTTGTTGTTGTATTTGTTGATACAAACTTTGTCAAGTTGCAAAGATCGATTGACATCGAGTGCACAAAGTTAAAGCCGAGACAACAACGCCAAGCTCTGTCATTCGTGTACGTCACTTTCACCGATCCCGATCATAGTAAATTCCAACCATTGTTATTTCACCAACTTGTTTATCAAACAATTCAGGAAATGTCTCAGCAATAAATGACAACAATTAAAGTTGCTCAAAAAAATCAATTTTAATTTGAGATTCAAGATTTAAGTTTTGGGTTCATCAGACGCAATAAAACATTGATTGTTTTTATTTAAAACATGTGCGTCATGCATGAGCATGGCTCTTTTAAAACTTGCAACAAAGTAAAATTATGTTTTATAAATGATGCGGATTCTTTCAACTAACAAGCTCATAAAATGACTGGGCAAATTTGTTCAAAAAATCAAAGTGGACATAAAAACATTGAACTAAAATAATTCCAAGATATCGCATTTTGAATGACTAATCAATTAATAATATAAAAGTATATGTTTATAATAATGAAATCTGTATAGGTTGTGAATACACGCGTTACGCTGATGGCTTTACGACGAAATACTTTTATCAGTGATAGTGAGTTATATCGAGACAGAGATATCCGGCCCTGCCTCTCGTCAAAACTCACTTTAATGAATGAATCAATCTGCCTCTTCATCTGCCAATTGGACCTTTGCATTGAAAATGAATTCCGTGATTTTTGCTTGTGTCAAATTCGCAGCTTCATGTATGCATTGTAAAACAGAATTTCAAATATTTATTTATTTAATCACCCTTAACTATCTATCAGCAAACTGCAATTCATTTTCTTATGTCTGATAAAACAAAAATGAATAAAAATAATAAGTATGAAAATAATAATAATAATAATGATAATAATAATAATAATAATAATAATAATAATAATAATAATAATGAATGTTGATTAAAATCAGCAATTGTAACGAAATGAATTTGGTTGGTTGCTGAAAGAGAATTTGAGATTGTAAGCGAAATGAATAACAATGATAATTGCGATAGACGTATAAAGTTGAATTAAAGAGCTATAAGTAAATAGTTTGAAAGTGAAGATGAGGGCAAGTTGGAGATAAAGTGCGTTGGCATCACTGTCGGTCGATCCTAGGGCCAAGGGCTTGCCTATCAGTATGCACATCACCTCATCGTCACTCACTCATTTCAAACTGTCTCGTTTTATTCATTTCAATTTTCATCATTTCCACTCATATATTTATCTTAATTTGTATTTTCACCTTGATTTGAAGTGAAATTTGAATAATTTCTCGACAGACATTGATAAACACTGATATAGCATCTTTTACATAATGACGAGCCACGATTGAGGAAGCAACGTTAATTATGTAATTCGATCGGTCTATCATGGATCTATTACTACAATTAATGAATGTTGATTCTTATATTTTGATGACAATGATACATTGAATTTAATGTTTACAGGTCAATATGTCTACCCGGGTTACAGCCCAAAGGCCAAATGGCACGCAGGGGAAAATATGCCAGTTCAAATTGGTACTACTAGGCGAATCCGCCGTGGGCAAATCCAGTTTGGTACTAAGGTTCGTCAAGGGTCAATTCCACGAGTACCAAGAGAGTACAATAGGAGGTACTTGAATTAACAAAGATATATATTTAAATGTAAATGATCAAAATAGAAGAATCAATCTTCTCTGTATCGCTAGATTGATTTTGAAAGCTTTATCTTAACAATAATAAGCGTCCAAGAATATGTTTGAGATTAGAGAGCAATGCAAATGTTTATTGTTTCAGCTGCATTCTTAACTCAAACAGTATGTCTAGAAGATACAACCGTCAAGTTTGAAATTTGGGATACTGCGGGTCAAGAACGTTATCACAGTCTTGCACCTATGTATTATCGCGGAGCACAGGCTGCTATTGTCGTATATGACATAACAAATCAGGTTTCACGCTATTATAATCAACATTGTTCAACAATATAAAATGAAAATAAACAACAAAAACCAAATAATGATTTGTCGTTTCAGGACACATTTACACGCGCAACGACGTGGGTTAAAGAATTGCAACGACAAGCGAGTCCGAGCATAGTAATAGCGCTAGCTGGGAACAAAGCAGACCTTGCGGATAAACGAGTTGTAGAATATGATGAAGCTAAAGCGTACGCGGAAAATAATGGTCTACTTTTTATGGAAACATCCGCTAAAACTGCTATGAACGTCAATGACATATTTTTAGCCATTGGTAGGTGTACAACTATCAAATTACAAACCAAGCGCCGCCTGTTCAATCCATTATTTATGTATTGTTCATTTTCAGCTAAGAAACTTCCGAAAAACGAACAAGCCGGTAATGCAAGTACAAGCGGACAGGGTCGCCGACTAGTCGAAACGGAAGGACAGAAAGCGACCACTGGAAATTGCTGCAAGTGATTAACCAAATCCGTACGTGTTGAACAAATCTTGTCTTGATATGTATCAAGGGATCGGCTACTCCTAACTCCTTCAAAGAGTTACACAAACTTTTGTCCCGAAATATATATTTCAAAAGTTGTACAATTAATCAAAACTAACTGATTACCAGTAATCTCAATACTCGTTATTATCTACACTGCAGAAGAAATTAAATTTCAAATCTAATCATATCCTTACTAATATAATACAAATTATTATAAGTTTGTTTGTTTTATATTGATATACGTTATTTTTTTATTCTTTAGTTATTACTTGTTCTCAAACAAATTTTTTTCTCTACAGTAAAAGTAATTGATACGTTAGATTCATTTTTTGTAATAATCAAACACTGACCAATTTTATTGATCGATATAGTATTTGAAAAAAGAAAATGTCGAACAATTGGTTCCAGATTGCATTTTTGGATGCAAAGCTTGATGTTATCATGTTGGTCGATTTTGTACGTTTTGTTGCTTGCTTCGCAATAAATTTAATGGTTTGTTCTTGTTATTGCTTGTCTATTTATTTCAATTTATGTTTTTTAATAGATGTTTTCATATTAAATACATTCGCATGTCACCCTGTAACTCTTTTCGATCTCTCTGTAACTTATTCAAGGAGTTGAGAGGGGCCTGACCCTTGATATATCATACACATACACCTATATATATATATATATATATATCTGTGTGTATATATTTTTTACAGTATAATTTTCGGTCTGATTGAAGGGACTCGCGAAAGAGAGCAGACAGACCATCTGACCGGAGTGAGCTCTCTTTAATTTTTTTTCTTCCTTTTATGCTCTTGTATTTTATCTCACATTCCATTGAAAATGTGACTTGATTGACCAAAAAATTTCAACAGTTTTGATCGTCTTTTGGTAGAAGTGATATGGAATGATTGAATGAAATTATTTTCCACTTGACAAAAAAAAATTTATACTGCGAATGAAAATTGTATTGCGCGTATGATTATCCAACTCGCGTCTGTAATGTTTCAATATTATACGCATTTAATAGGCATTCGATGTGCGCGCTCGCTTACAAGGCATGGGTGTCCAGTGGAAGGCAGGGACTTTCAACGACATCTTTTTGAATTTTCAATCAATCTACATGTTTGTAACAATTATGATTTTTTAACGATATCATCGATATCGATAATTCATTCAATGTGTTTAAGTCGTTTTATTTAAACAATTGTAATGTTTTTATGACTCATTTTATGTCGAAATATATGATTAGCTGTTTCAATAAACCGTGGACGTTTTTTATACATCCCTTATTCTTATTTTTCAACTTGATCAATAATTTGTTTTCAAACTTTAACGATTGTTTTATTTGATTTCTCCACTGGACATACTCAGACCTCCGTTTCGTTCATAAAATATTTGACATAACTATATTTGAAAACAACAAAACAAAAAATATTATTGGATAAAATTGAATCAAATTAGTGTATAATATAATTGTTGTTTCTGATTGCAGATATGTACCATAATTTGTAAAACTAAATACACCGTAACTGTGTGTGTGTCCCTATGAAAAAAGAAATGACGGAAATTACATATTTGGGGTAGAAGTTTCCGGTGAGATGCAACAATGAACTTTGCGACGTTCGGTTCAACAAATTTTCAACGAATGAACAATTCAAATCAAGAATTAAGTTCAACGGATAAGCAAGTTCAATTTTTTATTTGAAAGATTTGAAATGTGTGCAGCATAGTGGGGAGACAGAAAAACAAGGACATCAGACTAGCCGACACACCTTCACGCAAAAAATATATGTATATTTACATATATATATATATATATATATATATATATATATAATTCTCCGGTGCAAGTGTTTATGCATTGTATCAGCAGATATAACAAAAACTGTGCACATGGCGGACTGCACTGCATTTGAACATCTATTTTGAGATTCGTGCGAGCGATTTGCCTGAACTCCCGTTTGCAATTTCAGTAGTGAATGGGCGGTGTCCGTTATAAATATAAATACATAAACAAATAAATATATATATATATATATATATATATTTATATATATTTATATATATAATATGTTGTAGGCATTTGGAAGATTTAAACTCTTGGCTAAGTGCCTGTAGTGCCAACGATATATATATATATATATATATATATATATATATATACATATATATGTATGTATATATACATTTATATACACATTCTATGAAAAAAAGGAAACGAAAAAAAGACCGTACATTATAATAGGTCTAACAATGTGTGTAAGGAAGTAATAGTTAAATAATAATTATATATTTAAATATATGGTAATATATTATAATATCGATGACTTTTGGCACGAATCTTTGTAAGATAGTAGAGGCCATTGCTGCTGCTAATAAATAATAATTATTATGTCAGATATAAATTAGAGATGGTCATAATTTTATGATTATATAATTATTACGATTGCATTGTCGATCAGCATTATCGTATGTTGTATAATAATTTTTTGTCAAATTGCTGTTTGAGACGATTGTATGTGACTAAGTATGGTGAGAGTGAATGAAAGTGTGAACAATGCGAGGAAACAAATTTATGTACAAGTGAAATGAAAAAGTAATAAATAAAACTGAAAAAATAAAAAATTGAATAAGTTATCAGAGAACCAACAAACAAAGACGTCACCTGTTGTTGTTGCGCGCGCATCACACGTAGCTTTTACTATTGTACATCGCTTTATACTTTGGTATACTATTTTTCGACCTTAAGCGCGATTGCTTGTTTACAAGTTTTATTCGCGATCATGCGATATGCCGAATTTTGCATCTCTTATTATCAACTTTGGTACAGCGAGTGTGGGTGCGTGTGTCACATTGATTGTTTGTCTTTACAATTATTGTTTAGCTTCATTATCGACACAACACTTATGTTTCGAACATTGTCCAAGTCGTTTCTACTCTTGTTTGATTGTTATATGAATTCGATGCAAATGTCTAAAAACAATAGATATTATGTGTGTATTCATAATATCGGTGTCGATGATTTTATAAACCGACCGGATAATATAGATGATGAAATGCAAACCTTTCTTTTGCAAAATTGGAATTAAAAAATGAATTAGTTCCTTTTTTGTTATTAAAGATTGTATTCATTGTCATCTTTGTTTAAAACTTGTACTGCATATATATTTGTTTTCCATTTTGTTTGTTTCATTTTAGCATATTATATGTTTTATATTATATATATTTAAAAAAGTAAATAAGAAAATAATTGTATGCAATATCATTTTAGTTATTAATTTACATAAAGGAAGTGTTTTATAAAGGATATATAAAAATGAACAAAATATAAAACTTTGATTGTGTTTGATTTGAATCGTTAACCGCGCATGTCATTTGTTTGATTTATTTTGAAATTGATTGTATTGCGCGATGGATTGTTCTGAATTGGTGACTCATCTGACGAGTGGGGAGGACCATGATGATCTAGGGAGAAGTTTTGCCAAGCATCCGGATGAAAAGAATATCACAAATGTGAACCGGATTTTCCTTTCGCAACCGACTTTGAATGCATCCTATCAATATGGTCACGTGATAAAGGTGATGTCCGAGCCGGACTGGCAGTATAAAGTTAATTACGATGATTTGTGCGGACCTTGGGTTCACCATCCAAATCCAATCTACCAACGGTACGACCAACATTTGACGCCTCGGCTATGTTCATGGATTTTGATTAATCAAAATGATATTAACTTCATCAAGAGTAATCAAAATGATCGAGACAAAATAATCAATTTAATCGGTAACAATTTTTATTTTTAAACTCAAACTCGGTTGCCCGCTGTATAAATTTATATTGGATATTAAATACATTCTACAGAAAATAAACTTCCTGAAGGCAAAATCTTTTCTCTCAATAAAAATAAACAATTGTTTCTCACACTTATGTGGCAAGTGTTCAAGTTCACTCGGTAGGCATATATATATATATTTGTTGATAAATTATGAAAACTAAAACATTTTCCGTGTTTAACAGTAAAACATTTTCAGGGACAATTGTTTTACCGAGAAAGGTGTTTGCACGAGCTTGAATCTCTTCTTTCTTACGCACCGTTTCTTTCTATCACAAATTAATCGCACTGCTGATGAAACCTGTTCATTCTTTTATCAGAGTCTCTTGCTGCACTGTTCGATGGTCAGTTTCCTTTTCTTTCAATTCTTTTTACTATTAATTTTATCATTTCTTTTGATTACTTTGATTCAGGACCCTCCGAAGAGTGATCTAGTTTTCAGTCAAAGAGAATGCAACATTTTGCTCAATTTGTTCTGGAAAAGCTATTTGCAGCAACTTCCATTGATACGTCTTGCTTGCCTTCCCAATTACAAACTAATTCTAAAACTCAAGTCTAACACTGAGATTCGGCCAACATAGAAAGACGCCAGTAGATTGATTCCTTTCATCCATCCATTAATCGAGTAAGAATGAAAATACAAAGAGTGTACAATATATATATATATATATATGTATAAATATTGAAACAATTTTTCCATCTCAAAATGCAAAATTTTCTCATACATGAATAAAAGCCGCTTTGGTATACAAATTGTATGTGACTAATAAAATACATAAATAGATAATGAAGGCTACATCATCTTGACGTAATGAGGGTCGTGTCAGAATCATGTGATTCAGGTGGCGAAATATTTTCCTCATCGCAGAAATATTTATCTTGATATCTGAAAAAACTGTAGTATCTATCAAGTTGTCGCAAATTGTCGGAAACATATTTCAGATTGGGAAACATCCAGGAATGTCCTCCTGATGACAATGACTTGTTCACTTTAATACAATTTTTCTGCAATTGTAAGAGTAAATAATTACACAAGTATTCATATATAATGAAAATATTCATGTTATAATTGTTCAAACCTTTTTAATGTTTGAATAAGACGATACATTTCTTAAATGAAGACACTTGTGAGTTTTTCTGATTGTACGTTTTTGATATCGTTTCAGTTTTTGAACCAAATTTTCTCTTGCCATCTTCAGTCTCTTATAGTTGAAAGCCAAAAGTCTGTCACAAAGTTTGTTTAACAAAAAGATTAATTTAAATGACGAATCTGATTATTATTATTATTATTATTATTATTATTATTATTATTATTATTATTATTATTATTATTATTATTATTATTATTATTATTAGTTATGAATCGAATTGATAAAAAAAATCAATTGCAAAACTTACTCTTTTTCGCAAACAAGACGTTCGAGTTCCCTCTCCTTATTTTTTAGTCTCATATAAAGGTTTTTCAATAGCTCATTCTGACCATCCAGCCATTCTCTAATACTGCATACAATGCTCTCCGTTTGATTGTAAAGTTTTGACCTATCTACTATTCGTCGAGTGTAATCAGCAAGAATTTCATCTTTCGACTGATTCTCCTTCTTCATTTCTGTTACCGAATTCTGGATCAGCTCCAACTAAAATCATCGTTTTTCACTTTAATAGAACCGTCATTATTAATTTTTTATTTTCCATCGACCAATGTTCAATAATACCTCATTCATGAATTTGGAATTATTGTTTTCAAGCATTTTCACTTGAGTTTGCAAAAGATTTTTATCATCCTTGTATTGTTTCAATTGCACTCGTAGATTTTCATTTTCTTCATCAATTTTCTCAATGCACTGCTTCAAGTAATTTACCTAGCACAAAAAACACGCAAATAACGTAAGCGGGACATACAAAAACACACACGATATATGTGTAAGAAATGTTTGAATGGTTTACCTCGTCATTTTGACACATTTGCAGCTCGTTGATTTTTGTATTTTTTGTATCTATTTCCGCCTGAAGTGCGTCAACTTCGCATCTCAATTTATTAGTCTCATCTCTAGCGATTTGCATGGCTGAATAAAACTGCTTTTCCTAAGAGAATAATATTATTATTTTATTATTACTATCATTACTATCATAACAGACAAATTTTACTTTGAAATATGCATCCAACAACAAGTCACCTTATTTTTACATTCGCGAATTTCGGTGTTTGCTTTACTTTCAGTTGCTATCAGATCCTTTTTCAATATTGAATTTTCGTTCTGCAACAATTTTGATGTATACAACAACTCAACTACAATCGAATAAAACTCGCTCATGTTCTAATTTACCTGTAATACTTGATAATCAGCTTCCATCTCAGCCAACTTTTTAGAACACATTCTCAATTCATTTTGCAGTACAAAAATCATGCTCCTGTTGTGTTTGTCGTTGTGATACAACTTTTGACGTAGCTCCTGAACAGTGTTTTCATTTTGCAATCGTGAGATGGATATCTGTTTGAGTGAAATTTTGTTTTTAATTTTGTTTCTATTGGAAACACAATAATAATAATAATACTAATAATACCAAATTATTATTATTATTATTTACGTCAGTTTGTGAGCCAACAGACGTTATCGAGCAGCCTACGCTTTTAGAAACCTCCTCCCTAAGGAGATCAAGTGACCGTTCGATTCGATTCAAGTGCGTTTGACAACTCAAAACATCGCCACCGTCTTCCCTCTTAGTGAACGTAGATTTTTCAACGAAACTCTGCACATCAGTCAAACTCTGAGCATCCTTCAGCTGTCGTCTCATTGTTTGGGTCTCTTTATTCTTTCGAGAAAACTTGTCAAGCAAGACCCTTTTTAGCTCTACGATCTCAGCATTTTTTTGACGAAATAATTCGTCTTGACATTGCAATTTCGTGCGCAAATTTTGTTTCGTTCTTCTAACTACAGCCATCTGACACAATTTAATCAATCAATTAATTAAACAAAAATTAGTTACATGTTTCGATTCATTCAAAAACAATAATTAAATACAATTTGTCTTACTTTTTCTTTTAGTTGTTCATGTTCATCCATTTCACATTTCAACTGGTCCTGCAATAAACATAAAGCCTGGTAAATACCCATTGTTATTTCTCATTATAGAATACAACTTTTAATTTATATATGATTTAAATTTATGAGAAAGAATTTCTACCAGAAAGAAATTTTGTTTATAAATTTATTTTTCCAAACAAACTATTTACATTAATTATTGTTTTATTTATTTATTATTTTTTTTTTTTTTTTTTTGCAAAAATTGGATGTACCTGTAGTGAGCAAATACTGAAAGAGTAAATTAAATACATTATAACAAAAAGCACACACTGACAACATTTAATGTTTTCGATTTTAGTTTTCAAAGTGTCCACAGAAGCTTTATACTTTTCAAGTAATTTGTCCTGTCTCATGACCTGAAAAAGAAAGTTTAAGTTATTTTGAATTCTGATACAAATAATTCTCATAAATGATTTTACTATTGCTATCCCCACCTCATCAAAACAGTCTCTGTATTGTCTTTGAGTCTCATCGAGTACTACTTTTAAACTTTGAATCATTTGCTTGTCTTTAATGCTCTGAAACCACAATGTTGAATGAATGAATGAATGAATTCAATTTATTTAGAATTTAAAACACTCATAAACATACATACCAAATCAAAAGTGGTATCCAAAACTGAATTCCAAACGTGGACCCATAAATCTTGTTATGTCAAGTGTTACACACACATACGCACACAATAAATATATTGTATACATTGTATACAATATATATTGTATATAGAGAAGTATATGAAAAACCAAACTTCACACGAATTAGTTGAATTGAAAATTAATTAGTTGATTATACTCTATTGTTTGATTCCGTCAAATTGATTGCGTTAGCCTGGCTTGTTTTTTTGTTTAAAAAGAAGAAACAATTTCAATTACTCAGCCAAAACATAACAGTTTTGTTATGTATATACAAAATAATGAAAGATATGTTAGAATTACCTAATACTTGTATAATAATAAACAAACTAATGAATAGCTCTAATTTTGGCAGAATAAGTGAAATATTTAGTTAATCATCGACAGTTTGGCTTGAGGGATAATCTTAAACATGCAAAATTACAGGCCCGAATATGGTTTTCTAATAGTATAGTGGAAATATATGCATTGCAATGAAATCTTGTAAGCATTAGTTCAGCTGAATTTCACATTTTATTTACATTATTGTTTTTAGAATAAAGTATTTACAATTTTGAGACAACGAATAGCAAAAAGTTGAGGATAAAGTCAAAAATGATTCATCATGAACTTTTGCGATTCAACGAGCACAATTTGATATAGTAATTCACTTTTGTTTCAAAATAAAATCAAATGAAAATGCTGAATGACGTACAAACAGAATGATCGCGACAAGTATAATAATAGTATATGATAAATAAATAATCAATGGTGTTAAACATCGTGCACATTGCTGTGATTGAACACTGTAGGTGAGACGGATGGCCACATCTCACTCACATCACTCACTGCTTTGTGTCCCATCTGGTCCCGACACCTTTTAGCCTCAACCACAGCGTCCTGCAAATGTCCTATCGTTTGTGTTTGCAGTTCGATCTGCGATAAACATTTTAACTTACTTTTATTTTTTTATTGCGCCCAACCAGTCACAATCATAACAAACCGACATTCAAATGTATTTTAAGAAGACATTCAAACATTTTTGTTTACCTGATTTAAAAGTTGTTTGTTCTCGTCTTTGAATTGTTTGATCATCATTTCTTTGCTTTCAATCTAATAATAAACAAAACTTGATCGTTAGGTCGTCCCACATTTTTGATCGGAAGAAAAGTGTAATTTGCTCACCTCACTATCATATTTCTGTTGAAAATCTTGGATATTTGAATTCAACACTGCGATGGAATCTTTTTGCACCCTGATAATCTCTTCTTTATCATTCAACTTGAACAAAAAAGAAACAATGATAAATATTCAACAATAATATAAGAAGAAAAGAAAGTTGCATTTGCACTTAGGACTGTTTCAACACTTACAAGTTTGTCTTTTTTACTAACATCATTTTTAAGTTCTGTAATTTCTTCAAAACAGTGATCCATATTGCTGCTGAATTTGCCTATAGTGTCAATGAACCGTGCAACTGTATCAATAGACGGAGTTGTTTCCTCACTTTTCTGAAACAGCCAGAGCATGGATTGTTCGTTTGGTTTATTCGTCAACAATTTTTCAAGCACAGCAGTACTGCCGGTAATAATAATAATAATAATAATAATAATAATAATAATAATAATAAGCGATTTATTCAAAGTTGTTAATTGCATACAGTACTCACTACATATTTAACGCTATTAACAAATTCCAAAAAGAGACTTCTTTCCGACTGAATAACATCGGTCAAATTCTTGATAGTGTGATGCATAGTCTGGTATAAACATTGACAAGCAAAAAATGACAAATAATTGACTTTTTATCATGTATTTGGATTAACAAAAAGATATTTCTTCAAAAGGAGTACCATCAATTACAAAAGTTGAAAGAAAAATTAATTTCACTCACTTCTTCCTGACCCGGAACACTCTCTTTGTCTGATGTTTGCGCTTTCTGAAAAATGTAATGAATTTACATTCAAATCAAATCATGACTTATATCTTAAAACTTGTAACAACATGATCAACTATGGTAATATTATATTATATACTAACCAATACTCTGAGGGTTTCTCTATAATTTTGAATCTCCAAATCATTATTCTCCAAAGTTTTTCTCAAATCTCTCTCGATGTCTTTTTGCACATCAATCTGAAAATTATGTTTTATTATAAAATGATACATCATGATCAACAAGAGAACACAATTTCTGTATGTGTATTACACATACAGCACAACCTTCAACTCACAGCTTTTTCTAATTCGATGATTTTCCTTTTAAATTCTACATTTACAGCGGAACATAATTTTCTATGTGATTCGGTTTTTGTTCTCTCAGACATCACCTCTTTTTCCATTGATTTGATGTTCATTTTCAAAATATTGTTGGCTTCTTGCTTACCTACCAACTTGAAAGAAAAACGATAATTTCATATTATATCATGTGTAAACCATACACACGTTAACGAAAAGAATGCTGTAACCGTTTTTTTACCTCATTCCTCATTGCCTCTATTTGATCCCTAAACTCAATAACGCGATTCCCCATTTCATTTATCGATTCACATTCTTTAGCTTTGTTTGTCTCCTGAAAGAGGAATTAAACAATAAACATTGTATAATGACGGAAAAAGAAAATAAGACTATTCGTTACCTTTATCAGCTTGATTTTTAGTTCATCATAATCCTTTCTGAGTTTATGATAATCTCTTTTTATTTGTATGCACTGCTTGATTATAGTCAAATCCTGTAAAAACGACGATTTTTACGTTTATTCGTTTGATTGATTAAAAATAAATAAAAATGTTCAATTAATTTACATCTGTTGGTAAATCGTTGATATCTTCGAACATCAATTCATGCATCTGAAAAAAAAAAAACATATTAGGTTCTAATCGTTTATAGTAGCTTGTTTATATTTATAGTGATGGATAATATTTTTCATTATTACTTTTTCTCCCCGGTCTCTGAAATTTTCTAACAGATTTTGCATCTTGGTGTGTGAACAGTCCAGCTCTTGTTCGAGTTTTTTAAGTTTTTCTTCTTGCTGCAAGTAAACATCCTGTGCCACTTTGTTATCGTGCAGCTGTAAAAAAAAAATTCACTTGAAAACTAATTTTTATATACTTGATTATTCCGACGATTTTTCACTTACAACTTGATCAGATTTCTTGTGCAACGACTGGAGAGTGCATTCAATTGTTGATAGATGTTCTTTTATTTCAGACAAAATTGTCACAATATTTGAATTCTAAAAAATAAAATCAAGTAATAACAATTTTTGTTCAATTAATTAATTGGACAAATAAAATTTGGATATAATTGCTGCTCAAGTACCTGAACCTGGCAAACAGATGCATTAGAAAGCAAATGATCTATTTCCTCGTCAACCTCAATCAACAGATCACAGCAGGTTTGAACTGTCTCAAGTTGATTGTAATCCCACTTTTTTTGAATGACTTCAAGATTATGCGATAGTTCCGTTCGGATGCGATTGACGGAATTTTTCAGTATTTTAAGTCTGTCCTTATTATGGCCCAATCTATCCTCTTGTCTTTTTCTTTCATCTTCCTGAAAATAATGATGCGATTTCTTGATCAATAATAGAACATTCAAGTACAATAAAGAATCTATGTAATAGGAGCTAAAACTTTTTATATATACAATTTATATATACAAAAATGTTTACCTGTAACTCCACTCTGCTCATCAGCGGTCCCAAATTTTGCTTTGACTTTTGCAAAAAGTCCAACACTTGATTTACAGTCAGAGTTAAATTCCTGTACTAAGTTGGAAAGATAAAAATTATTAATGATAAAACATATTATTTTTGGGAACAAAAATTTTGGTTGTTTAAAACTAACTTCTTTGTGGCGTTCATTAAAATTAGTGATAACAGATTCTGTTTCTTCATGTAAATCCTCTGTGGCAGCTTGGGCTTCTACAGTACATAAACGAAATTCTTCCATTAACTGATATTGTTGCCTCATAGCTTTGTGAGCCTGTTATTAACATAAAATTAATTACATGCTTTTATGGAAAACGAAGAAAAAAATGACGACAGTGTGTTTATAGATTCACCTGCTCACTTATAACTTCATTTGTACTTATATCAGTTTTTTCGGGTTCAGATTTCAGCTGCAATAAATAGAATGTACATGAGATGAATTATCATATATATATATATATATATATATCATAGATTCAAACTTGATAAATAATAATAATGATATTAATAATAATAATGATAATAATAACATTTTCAATGATACGTAAATTTATAATTTATTATTCGAATTTGAAAAAATAATTAATAAATTACTTGATTGAATTTTAATGCTTTAGATGATGAATCACATTCTTTTTCCTGCAAAAAAGGACAAATTGATTAAATTCAAGTACAATATGACAAGTTTGTTCAACCGCTGTAGAATAGTTAGTAAAATATACTCACTTGTTCCTCAATATTGGGACAAATGCGAACTTTACGCGGTGCCGGACAGGAAAACTGGAAGTGCCAATAAAACAATAAATAATTTGTTATTTTAAAATGTTTGCGTTCAGTGCGGAATCAAGAAGCTGTTATTTTACTACCGTTATTCATGTCAACTTTCACTTTTAGATGCTTTTAATAAAAGTTTATCGATTTCACGTTTCTTTTTAGTGTTATTTAGATTTGATGCGCTTTTGCTTCTTGTTTTAACATTGCTTGATTCTTTAGCCTGTGATAGCAATGTTACATTTGATTTTTATGAACAAAAAAAAAGTCTTTTTATTTCAATACTTGAATAATAATAATAATAATAATAACAACGATAATGACAATGATGATAATGATAACAAAAATAATAATAATAACAATTGGGAAGATAAAAATGATAACACTTTACCTTGACGGAATTTTGTTTAGAATTATTATCGGCAGTCAATGTTTGGACACGATGAGCAGACAACTCCTGACAAAGCTTTTCAAGATCTGATTTTTCTTTCATGAGCTTTTTTATATGCTCGTCTTTAAGCTTTATTTTTGACGATTGAGTACGAATGTGTTCCTCGTGGATTTGCAATTCGTTTTTCAACACAATCACTTTGTCATATTCACGCACAACTTGGGCTGACAACGCTTCTCGATTTTCCTTCGCATCCTATCGAGTGTAACATGTACAAAAATTGATTGCATGAGTGATATTTCATCAAAAAAAATGAAATATATATATATATATATATATACCTTTTCTTGTTCAAGCAGTCGTTGTTCGAGTTCCCTTATTCTCTCTTGCAAGTCAGATCGAGTTTTAAATTCCGAGTTAATTCTGCCAAAAATATCACTCATTTTTTCTATAATACTTTTGCACTGTAATAACAGAAATTGATTATTCTAAAGTTAATGTGTATTGTTATAAATTGAACGAGATTTTTTTAATTAAATGTTGCTTACATCATTGTTACAGTCTAGTTTAAAATGTTCACCGTTTCCAAAGAATCTTGACTGCACCTCAAAAATGTTGTTCGTAAAATATTCTATACATTGTTGCTGCTCTTGTAACAATTTGCACAAATCGTTAAAATTATGTTGCTTATCGGCATCAGATTCTTCTTTGGTCTAAATACAAACAATTGATTGGATCATCATTTATTTTTATTTATAAATAATAATAATGACAAGAGTCAACAACACCGTCATGAATGAAAATAAAAAAGATTTATTTCGTATGAGTAGCAAATGTTGCAAAGATAAAGAAAAGCGATTTAGACAGACGAAGACGAATGGACATGAAAAACTACAGCATGCTTGATATAGGAACGTATTCGTTCAGTAATTTGCTTGTACGATCACAATAACAATTTTATCATTTTGGATCCTGATGTTCAGGGGTTGTGTGAAAATGTAATAACACAAGATTGCATTTCACACTACTGTCTATTATTTGCGGAACTATTACCTCTCCGCATCTGGAACAATAAAACATTACTTGATGTAAAACATTTTGTCACTTATTTAAGTGTGCTGCAATTGTTAAGAGAATCGCGATATAAAACATACTCGGTGACATTGCGCAGTACATCAGATGGATTCGTTTCATAAAAATCAAGTTTTTCAAAATTCCAATCATTACCACTGTAAACTTGTTTAAGAGCTTGTAATAAATTGTGGTTATCACTCTCTAAGCGGTCAATCTTGATCTGATAATGTTTTTGATCCATTTCCAAATCTTGTACCCTTCTAGAGAGAACTAATAGTTCCTAAAAATGAACAAATATACGTCAATATCGCACGATGGCTTAAATCTACATAACTGTAAGCTGAATTTGTTTGTTTGTTTTTTTTTTTTTTTTTACCTCGAGAGACTTTTCATTTTCCAATGTTTTGTCCTTTATCACTGAAGACTCTTCAACGTGCTTCTTGTGAATTTGTTTCATTTTAATCGGGATTGTATCAGCCAAATTCTTGAACGAGCTCATCAAAGTTTTGTTCTGCTCGAATAGCGATTTTATCCAATCCAACAATATTTCAATTTTCATCTGTTAGACAATTTTATACATATTTGAAAAAGACATTATATTAAATTATATTACAAAGAAATTGAACACCCTGTCATTTGTTTTCCAATTCAGATGGACGCAACTACTGTGAATGGGAGCTCATTCACGAAATACAATAATTTGTATTATTAAATAAATGATCTTAAATTAGAATTGGTCAAAAATTCTAAAACCGTACAGTGTGTTCTGCTTGTATTATTTTTCCATATCCTCTTGTTTCAAACCCAGCGACATTCGTTTATTTTTAGCTCCATTTTTTCCCGCAATTATAACACCGTCTCAAGCACTACAGTCGAAATAATATCGCCCACACAGACTTTTCTCAAACAATTTTTCATCATCATTCATATACACTAAAGTTGATTGCAATATTTACGTTTTTGCGGCTCATTTCAACTGACGTCATTCTTTCTTATCTTTCAACAAAATGAATGAATAATTTTTTTTCTTTAC
This sequence comes from Trissolcus japonicus, assembly GCA_030522925.1. Taxonomy (NCBI): domain Eukaryota; kingdom Metazoa; phylum Arthropoda; class Insecta; order Hymenoptera; family Scelionidae; genus Trissolcus; species Trissolcus japonicus. The sequence goes on along the minus strand of JAPYZS010000126.1, from coordinate 25,694 downwards.
AATCATATATTTTTTCATTATTTCATTATCAAACCACTCAAAAACATTCAAATTATTATTCTTATGGAATAAAATCATAAAACCTTTTGAAAACTATAATAAATTCAAATGATAGGATTGGTTTTTGTTTTTAGAGTTTCTATATAATAAAAATTTGACAACTTAACGCCAAATGAATTGTTTACGCCTTCCAAAGATCGGATTTGTAATTGCCAACGTCTATATGTAATAAAGTAATTTTTTCGCATGCGTGATCAACATGCGTTTATGTTGATGTCCAACGACTTTGTTTGGCTGTCAAGACGGGGAAAGAGTAAATTCTAATGATTACATTAGCACGCTGAATCTCGCTGACGCTCGAGTCCTCGTCAATTTGTTTGAATCGCTGGCCATAGAGCTCGTGTACCCGGTGCAAAACATGCTGCATGGACTCGTCGGCGCCGTCCATGTCCAGAGATTGGCCAGGTGAGGGCTCGCAATCGCCCGCGTTGTAATTCACATTCATGTTGTTGAATTTTGGGTTTATTTACGTCAAAAGAAAGTTGACTTAGGCACTATAGTTAGCTTGCCATGTCCACCGAAACCGCTACCGTTGCCGCATATACACGATTAGACCACGCGCGCAAAAACACAACAAGTACTAATATTTCATTCTGCGCGTCTGCTTCTCTGCTTTCGCTACGCGGCGCTGTATACACGTCTGCTGTAGCGCGCATGCGTGCTGTCATCAATGTGTGTCAGCTCCACTTTCCCCGCGCACTGTCATTTCGCTCACTCTCTCTCTCTCTCTTCACCCTCTTTTTCAAATAGGTCACAAAAAATACTCATCATGTGTGTGTTTTTCAATCGAAAATTTATTTACATATAATCGTGTGTATACAAATATGAGATTAGGCAACGTTGTTGTTGTTTTTTTTTAATCAATGCTATCGTTGTTTGCATTTTCGGAGGTAATTTCTTTTTCCTCAGCACTGTTGTTTAGGGACATTGTTTTGAATCCAATTTTCTTGCATTCATCGCACGGATTGCATTTTTTGGCATTACTTGGACCAGCTTCATACGAAACTGAATCAATCTTGTTTTCACCTTCTTCTTCAGAACTCATATCCTAATAATAAAACAGTAACAACAATTAATTTCATTAATAGACGCATTTTAAATTTCTTTTCACTATGCGATACAAAAATGAAGATGAATGTCATTTGAACGAAACTCACATTCTTTGCTGTATTATGTTGTTTCACCGCTTTCTTTGTTTTATTAGAATGTTCAATTCGTACCGATTGTTCCTATATATAGCATATATATATAAATGAAAATATGTTTACAATAGATAAGACCATATAAAATGATTGGGGATGCATTTAAAAATTAATTTATATGAGTTTCTTACATCATCACTAGCGCTATTGTATTTTACATCGACAACAATTTCTTGATTCCTTTTTTTGTTTGTAACTCGGTATGTAAGTTTTGGTCTGGCCTAAAATATATCATATTATTTTTTCTTTGTTCAATCTAAAGTGATGGGGTGGACAGTCGTGTTGAGATGATATTTAATTACCCGTATATAATGATAGCACAATCGAATATTGTTTCCTAACTGTAGGACATTTTTTGTTCAAAATAGAAATTTGTAAAACTTACACGTGATGATTGATTGCGCTCGAATGTTTCGATCCGTTTGGGAGCCTCAGCAGGTTTGGCTTCTAGTTTAATAAGGCCAAACGGAGTGAATATACTGAAGGAGCCAAAACATATGACTAGCATCAAAAAAATGAAAAAAACATGACAAGAATAAACAATCATCTCCACAATGAATCTTTTAGACGTGCTCATGCCACCTGTAAATGAATTTCGTATTATTAGCTCAGACATAATTTGATCGTAACCAATTGATTGCAAGGTTGATACAATAAATTATTTACTTGTAAGATTCTTCAGAAAGACATTTAGAGTTTTTCCATAATCTGAAAAAGGTTCGAAGACAAACCGGCTTATCATTCTGCTGAACGACATCAGGAGGGTCACTTCTGTTAAAGGACTAAAAAAATTTGCCTGCACGTACTTTTCACAGTCGTCGATGCTAGATTGTGCTGTAATAAATTATTAATAATATTAATGATGATAAGAGTTACAACGAAAATTTAATTAAATAAAGCAAACGAATAATCCTTACAGAAGAGAGCATTTAAAGGCCATATTTTATCATACCATGGTTTCATGGTTTGAGGCATGCAGGATGCTGGCATTTCTTTATAGACCATTTCATCGGTTTTCCGTTTGATCATAACTTCTTTCAACATATCATCATGAGTGATGTACCAACTAGTACATATTATACATACAATGATAAATGTAACAGTCGTTGATCTCGTCGTACAAAATTTCATCATCAAAAGAACGGCCGTTATAAATGCAACAAGAACGTAAAGTATGTATTGCTGAAAAAAAACATGTCAATTATATGTGAAAAACATGAATGCAAAAATGAATTTAAAAAATGAAAATACATAAGATTGGTACGATAATGCTTACATGTGTAGACACAAAGTGTGAAACAAATGAAAGACTGATCAAGGTTTTTGCATACATTGACTGTCCAGGTTGATGCAGTACTCTGCTCAATATTTCATCAACTTCTTTCAACGGTGTACCTTGACTTTCAACATTTTGCAAAATTTCCCACTCCTCTAGTGATGCCCGGATTCCGATCGTACCTTCGATGAATCCACTTTCATCATTCTGATATTATTGACAGATAAAACAAAAAAACAACATCTTGTCAACTTCAACATTCACTCATGTTATCATTTTTGGGTTTTTAAAATATGTCTATATCAAGTTTTACCTCGATATATATATTTTTTAACAACATATTTATAAGTCTATGATAGTGTAACTTGTACATTTCTTTTTCTTCTGCACCATCTTTTTGTGGCCGTTGTTTCAGCGTTTTGTTTTCATTGCCCTTCAGATCTATTTTCGTTTGTCTGTTAAAAAATAATGAATCCATTTATAAATAGATCATAAAAATGAATGAATGTTTGTTCAAAAAGAATTCGCACTTACGGCTCTATGTACAGAATATCTACATTAGGTGTATTTTCCTCTTTTGTATGTTTGTTGTAGTAAAAAGAACGAGGATTAACTTTTTTGCTTTCATCTCTGAAACACTCATAAAATTATTTTCCATTTCCATTTGATTCGATACGTCAATTATTATATATACATGTACATATATTACCTTTCAATGTTATTGTAAAACGATCGTGGTTTAAGCTCTATCCTTATTATCCCGCAAACAGAGAAAGCAAAATTAAAAATGTTGAATACATTAGGTTATTATTTATCCGTACTATTGTTACCTTTGTGTATCCAAATTTTCAGCAGCAACAAAATTTAGCAATAAAACTAAGATGAAACTTATTGTAGTACTCTTCATTTTTTATTTTTTTTTTGTAAAAGATTATTTTAAACCAAAAGAATTTTATATGAAGTGCTAAAAAATTGAATCTGATTCTTTAATCGGAATCCAGCTACATTGTTGTAAAAATCATTGTCATCAGCTGTCGCTTTATCATGATTCGCCACTTTTAACGGTTAGATGAATATGTCAATGTATTTACAGCATGTTTTGAAATATATTTCTATGAACTTTCGTCTGAAAACTACGCACAGATACAGTACAGGGATGTGGACTAGTAAAATATCACCAAAACATAACCTGAAAGTTTGTTTTCGTTCAAATACAACAGTCAATGTTTTTCGTGACACCCACACTCACAAACATTTTGCATAAATTGTGTTATAATTAAACATTAGGTTTTTTATAGATGATAGAGTAACAAAAGACGACACACAGAAAAATGAGAAATCTTTTTCTTTACCGTTTAAAAAGAACTCTAATAACACGTAATTTGTTTAGTGTACAAGAGAGAGAGAGAGAGAGAGAGGACAATACCTTATGATACGACCTAAATAGGTACTACGTAGTACGCCTGCGCCTTAACTCCCCACCCCTTTTTTGTATGCGCGTTGATATTGGAAGTTGCCCATTTCACAACTGCATCGCACAACTCTAAGTATGAGATTTGAATGCCAGAAAAATGAATTTAATATAATAATTCATATACATATATGGATATTTTTTTTCATGTACGTTGTAAAGAAATTACTCATTAAAAAACATTAATTGAGGAACAGAAAAAGAAATGGTTAACATAAAGTGACACATAAAAAAGACACTTGGAAATTTATTATCAATATCAATGTTGTACAATAAGGTGATGTGAACAATCAATTACAACATTTATAACAAAAATCGAGCAATGTTTCTCGACAAACCCACTGTTTAACCTGCCAGTTAATAATGCACCAGAAAAGAAAATTTAACGGTGGTGAAGTGAATAGTATTACATCATCGTGCATCAAAATTAGTATATAGATGATTTTTATACATTTAACTTGCCGATTTTTTAATAAATTGAAAAATAACACTCAAGTTACAATGTATAAAACACCAAGTAAACACGAAGACAAGCACAGTTTAAAGGTGGCAAGTAATACTATATCATCATCATCATCATCATCATCATCATCATCACCAATAAAAAATCTTAAAACTGGAATTCCCTTACCCCTCGATAAACAATAAATTTTACATCACTTAAACATTTAACCCAGAAAATGGCAATCAAATAAAATCAAACAATAGCTCGTCGATTTTAAACGTTTCTTCTTTCTTTTTCTTCTGTTATTAAATTATTTTTTTGTTATATTTCTTTTTGATTTAACAGTAATTGTGTTTTCGTCAAAGATGTACAGGCGTGGTGTAGTAGCAATGACGATCAATTTATTACAATATAAGCAGTCTACTTCAATCCTTTTTTTATTTACAATTTATATACAATAAGAAAAACAAGCTATGTTCTTGCGTTTGATAAGAATATACAATTGTTTTGTCCACACTTATTTTCCTTGTAATCTTAGAGTATCAATTGATTAATATGAGAATTGCAGAGACATTGTATCTCAATGTTATTTACATTGACGGGAATCAATTATTCTCCATGGAATAAAGAAGAGATTCTCAATTTGATTCTTGTTATTGTTAAAGAAAGTGATGTATAAAGTTGAGACGGTTTGAATGAACAAGGAAAAAAAACAAAAGAAAAGCAGAAGAATAAAGGAAAAACGAAAGCACCGAATACAATGTTATAATATAATATGGTCGGCGCTTGTTCAGTCTTTCATAAAATCAAATTTATTATTGCTTTGGAGTGAGGAAACAACAAGATCTTTGGAAAAATGAGACATACAATGAAAGACTGATAATGCTCATAAAGCAATAGTTAACTTGATAATGTACATGTAGAGGGTATCGCGCTTATAATTGTACAGTATTTTGTTGAATAAATAATAATTGTATTTTTATGATTGTACTAGCTCTATATACACGAAGATTAGATTCAATCAATTTAAAATGTCCCTCGAACGTTGAGAAATGCACTATCCAAAAGAAAGGATTGAAAACTCGTATATTAGTGTGTATACATTATTCATGTCATTTGTTTGGCAAACATTTGAATGCGGTGGCGATAAATGAATATCAGTGCAGATTTGATAAAACAAATGAATGAATATATATATATATATATAAAAAAATTGAAATAGTCCATAACCCGCGCGTTAGTATATGTACAAGGCTTCGAGAATCCTGTAAATGACGTCGAATAGAAATAATAAGTTGGTCTGGTTATGATCAGACTTGGCCGCCGCCAACATCAGTTTGGTATCGTAAAGTCAAGTATTCGGCAGCCTCGGTCATGCGATTGATGCTGTGGTGGAGGCCGCGCAGATGACGCCTGAAATTTTCGGCTGCCTGATTTGCAAGTCTCTCGGTGCTATCTTCAGACTCGAGGCCGGAGTCATTTTCAATACCAGCATCGGACTCTGTGTCAGACGAGGAGGCTATCGAGGAAGCACTTTGCACGCTCTGCATTGAAGTTGTGCTCGGACAGCGCACGTGTCCAGGTTTCGCGAGCCGATTGCTACCCTCGTGCTGCTCCTCGCTCTCGGTATGTGCCGAGCTCGATTCCTTCGACCAGAGTAGCTCCACCTTCATTTGGTTTACAATGTTGTACAGCCGGTATAGATCGGTGTTTCCAAGAGCGTCTTTAATGTTTGCGCCGCCGTGTTGTTGTTTACTCTTGAGGCAAACTGTGTCGGCTGCATCGCCTACAGCGAGATCCAACAGTCGACTCGGCACAAGTATCGTCTCTTCCATTTCATTTACTGTCCGAACGAACGTCTCCATGCTTTTTAGAATGCTTGCGTTACTGAATTCCGGAACCTCATGCCTCGCGATCCTCCGCAGGCTGGCTCTAAAACATCAATACAAATTACTTTTAATTTTTTGTCTACATATCATCAACGTCATTATTATCTAAACGAATGCGTGTTTTAATTTTTTTATTTCTCTTTAAAAAAAAACACCGCATGTATCATCATATGATAAATAATGATGATCCAAGGATAAATTGAAAAGAGTTTTTGCCCCCCGAAATGTTATGAGACAAAATAAAAAGAAGAAGAAAACGTTTCGGACAATAAATCTTGCAAATCGAAATGCAATCAAAGAACCGGTAAAACCAGGAAATTATCATAACTACTGTGACGTCAATGGATTTGTCACATTCATAAAACGTATCGGTAGCGTCACAAAAATAATAATGATATAATAATATAATTGATTCAAAGTGTTTGACGGGATCATAGTTATATATTTGAATAAAATTCGAATTGATAAGAAATGTAATAAAAAAAAAAAAAAATATAAGTATTGATACATATAAAGAGTAATAATGAAAATCAAGCGTGCATGATGGATGAAAAGAGAAGGGACACCGCGCGTCATGTGGGTATTGAGGTCGTCTTACAGCTGAAATTTCTACGTGTCCAAAGTCCAATCACAAATAATGCGGAACTGCTGAATATTCGATTCATTGATGTGCGCATTTGTAATAACTATCCTAGTCGTCATGTTTTCAAATTTGCCTCATGTGCATGATGACGTAACATTCGATCGAATGTAAAAAATGTATGATTTTTCTATTTCACCAAAGTAGGCGACACACCATGTTTGACGCTTGAAAAATGATTTTTGTTTATACTTTTGCTTGTATGGCGATAATGATGATTAAATTAGATTAAATGGCACAAGGGCAAAGTTTACGAATATAGAATAAAAGAGCAGTAATAAGTAAAATAAAAAAATGTTCAAGTTCAGGACTTCCGGCGTGAGTTCAAAGAAACAAGCGTGAAGATGATGAATATTATTCGCTGATTCGGCATGCAAAAACTTGCTTAATCTATCCCGAACATTGTATGCTAATTTGCGAAATCATAATAGACCTTTCACTTTTGCACGCGCCTTTTCCGAGTTCAAGATCTGATCCAAAAATTTGTGTGTGCGTATTATATTAACATCAACTTTTCGCAATGAGGATCATATATTTTGAAATATTGATTTCGCAACAAATAGGTACCATGACTCACGTTTGCATCGATTCGCAAGGCTTCATTTTTGTGGCTTCCCAATTATTCATCATTATATTTAATAATAATAATCAAATTGAAAGAAAATAAACATTATCGGCGCGTAATAGGTATTATGGCATCGATAAAGTAAGCTTCCTACTCTATATAACGATACTATACAGGTAGTACATACAGGAATGGGTATAGGTATACCTATATACGATGGTGAAAGTGTTCTAAACGCACATATGTGTAATATATATTTTGTTTATCATTAATAAGATCATTTCGTACGCATTACCACTTGTAGGGGAAACGTGATTACAAAACTTTATAATTTCGAACTCGCTGCGCCAAAGTTGAGGTCGCCGATATCAAAGCATTAGCGAGAGATTGGATTAACTTTATGTTTATCACGCGCACGTTTGATACAAACACTCTCACCTGTTTCATTTGAAATTGATTATTCGTTTTCATGTAAGCCATCGATCGATAAAGGTATGCTGATTGCAACTCAAAATTTGCAATGATCCTTTCTCCCGAGTGCTGCCGCATAGCAAGCTAGTAGTATATATGATGGTATAAAAACACGACCTCGATATACGACTATTTAAATTATTTCGGAAACATAACGGCCAAACACATTCCTTGCCTCTGCGACTACGATTCATCACAAAGTGTTCGCAGCATGTCTCTCGCGCACGATGACGACGTAGCTTTCCCCAAAAATTCCTTTCTCATATTCCGTGCATCAAGCCAGCAGCTTCTAATTTCCAAAAAATTTCTCTCTCTCTCTCTCTTGCAATAACAGCGCGACCTTGGGTCTAATTAGTATTGTTTATTGGTGTGAAATGCGCAAGGATTTATGAAAGCCTACGAAGAGCCACGCCGGCCTTGCCGCCCTCAATTTCAATCAACACAGTCTCTGTTTCTTTCTTTCTTTCTTTCTTTCACCTTGTATATTCGTACAACTTATGTAACACCAATCCTCGTTTTCGCACATTTAGTTTGGAATGTATATGAATTATTGCGCCTCTGATGCGACTCTCTTGACATATTTTATATTTATAAATAATAAGGCATACACCGCCGATCGGTCGCATTGACCGCGGTCTCTCATCATCAAAATGACGAAATCGCTTTTTCTATTGCATTCAATTTTTGCAACACCGCTGACAGAAAACGGGCGTGATGTAGCATATATAAGCATGGGACCCTCTAATGCACTGCGTGAATGAGCGAGAATAAAACACGCGCGCACAACAGAAATTCGTCTATAAACTATTATAGATGATATAGATATAGGTATATTAGTAAAATAAAATGAGTTTTTGCGTCGCAGCTATGTGACGAAAGTATATATGTGAGCGTGATACTTTGGTGCATGCACGTATAATATTCGCCTCAAAGTGCCACGCATATATTTTATCATGCTTATTTTCCACTGCACCTGATGATGGCAACAAACAAGCGATAAAATGCGCGACCTGATGAACCCCCAATGCGTTCCACATGCACATTTTCAATACATTTGACATTCGATCCAATTTATACATTTTTCTCTCTTTTCTTGCTCATGTCATTATCACGCTTTCTTTTTTTTTTTTTTATTTATTTTTCATTTTAATTTCTCTTCAAATATTTATTAATATAATTGATTTTTTTTTAAACTTTTCAACAACATAGATAATTTTGATAATTGAAAGCGCAATCAGACGACTTTATCCATACAGACATGTATATATACACACCCTCCATGAACGGTTATTGTTTCAGTCGTCAATATACCATTCAACACACACACACACACATCTAGCTTTGAGTGACAACCATCATATGTATGAACACACGAAATAAATCAGGCGATCGAGTCGATGTACGAGCTAATATTTATCATAATAAGAAAATTAATAATAATAATAAAATATATGCGGCCCATCTTTATCACGCCAATTCTCTTGTTTCTAAATTTAGTCTGCGTCAGAGAGAAATTCAGGCGAAATGGCTACCACAAATGCAATCACTCGGTGTACGCATGATGAGCAAACGACAACAATGAACAAATATCATCACTGGTCAATTCAACTGTCAAACGACGCCATCAGTAAAGATCAACTTTGAGGTTACTCCAACATCTTGTTTTAAATTATTTCACCTACTCATATATGTATAAATATATATATAAATAAAAACATTTCATCAGTAAAAAAAAAAAAACTTTGCAGCTCAAAATATATATTACTAAAAAAACATAAAGCAATAACAATGTGAAATGTTATTGGTTATTTTTTGTTGTTGTTCTTGTAAATGCTAATGAGTGTAATAATAAATAAGTTGAGTTAAATTTTGAGCCGATCGACAAAATAGGGCGTGTACTTTATAAACGGAAGATGAAAAGCAAAGTCGTGGAACAAACCTGTTGTCATTTGTTGTGAGATCTCTGTAATTCATGTTGGCGTTTATTATTTATCACTTTGCTGCAAACGGTGGAAATCGAGGAAGCACTTGAAAATGAGCAAACACGGTTGTATCTAGCGAAAGATTGCTTGAAGCACACGAGATCACGATCAAGCACGAACTAGCGCTCACTTGTAAAGGTGACTCGGCCGCTAGCGATCGAGTCACTTATACAACACGATACGAGAGAGACAGCTTGCGCGTAAAGGGGGCTCCGGCAGCCGCAGTGCTCGTTGTGCCTGACAATACCGAGATCATTTTCAAATCTCCGCGCCGCCGCTGCTTTTCTCTTTGTACCTGCTGCTGTGTCGATCTCGATACGAAAATATCATGTATTGCTAACATTTTTATTTTTGCGAAAGCCTCAATTCTGATTCAGAGCTCAAAATTCAAATGATGATGATTGCGGCAAACTTCATCAACGAGCGGCAAACACGTGTCAGGTCGATGCCTGATGCCAAACATCAGGGCCGCTCAACTCGACAAAGTAAAAAATTATATTATTATTTATATTTATCCAACTTCCAAGCTTTTCATATTTTCGATTAATTATTGTTGTATTGTCAATATAATTTCAATTTGTTTTTCATTTCATTTATCAAATACATGTAAGACAACAAATAAAGTTTTACATCGAGATGTAAAAAAAAAAAAAAAAAAAAAAAAAAAAAAAAAAAAAAAAAAAAAAAAAAAAAAAAAAAAAAAAAAAAAAAAAAAAAAAAAAAAAAAAAAAAACACGACTTATGTCATCATCATCATCATCGATAAAATTCTGTTATGAAAGTGATAAAGAAAACTTGAGCATTAATAATACAGAATTAAATAAGGAAAAGTCATAAAAGAAAAGAAAATCATCAAAGAATATATCTGACCTGAGGTATTTGTTTTCGATTTTTTCTTATCGTCATCATCGCAATAAATTTAATTTACTTTTGCGAAATCATATTATTTAATACTATTCATTTAAAGAATGTGATTAGGTTGGGACTTGATGCATATTTAAATATCAATATAAACTAAAATATAATTATATATGCACATGCGCAAAACCGTGTCATTCAAATACTGTACAATGGTGTTTTTACATTACGCTGTAGGTGTAATGTTTTTATCATTTACTATTTATAAATTATTAATTGGATGAAAAATGATGGTTTTTGATCATGATAAATAAATTTTAAACAAAAGTGTAATGTTAAAAGATGCATTTGTTTTGTAAACGGGCGTTATATGAATGTGTGGGTACACTACTCCAACATATACATACATATATTATTATTTCATTGAGAAGAATAAGTGCGGCAGGGCCGGCCCTGCGTTTCCCCCAGCTCGTGGACGTCGCATGACAATGCGAGATTTTGATTGGTCCTAAGAAAACACGCCAGACCGGCGCTCATCCCTGTCGGGTGCAATTACTGCAGGTGCGGGCGATTGCATCGTCGTCGCGCGTGTACCCAACAGCAGATTATTTATTATTGTTCTTAATATCGTATCCAATTCACAGCTATGCAAATATAGCGGCAAGAAGAGAATACGTAAAACATTGACGGAGAACTTAATTTGTAATTTGACATTTTTACGTAAAATAGTCCAATTTTTTGATATTACAGATTGACAGGTATTATTATTTTACAACGTTTTACCTATTTTTTTTCTTTGAGCATGGTCGGCGGATTATTCGCAAATGTTAAAAAATTGAACTGCTCTGTGATGAATATCTACTGCGCTTAGACAATACAACATTTTGCTGGACAAATTTTGACACTTGTCAGATAATCCGACAAGTGTCAAAGTTCATATTGAAGGAATAATACGTCAACATTTAGTTATAATCTGTAAAAAATTAAAGGCTTTACAGAACCACTAAAAGCAAAGGAATATAATAGCTCTATATATAATCACCTATTGTCTTTTAATTTTTCTTTCCGTGTACATCTACTTACTTATTTAATTCCTTATTACTTACATTGATGTTATCATGTACAGATCTCAACGACCTTAATCAAAATATATTTAAAAAATGCATGTGTATATATAATTATACTTTGCTCGGTACCATTGCAGAAAGATTGGCATTAAAATATTGTAGTGCATATTAGTGTCAAATTTCATTCGTTCAAAAAAAAAAATCAAGAAATTATAAATGCTATCGATCCACAAATATTGTACATTTAGATTACACTTTTTTCAAAACTTTTGGACAAGAAGACTACAATAATTCAGCTACTATTGTTTGGTTTCTTAACAGTTATAATTAATAAAAAGTAACCAATGCAAAATCAATCAATTTCTTAACATATTATTACACTTTTATAGTTTTATATTTATTAATTCTCAACCTTCAAAAACAAACAAAAAACGTCTGTTAAAAAAAAAAAAATGAACCTTTGACGCATCAAATTGTTCACACATGTCAGATCCGTGGCCAACTTAATCTTCCACATGCACAAATGGACTTGTTCATTGTGGATGGATAATTGAAACTCATGCATCCATATTATCAATTCACAACTTGTAAGCATGTTATTATACTGATAAGGTTGCTACGATATTGTATTCATTGATGCATCTTTATACAATAAATAATTAATGCTGGAAAATTCTTTCTAGAGAATAAACTTGTGACATGCATCAATGCGATAATGAACTTGATAGACTGATTCAAAAAAATGTGCCGCGTAGCATCACACTTGCCTCATTTTTTTTGTAATAAAATTGAGAAATGTTATATATATATATACATATGTCTGTAGTAATCTCATAATATATGGCGTGCGTGCGATTATCACTTGGTCCCCAGCAAAGTTTTTTCTTATACAACAACAATGCAATTTCACAATTCATCGACAGCGACCAAAAATACAATCATCTGCGTGAATGAAAACATGATGAGATATGTTAGGTTAAAATAATACGGATATTGCAATGAGGCTACACGAGTTTGCGTGATATATATACAAGAATCCTATATATTTGTAAATATATATTATTAAAAAAAAGGGGCTTTTGATGGTTTTATCAATAATCTGCTATACATAAAGTCACGAATAATTAGTATAAATTATTTATTATCTATGTTCAATGGAATGATATAATAATAATGTTTTTGCGTATTGATAATCGTGATTTGCGTGATTTTAATTACATTAGTATATCTTATGCAAAAATATTATTTACAATGCTTATCTATAAAATGCAATTTACAATTTTATGAATTTTATCAAATAATTATAAAGGATAATGATTAAAACCAACGAATGCAAGAATTGGTGATGTAAAATGGAATATTCTTATATATATATAGAGTATATATAAGCATCCTAGAAGATACAATAGTTGATGCAGTAGAAGCGTTATTTGAATTTTTTCAATATAATAAATTCTGTCTCCCCAGAATATTATACTACTTTGGCTTATACAAATTTTATAAATACCGGGGTGATTCAGAATAAAAGTCCAGTGACGATCCAAGTGAATTCATGATGCATCAGAAAGTTGAAGTAACGAGCAATTCATTCAAACTTGATGCAATACATTTTTGCAGAAAAATCTATGAAAATTTATTTGAAAATTTTTCCGAAAGTAAGCTTGTCTGTGTGTGTGTTATTTTTCAGAAAGGAAGAAAATAAGCTTGTTATTATTATTCGCATTCAGTATACGAGAGAACATCATTTTTTGTAATTGAAACAAACGATGATTCGCGAATGTCTAACGCGTCAATGTCCTTCCGTGGTTCATGCATGTTTGATCTTCCAATTATTTTTAATATGTATGCGGCGGCGAACTTTCCATTTTATTAGCATGTTAATGTGTTTTCCTGCTTGAAATTTTCCTTCATTTTTTTCATCCAATCTTTTTTCGGACCATCGCCTCTGCTCCTGGTTGACATTACAAATGTATTATTATGCCTGCTTTTGCATTTTAGTCATTAATGTGATATATATGTACACTGAGAAAAAAAGGTGCTTCAATTACAGATTTTGTATGCAGAAATAGCATATTTCGATATGCTACAACTAGATGCTACAAACGTATATTCAAGCAAGTAGTTTGAGCATAATTTTTATGCTAACACTGACAGTGAATATGTGTTTGTAGCATATAGCGGAATATTTTATATTTCTATATGCAAAATCATGCAGTTACAGCATATATTTTTCTCAGTGTGTAGCTATGTATAAAAAATAAACACTGTGAATCACCTGTACTAGTGTGCAAATTTTGCATTTCTGATAATTATCTTTTAAATTCGTGCATGTATCAGGCTATTTATTGTTGCTACTGATCAATGTTGGCCCTCTGTTGACGCCAAAATTCCTGACGACTCTGCAGAAAATTTATCCCTTCTTGTGCATGGATCGTTATGTGTCGGGCGGAATTCTGATACGGAACTTTGATATCTGAAATTAATTTTTTGTTCAACTCTTTCAGAGATTGCGTAACAATCAATGAATAAAAATTGTATTTAAAAAAGATGGATCAATTTAGATTATTTGAATTGCGCAATTAAAATGAAAATTCAAGAACTTTTTATCAGTGCCATGCCGTTCCGACAAAAACGAAATGGAATCTGAGTAGGGACAATAAAATTTATTTATTCGGTTGCGTGACTCTGATTCCATTTCTCATCCAAGCCATATAATAAATCAAATTGTTGTTTGCTAAAAAATATTGGGATATATAGACATGTTGTTTTAATGTTTGCGATATGGTGTATATATATATATTATATTTAAACGAATTGAAATTCATTTAGCTTGCCACCTATGACGATAAGAAAAAAATTATCGTATGTAATTACCAGGCCTTTTCAAGAGATTCTGCAAATATTTTTTGTCAACGTTCAATCGACCTAAAAGATTAGCTTCACCTATCCCTTTCTTTCCATCCTTCGCAAATGACGATGACAGTATATTTGATCCTTTTTTACCACCGCCTGATTTCGTTGACGCAAACGACATGTTATTTGCTGTCAGCTTTTTATTTTCGTTTGCGAATAACCCAGTTAATGTTGATGTTTCACTCAATGTTGTTGATGATAAATCTGAAATCGTGATTCTTGATGGTGACGTTGGTCTTACTGATGCGACACGAGTTTTCTTCGTTTGCGGCTGCTCAGGTTTTTCTGGTGCAGTTGCTATCACTTGTTCTTAAATAAAACAACAATATTATAAGAATAAAGTATTATAATTATAGGAATAAATAAAACAATGCTCACAAATTGAGCATAATATCAAATATATTGATATTATAATATAATTTACGGCAAAAATTTACTTTCAAGGATATTCTGAATTGCTTCTTTAGCTTTTTGCACTCCCTGGCGAAAATGATCAGATTCTGGACGGATTCTCATGCCTCGATGATAGTAAACCAAACTCATTTCAAAATCACCAAGGTGAAATAGCGCCTCAGCTTTGCAAAAGATCGCCCGCGATTTATCGATGTCTTTGAGATTTATTTCTAAGGCCGATTCCGCGTCTTGCAAGGCTTTGTGTGCCTCCCCTAATCGTAAATGGCATTTGCTTCTGGCAATCAACGCTTTTTTGTCCTTTGGGCTTAATTCTAAAGCCTAAAGACAAGGGAACAAATCAACATATTTTTTACGAATATAATATATAAATAATAAGTACGGGTAACCAGTATGAAATAACGAACCAGTATAAGTGCGTATTATTAAATTAATTTAATTAGATTAACGATAATGAACAATCGTAGACCGCGTAACCTCCGCTCGTATATAATCTTAGTGTACTTGGTGCAAGTCAAAAAAATGTCATAGAACCTCTGACATATTTGTCAAAATCCTTCCATCGAAGGTGATATAACTGACTGATTGTTCTAAACATTTTAATTTATTATACCATGTTTTATTTTATTTTACATAAAAAAATGAACGGCATGAACCTTATTAATTAAATCAAGAGCATTTTCATGATTAGCTGATGATATTTGTCTGAAAGCAAGTGCCAAGATGGCACTGGGATCAGCTTCTTCGGGTATCTGAAGAGCCTTGCTCCTCTCCTGTCTCCTTTTGATTTTTAACGACTGCTTGATATCTCTACTGCCCAGATTAACTGCGGCGGCCCTATCCTTATCAGTATAAATCTCCTCTTGCCTCAACACCACCTCGCTCCGGCGCCGCTTTTTTAATCGTGACTTTTGTTCTTTCACATCCATCTCGAGCGATTCCTGAACCGTGCGGCGGTGATCATTTAACGAGACGCGGCGTAACCCCTTGAACCGCCGCTTTCCACCGCTTACTTCTTGATGTTTATTTTTCTTCGATTCGTCTTGGTCATCATCGTCAAGACTAATCCGCACGAAGCTCTGCAGAAAGTCATTCTCCTGCAACGTTGGTTTCAGAATCTCTGAAACTCGGTTGCTCACTACCTTGATTTGCTTGTCATCCAACTGGTTCACGTCCAACATTTTTCGCGTGATTATTCACCTCGCACAAATAAAAAATCAAGTCGGCGATTATTGTTTCAACTTGTTTGATTTAATCATCATTTACAAATTACCAAATATAACGGGTCATGTTGATACGTTGGTAAGTTAAGTTGACACCTAAGCAAACGCCGAGTTGCCTTAGAAACCGTGTCAACAATAGTGATGCAATTTATTCTACACTCTTTCTTCATTATTTTTACGCAAAACTCACGCAAGATGATTTACAATACGACTTTATTGCAGTAGCTATACTAGTAATTAAACAAAAAATTGTTATCTTGATGTGTAGGAGTAAATTAAAATTTAACTGCCACCAAGGTATATATATAGTAAAAATATATATTATATATTAAGCGGCTTTTACAGGAAAAAACAGATAACTCGATTCTTTCATTTGAAAAGGGTCGAATACTTGACGCAATGCAAAGAAATAAAATATAATAATAATATATATCATAACAATCACAATATATTCATTTACTTGTACAGGATAGTTGCACTGAGAAAAAAAGACGCTGCAGTTATCGAATTTGAGAAATAATATATTTTGATATGCCATAAAACGAGATGCTACAGATGCATATTCATACAGACAGTTTTCGCATAATTTTGCAAATATGTGTAGCATATATCGAAATGTACTATTTCAACACATCAAAAGTCATGCAGTTGTAGCATAGTTTTTTCAAAGTGCATGTAGCCTCTTGTGGGAAGGAAAAAAAATTAGACCGTCTAATTTCAGTTGGCAGCGCGATGCGCTGCCAACATAACCCTCGTTTCCCCCAAGTGCAGAACACTATTTTCACGCCGAGGTAGCGGGGACAGTTGGCGAATGCCAACTGCCTTCCTGTTAAACGTTGGGTGTGGGAGCGAAACTTTCTCCTTGAGCGAATTGTCAATCCCTTGGTAACAAATAAATATACTAATGGTTCTTTCGCTCTATGAAAGCTACATAAAACAATCAAGAAGATTGATTATCATTGACTTGTATGTTATAGGAACGAAATTGAACAAACCTTGTTATATAATAAAAGAGCTTTGTCAATTATACCACTTCTCATGTGACCATTACCCTCACTTATAAATTTTTTCATTTCAAAAAATGTTGAATTCAGTCTCACTTTCGAATGATATTTTTTTTTCGTTTTTGTTGATGTCATGTTGATGTAAAAACGATGGTATGGATAAAAAATTAGCAAAATGAACCGTCATTTATTAGTTGCAACTATATCTAATGAGCGAGCACTTGATTCAATCGTGATTTAAAATGAACTGACTTTAAGTAAAATTGTCCTCAATATGATTTTATAGGTATATTATTGTCAAACCGCGCAAACTCAAGAATGGATTTGCCTATTATCTGATTTCATTAAGACTGTCGCGCATTCGTGACATCTTTTTTACCTTCATGGGAAGTAACCATATGTTTATTATTACAGATCCGTGATTGAAATGACAACTATAGGTATATACTATGTACAAAAAGTCAAGTTAAGTGTTTCTTTGTTGCTTTCGATCTTGGCTGAAATTTTGTTAAAAAAATAATAAAGATTTTAAGTGTTTGGACATGTTTCTTTTTGTTTTTAGAAAAGGCACAAAGTGTGTAGCTTTGGTTGTGAAATTTTTCTTAATTGGACCGTGTACGACACGAATCCACCAAATGTTACCACAGAGTTGACTCCTTCAATGTATGTTCAGAAATGAGTTAAATAAAATTCATAACAAAAAACCAACACTTTGGGGCGTTTATAATAAATTTTGTTTGAGCTTTTTTGATAAAATTATTTGGCTCTTACGATATATCGGTTGTGGCGTTTTTTAAATAACGATAAAGCATTTTGATATTCACCCCTAGAGAAACATTTAACTAAAACATTTAAATATAACATTTATGTTAACATTTTTGGTAATAGACAAAATATGACCAAATATGACCTATTTGGTTCATATTATTAGTCACATAATTTGGTTCAAAGTCTATGTTCAAGGAGAGAGTAATATATATGGGACACACAACGTGTAACAAAATTGAAGGGCCGGATGCAATAAAGGGACTAGCGTTCGAACGGCTTTTTTTGAAATTCGAAAACAAAAATTGTCTCGATACTTTTTCAATTTGAAAAAAGCCGTTTGAGCACTAGGTCCCCTTATTGCAGTATTACAAAGTTCGTACATGAAAGGTTGTACTAATAAATATTAAATTATATACTTTTGTATTTCTACTGAATAAAATGCTAATCGAATCAAATAGGTGGTCATTTTGGTACCCTTGTGTTAAAAAACCTTGACACTCTGTTTGTGTTCCGTCGTGCTTTCATTCAATCTCCCACCCTTGATTCTCGAGACTGTTTGCAATCGATACGAGCCATGCGCGAACGGAAAATCCGCTTTCTACGACAGCTCAGGAACAGCAAGGAACATCTGAGAATAGTCGTCGACGTGGTGATGATCTCAACATCAGAAAGTTGGCCATTTCGTGCCGCCACTTGAACGCCAATGATCGTGTGATTGTGTTAATCCATCAGTATGTTCGGATTTGTTATACTGTCGCTGCTGCTGGCTGTACTCAACCTGCCTTATAGTCGGGCATCGCTTCCACTCGAGGACAATGTTTTGCACATTGGTGGTATCTTTCCTATCGAGGGGGAAGGTGGTTGGCAGGGTGGCCAGGTATTTTTTTTGTTTAATTGCTCTTCCTATATCTTTATTTTTCGCAACACTCGCAACTCATTTAATGATAAACGTTGATATAATATTTTCTCATCGATCTATAAATATATGTTTTGTAGCGATAGGTCAATATTGAATATATAAACGAAAAATTGAATTCCCTCTATGTTCTTTTTGAAATGAGAACGAGGTGCTCAGGGTGAGTGATAAATTTTCATCTATTTTTGAATTCTCAGCTTGGAAATCTTTGCTGATCGATCTCCGTTGTGTATGTGTATAGGAGTGGGGAAACGAAGGAGCGATTCGATCAGTCAAAAATGAGAAGAGAGAGATTTATACTCTCGTCAATGGGAAATGTGTTTACAAAATAATGAATAACGACATTACACGAATGCAACAGATTTTTTTACTGTTTCTAACGTAAAGGACCATACATATATTAAATTGATTTGGCTCAAGTTTAATGTCAGAGCAAATATTGACATGATAGTATTGTACTTGATAGTTGAGCGATGGTTGTTGTTTTTCTTTTTATATATATATAAACATCTACGGCGATTCTGTGGTTGGCGTGCGCGGTTACATATACCAATGAGGTTACACAAAAAAATGATACTATTTACCAGCAGTTTCGTCTATTGCTATAAATCTTTTCTCCCCTTCGTGACAGAAGTTTGAACTTTTGTTAATTGTTCTCATTAATTAATTAAAATTGAACAAAAAATGATTGATCACTTTTGATTGTTTTGTAGGCATGCATGCCAGCAGCTAAACTTGCAATGGAGGATGTGAATAAACAGGCAAATTTATTGCCTGGTTTTACTTTGAGACTTCATTCTAATGATAGCGAGGTAAATTCATAGATTTCGATGTAAGATTCTGAAAATTGTTGAAGCCAAGTAAACTGCAGCATCATAATTGATGCACATACACAATTACATATGGAAAGATTAATGCGTTGAAATGTAAAAATTTTAGTGCGAACCAGGTTTGGGTGCTTCCGTGATGTACAATTTGTTGTACAATAAACCGCCCAAGTTGATGCTGCTTGCCGGGTGCAGCACAGTTTGTACTACTGTCGCCGAAGCGGCGAAAATGTGGAATCTCGTTGTTGTGAGTATATACAATATTATACATGAGTATAGTCTCTGGCTTGAGGAATTGATGAAATAGTTTTGTTCAAGTTGAGTTGAAAAAATATAATGAAATATTTTCAGTTATGTTACGGTGCATCATCACCCGCACTATCTGACCGCAACCGATTTCCAACTTTATTCAGAACTCATCCCTCCGCGACTGTGCACAATCCAACGAGAATTAAATTGTTACAAAAGTTTGGATGGTCTCGAATTGCCATCTTACAACAGGCCGAAGAAGTCTTCATTTCGGTAAACTATACATATTAGCAAATCCAAATAAATTTTCATGTTTGCGGTCATTAGAATGAAACAACATTATCGAATTATGCCATCGAGTTTGAAATTTTTTTGTCATAATGTATCAAGCACCCATTATTTATGAACATGATTATTCATATTGACCAAGAGGTTAAATGAAAAGTATATGGAACAGGGGTATAGCAACTTATCATCAATGTTTAAATAATAGCTTGATGAGCTCGAGTGAGTTTGGTTCAATTGAAACAGTTGATGGTAATTTTGATTGGAAATTTGTTTGTGTAGACCGTAGAAGACCTTGAGGCTCGGTGCAAAGAAGCTGGAATAGAAATAGTAACTCGACAGAGTTTCTTATCCGAACCCTCGGACGCTGTAAGAAATTTGCGCCGGCAAGATGCACGGATCATAGTTGGACTCTTTTATGTAGACGCTGCGCGACGAGTCTTGTGTGAATTATATCGTCAGAATTTGTATGGTAAGAGTTATGTTTGGTTCTTTATTGGCTGGTACGAGGATAACTGGTTCGAGATGAATTTGGAAAAAGAGGGCATCAATTGCACAAAAGAGCAGATGCTGCAGGCTGCCGAAGGCCATCTCACTACAGAAGCTCTTATGTGGAATCAAAACAATGAGACCACCATCAGCGGTATGACTTCAGCGGATTTCAGACAGCGGCTCAATCAGCAGCTGAAGGAAGAGGGATTTGACATTGATAACAATAGGTATCCCGAAGGTTATCAGGAGGCGCCTCTTGCCTACGACGCTGTCTGGGCTGTTGCTTTGGCCTTTAATAAGACGATGGATAAACTGACAAAGCTCGGAAAAAGTTTGAAAAATTTTACGTATACCGATAAGGAGATAGCCGACGAGATATACTCGGCGATTAATTCGACTCAGTTTCTTGGTGTATCGGTGAGTGTTTATCATATTTTATATCACATTCTGCTTCAATTGTAATATTTCAAGTGTTTACATTGTCACTGCACATAAAACCAACCGTATGCAACAGGATATATGTTGATCCATTGTGTTTCAGGGATACGTGGCATTCAGCTCACAGGGTGACCGTATAGCTTTAACGCAAATAGAACAGGTCATCGATGGTAAATACGTCAAATTAGGTTACTATGATACTCAGAGCGACAATTTAACTTGGAGAAACATGGAGAGATGGATCGGTGGTAAAATTCCGCAGGACAGGACTATTGTGAAAAAAGTCCTTAAAACCGTCTATTTGCCCTTGTTCATAGGAATGGGAGCGATATCTTGTCTTGGGATTGTCACTGCCTTCGCTCTTATTATTTTTAATATCTGGAACAGACATCGCAGGTGACAAACACATTAATTCATATTATTATTATTATTGGCTCGTGAGAAAATAAAAAGATAACTCGGCATAATTTTCTAAAAAATTAACATTGATTAGAAATTCTTTGAATAGAAATTGATGGAAATAATATCAGTTGGAAAAAAATTTTTGAATGATTTTTCATTACTTGAAGATTGTTTTGTTTATTTTTCAGAGTCATATCTTCCTCTCATCCCGTTTGTAATACTATAATGTTGGCGGGTGTGATAGCGTGTTTTGTGTCAGTATTTTTGTTGGGCATTGATGGACAATTCGTAGAACCCTGGGAATATCCAAGAATTTGTCAAGCCAGAACGTGGATGCTCTCGATAGGTTTCACTCTTGCTTACGGTGCCATGTTCAGTAAAGTTTGGAGGGTCCACAGGCTCACTACGAAAACGAAGGCTGATCAAGCTAAAGTATAACAACAATCGTACATGTTTTTTTGATTGTATTACGAAAAGTCTCATGCAGATAAATGGATTTGTGGATGAAAATTGTATATTTGTTTGAGATTCCTCGTATAAACATGAGTCTTAATCCTAATGGGGGTTTTTTTTATGGATTTCATTTGATAATTGTCTATTTTGTGAAATAGAACGGTTAGACGTGAATGTATTAACAATTGTTCATATAGGAATCGTATGTGTCAAACTAAGTTTTTAAAAGAATATTGACTGAATATTGTTTGAATAAGTTATAAGAAATGTCATAGAATTGAACGTTTTTGTATAATGCATTGGTTGGAACAAAGAATGGTGAAAATTTGGATTATGGCTTATTTTGATGGTGAATTTGATCGTGCAATTGTCTATGGAGAAATAAATGTTGATCGTGGTGAATTTGTTTCAGCTGTTCATGTCAAAACAAAAGGTATCTTCCGTTCACAAAAAGGTTCAACCTTGGAAATTGTACACCATGGTCAGCGCACTTTTGGCCATAGACGTTGTGATCCTTGGAATTTGGCAAGGATTAGACCCCCTTCAAAGGACCATCGAAGTTTTTCCCTTGAAATCGCCAACTTTCGGGGAAGATGATGCCATGATCAGACCAGAACTAGAACACTGCGAGAGCGAACATAACGGAGTCTGGCTTGGTAAATTATGAGATAAAACATGTTACATGTTAACGGACTTGAGCGCTTCCATTTATTCGTACCCAAACGATGCATTTGATCAAACTTGTACAGTTATTATTAAAAAAAAAAAAAAAAAAAGAATTTAAACTTGAAATCGTTTCTCGAAAGCCGTGTTTCGAGTAAAAATGTGGGTTTTGATCTGTTTTAGGCATAATTTACGGCTACAAAGGCGTAGTGCTTGTATTTGGCTTGTTTTTGTCGTATGAGACCAGAAGCATCAAAGTTAAGCAGATCAATGATTCGAGATACGTAGGCATGTCGATCTACAACGTCGTCATCCTCTGCTTGATCACTGCCCCAGTAACCATGGTTATTGCCAGTCAGCAAGATGCTAGTTTTGCATTTGTTTCTCTGGCGATTATATTTTGTTGTTTTTTAAGCATGGCTCTGATTTTTGTGCCAAAGGTGATAGAGGTAATTAGACATCCAAAAGACAAGGCCGAATCGAAATACAATCCTGACATGGGCATATCGAAAGAAGATGAGGAACGTTATCAGAAGCTTCTGAATGAAAATGACGAACTACAAAAATTGATAGCTGCCGTAAGTTGAATTGTTATATTAATATTAGTATAAAGAGAGAATGATTTGTGGAATTGAAAATTGTGTATAAAATTGGACAAACTGTTTGCTTGTTGGCAGAAAGAGGAAAGGATCCGTATAGTAAAACAAAAGCTGGCCGAGCGAGATGCACTCAAGGGTGGAGGAAATGCAGCCAAGGATTCTTTGATAGTTGCCGATTTTGTCACAGGGGAGGGAACTTCAGATAGCGCCATCGGTGGGGGTATTTCTGCATACACGCGATCCTCTCGCGCTTCCGCATCTGACTTTGAATTCTCAGACTCGTACTTGTAAAGACGCTGCGTTGAAGAAGAGCTCATGTCAATGATTCAGTACAAAATCGAAATCTTTTAAAAAGCAAAATCTTTATATTAACAATCACCTTTTCTCTCTAACAAAATTCTGTACTTGGCAAATGACTTTTTGAAAACAAATAATTAGCATTTGATACTTTTCTAGGCAGGCAGAATTGATAATGCCACTATTATTATTAATTGTATTATTATTTTGTTTTTTTTTATCACAGTCTAGGGGTTGTGCTGTACAAGTAATATCAAATTATATTTTATAGATAAAATTTTGGAAATCGTAAATGTCCTAATGTTGAATGATGTGCGCGGACCACATAAATTTTGAAACATAGTATTGCGATATTGAGATTAACATTGTTTGGGGTATCGAAAAAAGACTCGTACTTGAGGGAGGAAGGCGTTTTATTTCGGAAAATCATTACCTTGACTTGAAATGAAATGTTTAAATTTGAAACGGGAAATGATAAAGTTGATCACTTTGTGGTATCCAATTTCTTGTACTTGAATATCTCTCGTGAAAAAACAAATGATTGTTTGTATTTTTGAAGAATTTGAAACACAGTTTAAAGTAGAAGGAAGTGCAAATCCACCGCGTTTATTGATTATATTGCACGCGATTTTGTTTCAATCGTTGGACATGTTTCTTGATCAGTAAATGAAACGAATGTTAATAAAATGCTGTTGAATATTTGAAGTACCAATTTTAATCAAATATAAAAAATTGATTATTACCGTTTTCACACAGATTTGTATTCTTCAAGATTAAAATTTGAGTGTTTAAATGGCATTGCGGTGGCTCCAACAATATGACTTTGATGTTGGAAATGTTTAATAATACGTCAAGTAGAGTATTTGAAATTTGCATTGAAGTAAGTTGCAAATCATAAAGAAATGCATACACTGACAGCTAAATAAATGCCTTCGTACGAGCATTATTACTGAGTATTTCGTAATTTGAGCTTGGGGAAGATAAAATTGATTATCAAAATACTGGCCTATAATGAATTTGTAAAAACACTACACCATTTTATATATTTTTTGTAGGGTCCACGTAATGACAAAAAGATGAACGTTTTGATTTGTTCTAAACAATATGAGTGTATTACAAAGTGTTTTAGTATTTTGGATAAAATGTCACGAAATGGACAATAAGAAATGTTATAATTTGTATGTTTGATAAATTAATTGTCTCGATGGTGATTCTTTTGAACAATGTGAAAGTGTTTTTATATACGAAGTAATGTTAATAATGGATAATTGAAAATTGAAATATTAATTGAAGTTGACATTAAAAGCTGTTAGTAAAAAATTGTTAAAATAAAATTATTTTTCAAGAGAGAACAATCTTGTGAGAGAAATGAATGAATAACTGCCAAGAGATGAAGCGAATTATTATACTTGTATAGAATTATGAATGACCAGTAAGAGCTGAATTATGTGTTGCCGTTGTGCTTTGTGAATGTTGAAGATAAAAAGTATAGTAACATTGCGAGTGTAACGATGAACAAGTATGATAGTTTCGTGAAGTATTGAAACAAAAATGTTTTTGTGAAATATAATAATAATATGAAATGACAAAACGAATGAAGCAAAAAGATAAAAATCCAAACATTAATTGAATCCACCATTTTTATCATTTTTATACGTACGAAAAAATGAAACACAGTTAAATCTCGTTAGGTATCGCGGTTAAAAGTTGTGATTGTGAACCTCATGACTGCTCCCAAATTAAGTGTTGAGTCAAAGTTTGATGGGTAAAAGTATAAAAAAAGGACTAACGAGATTTAAATGTCGAAATGGAGAACCATTCCTGCAGA